>CM068543.1:0-423326 GCA_035048495.1 Euptelea pleiosperma
AAACGCCCCATAAAAAAAAAGGGCCGCCCTTCTCTTCTTCTCGACGTCCTCAACCCATCTCTCTTCACTCTCCTCATTCCCTCCATGTTTCACCTGCAGCGGCTCCCTTCAAGCTTCAAAGCTTGCTGCAAAAAAAAAAAAAAAAAAAAAAAAAATTTTTTTGATCACGGAGTTGCAGTTGCAACTCCGGCAACCTCCATTACCCCGTCTCCAACTCTTCTTGTTGGCGTCGGGCATCGCACTACAACACCGCAGCCCCCTCCTTTCTCCCTACCGTCACCTGCACTTCTCTTCATCATCTCCAGGAGGAAACAAAACCAAAAAAAAAAAAAAAAAAAAAGAAAAGAGCTCGCCGGAGTTGCAGAACTCTGGCAATCTCCATTAAAACCGGCGACCTGCACCACTTTTCTCCCTTTTTCTCCCAAAAACCACTTCAGCCTCTCCTAAAAACCACAGCCATTATCCTCCTACTCTTCACACATTTTTTTAAACCCAAGCCGTTAGAACCCAAAAAAAAAAAAAAAAAAAAAAATCATCTCCAACCCCACCGTTTCTCTACACAGCCACGCACACCAGCAGAAACTCTATCACACTTCAACCCCAGCAGCCACCAGAGAAGAGGGAGGAGGTGAGATCGCACTCACCAGGCGGCCTTCATTCTATCATAGAAGGATCAAACCCGAAATCTCCACCAAGCTACCGCCCCTCCTTCCATCAGCGCTCCACGTTGCCGGACTGCACCTCGCTGCCCTTGCTCCAGCAATTCATCCTCCTCAACACTCATATTGTCCAGCCGCCCTCACGATTTCCATTGGAGATCCATTCTCCCTCATTGTGGCAGCATCAAAGCTGAAACCACCTGCCGTCGCACTCATCTTCATCAACACGTACTCACCAGTGAACTGGGCGTCCTCTCTTGCCGGCCTTGCTTCACCGTCCATCACCATCACGCCTCCACCACCTGCCAATTCGGGTTTCCAGGTGTGGGCCACCTACCATCCTCACTCCCCTCTCATTTGAACCGTTTTCAAGAGAGAACCAAAAATAGAAAGGGAGAAAGAGGAAGAAGAAAAAAAAAAAAAAAAAAAAAAAAGAAAAGGAGTAGGAAACCCAGATTTCCTAACTCTATTGGAACCGGCAAGAGTTGCTAACATCTCTCCTCCACCGTGCTTCTCACCACCTCCACGCCTTCCCCAATAAGTTGTTTGCCACTCATCATCTCCCGTTGGTAAGTTAGCAAGATTCTCTCCCTAGTTTTCTCTCTCTAAATTAGTTTTCTCTCTCTAGATAGTTTAATCTTACTTGCTTTCTTTTTGTCATGTTTGTATTAAAGCTCAACAGTTTTGTAATTTGATATATTAGTTTTAATGAAGAAGTTTTAGTTTGGTAATTTGTTCTAAATTTTGTCATTAATCTAAAGAATGGTTCTCTTAACTTCTCTCTAAAAAGATGAATGTTTTAAAATCACTACCACCATTCTCACCTCTCCATATTTTCTACAATCTCCATGTTTTCTTGATAAAAATCCGTCATTGCATGTTCATGAGTCGCGCTAACTAACCCCGAGTGCGGATCGACATCCGACACGAATCCCTATACAAATCTCTGCATTTTACAGGATAATCGGATCAATTTACAAATGTGTTGAAGCTAGGGTCGTTCTTTCAACGACGGAAAAACCCTACTTTCATAACCTCATACCATTCTCGGTATATCAGCAGTTAGGACTGAAAGATATGAAGCCTACCAATGTCACCCTGAAATTGGCTGATCAGTCCATCAAAATTCCAAGAGGAATCATTGAAGATGTCCTAGTAAAAGTCGCTGACTTTTATTATCCTGTGGACTTTATCATTCTAGACACCGAGCCGTGTCAGGATAACCGCATTCCGGTCATCTTAGGCCGTCCATTCCTTGCCACCGCGAACGCACACATCGGTTGTCGGGACGGAAACATGTCCATTGCTTTCGGAAACCTCAAAGCTGAGGTCAATATCTTTCATTTAATGCAACAAGATGCCGATCGCGAAGTGACCGATGAAATGTGTGCCGTTGAGAGTCTAATCCCGGACTCCACCGAAGATATTCTTAAACAGTGTCTAGCACACTTTGGGGCTGACTTTGCAACAGAGTCAGCTATTTCTGATCTCAATGATCTTTTGGAGACTGCTCCACTGCTAGAGATCCCCGCTCCACTCATCGAGTTCGAGCCTCTGATAACCATGGCCAGAGAACCCATCATTCCTTTACCTACTGAAGTCAAACCTCTTCAATCCGTGTCTTCTGTGACACCTATTTCTACTCCATCTGCTCCAAAATTGGAGCTTAAGCCTCTTCCAATAGATCTTTCCTATGCCTATCTTGGTCCTAAGGAAACCTACCCTGTCATTATTGCTTCCGCTTTGTCTGAGAGTGAACGTAAGAAACTTCTCGAGCTGCTCAACGAGCACAAATCTGCGATAGGTTGGACTATAGATGATATTCGAGGCATAGACCCCTCGGTGTGCCAACATCACATCTATCTCGAGGATGAATCCAAAACCTCTCGAGAACACCAGAGGAGGTTGAACCCCGTCTTGAAGGATGTAGTCCGGGATGAGGTCCTTAAACTGTTAGATGCGGGTATCATTTATCCCATCTCCGATAGCAAATGGGTGAGTCCTATTCATGTCGTCCCTAAAAAGGCAGGATTCACAGTTGTGGAAAATGAGAACAAGGAAATGGTAACCCAGCGCCTGAAGAAAGGGTGGAGAGTCTGCATCGATTACCGACGACTCAACACCAACACTAGGAAGGACCATTTTCCTTTACCCTTCATAGACCAGATGTTGGAGAGACTAGCAGGTCATTCCTATTATTGCTTCCTTGATGGTTACTCAGGGTATAATCAAATACCCATCGCCCCTGAGGATCACGAGAAAACAACTTTCACCTGTCCCTTTGGCACTTTTGCCTACAGGCGCATGCCCTTTGGCCTCTGCAATGCACCCGCAACCTTTCAAAGGTGTATGATGAGCATATTCTCTGACATGGTAGAAAAATTCCTCGAAGTCTTTATGGACGACTTCTCAGTCTTTGGGTCATCCTTTGATGACTGTCTGAACCATCTAGGGCTTGTACTTCACCGCTGTCAGGACAAGCGACTAGTCCTCAATTGGGAGAAATGCCACTTCATGGTGAAGAAGGGCATTGTTCTGGGACATGTCATTTCCCCTCAGGGCATCGAGGTCGACAAAGCTAAAATCGATATCATCTCGACCTTGCCCATTCCTAAGTCCGTACGTGACATCCGGTCCTTTTTGGGACACGGAGGATTCTATAGGCGATTCATCAAGGACTTCTCTCAAATCGCTCGACCTCTGTCCCATCTTCTGGCTAAAGATAGTCCTTTCGACTTTAATGCTGACTGTGTCAAGGCATTTGAGCGTCTCAAATCTGAGCTCACTACTGCGCCCATTATCCGTCCCCCGGACTGGACTCTACCTTTCGAGGTAATGTGCGATGCTTCTGACTATGCGTTAGGCGCTGTTCTAGGGCAGAGAGTTGACAAAAGGTCACACGTGATCTACTACGCGAGCAAAACTCTTAACTCTGCCCAAATGAATTACTCTACCACTGAGAAAGAACTCCTGGCGGTAGTCTTCGCCCTTGATAAATTCCGTCAGTACCTCTTAGCCACTAAGGTGGTAGTGTACACTGATCATGCAGCCCTTCGTTATCTCATGTCGAAAAAGGAAACCAAGCCTCGATTAATTCGATGGATTCTCTTACTGCAGGAATTCGACCTCGAGATTAAGGATAAGAAAGGAACTGAGAATGTAGTGGCTGATCACTTGTCTAGACTGACTTTAGAGTCATCCTTCGACACCCAGCCCATCCCTGAAACCTTTCCAGACGAACAACTGTTCGCCATCTCTGTTAATCCTTGGTACGCTGACATTGTCAACTACCTTGTCACCGAAGAAATGCCTTCACACTGGTCAAAACAGGACAAAAGCCAATTCCTAGCAAGAGTTAAGTACTACTCTTGGGATGACCCTTATTTGTATAAATACTGTCCTGACCAGATCATTCGTCTCTGTGTCCCTGAGTCAGACCAACTCAATATCTTGTCCTCGTGTCATGACCAACCTTGTGGTGGTCATTTCAGTACTAAGAAAACTGCAGAAAAAGTTCTGCAATGCGGATTCTACTGGCCCACATTATTTAAAGATGCTCATATCTACAGCAAAACTTGTCCTAATTGCCAGCATCTAGGCCGCATCTCCCAGAGGAACATGATGCCCCTAACTCCCATCCAGGTTGATGAAATATTTGACATTTGGGGCATCGACTTCATGGGCCCCTTTCCCATTTCCTATGGTTTTGAGTACATTCTCCTTGCGGTAGACTATGTATCCAAATAGATAGAAGCCATTCCCACCAAGACGAATGACCACAAAGTGGTGGTCAAATTCCTAAAGGAGTTCATCTTCGCTCGATTCGGTGCCCCTAAGGCCATCATTAGTGATGGGGGCACCCATTTCTGCAATAAGATATTCGAGAACTTAATGAAGAAGTATGGGGTAACCCACAAGGTTGCCCTAGCTTATCATCCGCAGACTAGTGGTCAAGTGGAGGTTTCTAATCGTCAGATCAAGCAGATCTTGGAGAAGACAGTCAATACCACACGTAAAGACTGGTCTACTCGTCTCACTGATGCTTTATGGGCATACAGAACCGCCTACAAGACCCCACTCAATATGTCTCCCTATCGTCTCGTCTTTGGGAAACCTTGTCATCTACCGGTAGAGATTGAACATCGTGCCCTGTGGGCAATTAAGAAGCTCAACTTCGACATAGACTCCGCAGGGGAGGAGCGGAAACTTCAAATGAATGAGTAAGAAGAACTCAGAAATGATGCCTACAACTTGTCCAAGAATTACAAAGCCAAAATGAAGTGGATACATGACAAGAGCATCCTCAGGAAAGAGTTCCATCCAGGACAGAAGGTCCTTCTTTATAATTCTCGTCTCCATCTCTTCCCTGGGAAACTGAAATCTAGGTGGACCGGTCCTTATACGATCACCGCAGTCACACCCTTCGGGGCAATCACTATTGAGGATCCCAAGGATCACTCCTCATTCCAGGTCAATGGTCAGCGTCTTAAGCAATTCCATGAACTTGATGTGTCGTTCATTCAGACTTTTGAAATTGATCTCATCGATCCTGTTTATGTCGACTGATGATCCACTCAGTCTCCTGTGCTCCAACTTGGTTGGGGGTGCCTGTCACCCCCGTCATGTCTGGCTGAAGACGTAAAACTTAGCGCTTTCGGAAAGGCAATTCCGGTATTCCTAGAGTACATGAGTCTCATGCATTTGTTATTACTGTTATATCTCTGGAAATGCAGGTACATTCATTCTTCCGATCATCAGGTACCACACACTGTCGAGTTTCTGCCGACTTGGTAACATCCTTCCTGAATCTTTGCATCATCATCTCTGATTTGTTATCATTTTATGTCCCGGTATTGAGCACCGAGGACGGTGCTATATTTTGGTTGGGGGTGGGTATTTACCAAAACTCATGTCTTTAAAAAAAATATATATATATATATATATATATATATTTCTTATTTTTGGGGTGATTTCCGATGTTCTCCAAAAGTTTTCTAGAATTTCAAAAATGTGTCAAATACCCTGACTTTGATTAGCTAAAAACCTTCGTTAAGTCAATATTGAGGATGTCAATTTTTGTTTAAAGTTAGCATTGAGTCAAGTCAAGTGTGACTACAGCAGGTTTGAAACTTAGAAAAATCAGATTCGGCACAATTGTACACTATCAACATCAGAGTCATCCTAAGTTTGGAAATTCTAGAGATCCTGTGAGAAGAATTGTGGAGACCTAACCCAGTAAGCTTTCGAGCCTTTATCATTTAGAGAGTATACATTAATCCAGAGTCACAGATGACTCACTATTCTTCATGCCCGCAATATTCGTTGAGAGATCTCATTATCTTTTGCTTCGATCATAAAACTCGGAACGACATCAACATGGATTACTACGACAGAACCTTCTCTGTATCCAGTCAAGACAGTATACATGATAGTGCAAACCCTAGAAAATGATTTAGGCCATTTTTCTGAACCATTCAGCCTTTTTTTACTCACCTGAATTATACTTCACTAGAAACCCTTGAGCCGTTCTATAAAAGCCTTTTATTTGCAAACCCATCAACCTAAAATCCAGTCCAGCTATGAAACATGACTGGCTACCCTTATTTTGAGATGGACAAAAGAATAACTGATGTGGGTGTACCGTGAAAAAGAAAAGTAAAGAAGAAGAATCAAAAGGAAAAGAAAGTGGTTCAAGCTGAAAACAAAATATGAAAAGAAGTATGAAGAAGAGCTGAAAAGAAATTGAGCAGTCTCAGAAATATCAAGAAAAAGAGAAAAATACGAAAAAAGGAAAAAGAACCAGATAATGGTGTTACGTCGCAGGAAAAATTCAAGAAAATGGCAATATCCTCTCAAGATCTTTGAAATCCTGTATTCCTTTATCTCTCTACACCTGACCTAAGCCTCATTACAACCCAGGAAAGTCCTACTTGATTCTAGGATAGTACGATCATAAAATGTGGAGATTGGAGAAAGAGAAGCTATAGAGTTTGATCTGACGTTCCCGAGTGAAGTGGTATTCCAATCATGAGATCTTCTTCTGTTAAAGATGTCCTTCCTTCAAATAAAACATATGTGAGATCTTTTGCCTCTTTATATTAAATACATCTCCTCACATATAAATTGAGAGAAAAGAAGAAAACCCTTCTTGTGTGATTCTATTCTGAGTGCTAAACATGTGAGATTTGAGGTCGAGGCATAAAAACTTAGAGGTGATCTGGAAATCTTTACTGTCGGATGATGAGAACGTTGAGCACACACACACGCAGAGTCTGACTATTCTGGGTCATGATTATCAGTCTGTAGTCTTGCCAAAACTTTCCAACTCTTCGCTAGCATGTAACTGTTTTTGCATCCATTCAATGATTTGACGAACGGGGTTTTCCCTGAGCTAATATGAAAAAGTGTGCAGCATGTGCAGAGCCCTTTTAAGCTCATGTATTTCGCACTAATTGCCAAGGATTGGCAATATGCTGGTTGGGGGTTGTGATATTCGCTCAAAAGTGCTTATTTTAAGCACTTATCCTGTTAGCGTTATTGCACTCTCCTACGTAAAACTGCTCTAATTATCCACTTTTCTACGTAAGAGTCTATCTCATTGCATAAAACACACTTTTCTGGACGAAATGGTATATTTGCATGCATTAAACACATTTTCGGAAGTCTAAATATTAAGCCGTTCTGATAAAGTCTCATTACGCGCTTCTTCTGTCGCAGGAAACCTCGATGGGACGATTTTCGAGACTTGTGGGCCCAAATCGATCATGAAAGCCCATTATCAAAGCTTAACAAGCCCACATGCTATAACTAGAAGATATGGGCCAAATATGGGCTGAATAAGAGGACCAAAAAGCTGGCCCAAAGAACGAAGAGAGTAGGAGAGCCAATGACCAAGAGACGGACCAAAGCGTTTAAAGCCACATGAGTCAGCAAAGAATGATAGTCGACTCTACTGGAGAAGCGTGAGGATGGTCATAGTGAAGACCAGGGTTCCAGACCCTCCGCCAGTGCTTTTTTCCATTTTTTTGATACTTTTTCTCTCATCTCTCCTTATTCTCTCTCTCTCTTCATCTCTCGATCCTCGAATCTACTGACCTAACCCCAGAACTCCTGCCTATCAGCTCTATCTCATCTCCCTTAGCTTTCTGACCGTTGGATCTTCCATCGGACCGTTGGATCTTCAATCGGACCGTTGGATCTCTCTAGATCCGTCGATATACCAATCTGGGTCCCAATCAAGTCACCATCCATCCGATCGCCTTCAGAATGCCTGTCACATCATCTTGTGAGACGATGGACATCATCAGTCCATGTGGGCCAGTAGCCGGGCCCATCAGCATCGACCCGCTGTCCAACCAGTTAGTGGACCCCGCGAATTTCAAAAATAATTTTAATTAAATGGGGGGTCCACTAATTGGGGAGATTCCCCATAAAAAAAAAAATTAAAAAAAAATTAAAAAAAAAAAAAAATATTTTTTATTTTCAAAAAATACCCTATTTCCATTAATGGAAATAGGGAGCTTTATAAGATGAGGGAGAAGGGTTCGTTCGAACCCTAATCCCCCTCAAATCTTCTCCTTTCTCTCCCCCTATCAATCCCGCATTCACCCTTGGCCCCATTCTTCTTCTTTTTCTTCTTTTCTCTTTCTCTTTTTCTTCATCTTCTTCTTCTTCTTCGCCGGAGTTGCCTGCAACTCCGGCCGTCTGGTAAGGCATCCGTCTTCTTCTTCTTCTTCTTCTTCTTCTTCTTCTTCTTTTTCTTTTCTTCTCATCTTTTTCGTTTTCGTTTTCGTTTTTTTTTTTTTTGTCATTACCGTTTTTTTTCAACGCCGGAGTTGCAGACCTGCAACTCCGGCCGTCAGTGCTCCCCACCTCCTTGCTACCGCCTGCCGCCCCTCACCTACAGGTTCACAGCCTGCAACCTTTGCAGGCCGTTAAACTTTGCACGAACCAACACCGTTCTCTCCTTCTCGATCTCCATCTTCTAAAATAAAAAAAAAAAATAAAACAAAACCAGAAAAACAAAGAAAAAAAAGAAGAAAAGAAGAAGAGGAAAGAGAAGAGGAGAAGAAGAATAGAGGAGATCGCACTCTACTCTGTGCACCGCTAGCCACCTCACGGACTGCACGTCCTTGCTCCTCCATCCTATCCTCCATGTTGCTGCCATCTTCCCTACACCATTCTTACAGCCATAAACGTCTTGCACTTCAAGCCGGTTGCCCCTCACAACGAAATAGCACCTCCACTCCATCTCAGCAACATCGTTGGATCGATCCAACCTTCTTGGCCAAGTGTAGCAAGCTTGCAAACATCTCGATCAAAGTTTGGTATTAATCTCACTTCTTTCCCTTCTCTATTTTCTTTATTTTTCTACTTTCTCTCTCAACTTTTTATGTTTTCTAGCTAGTTTTATTACATTTTAGCATTAAACAAGTGTAGTACATTCAAGTTAATAAAGTTCAATTTGACTTCTTGTTAAAAAAAAAAAAAAATTTCTCTCTCTAAATTAGTTTTCTCTCTCTAGAGAGTAATCTCTATTTCTAGAGACCTCTTTCTAACTTTCTCTCTCTAACTCTCTTTAGAATTTTCTTCTTTAAAACTGCTTTTTAGTTTATCTTATTTTATTTTATGTTCGATTCAAGCATTGTAATAGACATTTTGATCACTGAATGATGAAGTTTGTTTTTATCTATTATTTCTTGTGATATTCCTTAAGTTTTGTTCTTATTCGTGTTAATCCGACTAATTCCGAGTGCGGATCGACATCCGACACAAGCCACTGTGCAAAATTGCTCATTCTACAGGTTAAAAGTCTCGGATTAATTAAAAATTGTGTTGAAGTTAGGGTTTCCGTAACCAACGACGCGGGGAAAAAGCCTACTTTCATGAGACGATGGACATCATCAATCCATGTGGGCCAGTAGCTGGGCCCATCATCATCGACCCGCTGTCCGACCAGTTAGTGGACCCCGTGAATTTCAAAATAATTTTAATTAAATTTTAAAAAAATGGGGGGTCCACTAAATGGGGAAATTCCCCAAAGAAAAGTAGGGTTTTAAAAAAAAATTATTTTTTTATTTCAAAAATTCCCTAATTTCCATTAATGGAAACTAAGGAGCTTTAAAAGGGGAAGGAGAAGGGTTCTTTAGAACCCTAATCCCCCTTCAATCCTTTTCCCCATCTCCCCCTATCAATCCCGCACGTATCCCTCCTCCTTCTTGCCCCTTCTTCCTTTCTTCTTATTTTTTTTCTTTCTTCTTCTTCCTCCATCTTCGCCGGAGTTGCAGGCAGTAACTCCGGCCATCTAGGTCTTCCTCCTCTTCTTCTTCTTTTTCTTCTTCTTCATCCGTTCCCCCTCGCTGCTGCTTGCAGCACCATTTCCTCCGCCTGCAACCACCATTTTTTTTCATCCTCGCGCTCCACCACTACCTGCAACAGCGCTCCACCGTCCTCCACCGACTGCTGTTATCTCCCCAGCGCTATCACCTCCGTTTGTTGCCACCGTTCGTGGTAAAACCCTCTTCTTCTTCAGCTTCTTCCTCTTCATTCTCTCCATTCCACCAGCCGTCATCCCCTCCGTGTTGGAGAAAAATCGGAAGCTACTCCCCTCAAAGCCACAACGCACCTCCATTTCTTTCTCTCTTCATTCTCCACGTTTTAAACCAGTCTCTCCATCAGTCGTTCCTCCATCACTGGCAGCACAGGATCCTCCCTTGGAGATCCACAGCCAACCCGTCCACTAGTTGGGCATCCAAGCTGCTGCCACAGTCACAAGAGGAGCCATCTATCTTCACTGTTTTGGATAGTTGCAGACCTGCAACTCTCCACTTCAACCACCATTTTTTTCCTAGTAATCTGCATCTCATCAGAAAAAAAAAAAAAAAGGGAAAAGAAAAGAAGAGAAGAGAAGAGAGGAAGGAGGAAGAAGACGTCCTCTCTCTCCGTTACCGCCAGAGTTGCAGCCCTACAGCACCTCCTCCTCCTCATGGTTCATCACGAACCCAGCAACCCCACACGAACTCCAGTGCTGCCATCGCCCCCCCCCCCCTTCGTTTTTGCAGGTCTTCTCCTTCCACCGGTTGAAGTTCTTCCCTCCCAAGATAGGGATCGTTAGACCGTGCAAGCTCCTGCTATCCTCCACGCACAAACCTTCACCACGCTGCTACACACCAAACCACTGTTGCACTTGCACATGTTCATCCCATCTCAAGGATGCCTGCAACCCTTCACTTCTTCACCGGCAGAACCTGCAATCCCCTCCATCGTCCGCCAAGCGCACCTACAACCTGCAACTCCCACCGGTGTTCCCCCTTGACAACCTGCAGTCATCCCCATCATTCACACCTAACTCTTCAATCGTTGTTGCTCGTCAAGCCTCCATCTTCCTCAATCTCTCATCCATGAGCCACCATCAAGCAAGGTCGTTAACCACCATTCTGCTCCATTAGTTTTCAACGTGGTGCATTCCGGCATCCACCATGATCACGACCAGGTGATAACCCACCACCATCATCCAAGTCCTATGCACCATCATGACCACTAACAATTTCGATGGCGGTCAGTTTCATCTTTTCTCTCTCTAGAACTGCTTTTCTCTCTCTAACTTTCTAAAATTTTCTCTCTACTTTCATTCTTCTTTCTCTCTCTCTCTCTATCTGTACAATCTCCTCTCTACTTTTGATATTCGCTTAAAAGTGCATATTTTCCACTGTTATCTTCTAAGCGTTTTCACACTCTCCTACGTTAAAATGCTCTATTTATCTACTTTTCTACGTAAGAGTCTCTTTTGTTGCGCAGAACACACTTTTCTGGACGAAATGGTATATTTGCATGCATTAAACACATTTTCGGAAGTCTAGACATTGAGTCGTTCTGATAAAGTCTCATTACGCGCTTCTTCTGCCGTAGGAAATCCCGATGGGACAATTCTCGAGACTTGCGAGCCCACATCAATCAGGAAAGCCCATTATCAAAGCTTAAAGAGCCCACATGCTATGACTAGAAGATATGGGCCAAATATGGCTGAATAAGAGGACCAAAAAGTCGGCCCAAAGAACGAAGAGAGCAGGAGAGCCAATGACCAAGAGACGGACCAAAGCGTTTAAAGCCACATGAGTCAGTAAAGAATGATAGTCTACTCTACTGGAGAAGCGTGAGGATGGTCACAGTTAAGACCAGGGTTCCAGACTCTCTGCCAATACTTTTATCTCAATTTTCTGATATTTTCTCTCTCATCTCTCCTTATTCTCTCTCTCTTCATCTCTTGGTCCTCGAATCTACTGACCTAACCCCAGAACTCCTGCCCATTGGCTCTGTCTCATCTCCCTTAGCTTTCTGACCGTTGGATCTTCATCGGACCGTTGGATCTTCCACCGACCGACGGATCTCTCTAGATCCTCGATCTACCAATCTGGGTCCCAATCAAGTCACCATCCATCCGATCGCCATCAGATTGTCTGTCACATCATCTTGTTTGACGATGGACATCATCAATCCATGTGGGCCAGTAGCCGAGCCCATCATCATCGACCCGCTGTCCGACCAGTTAGTGGAATGTCACATGAACCAGGATGTCATCCCACCACAAACCATTCCTTCTCTGCCTCTACCATCTTCCTCATTGGGCAAAGACATCTGCAGCATCGAAACGGGTAGCAACTAACGCCCTAACCTCCTAATCACCACCACCGTCCACTATTTCTTCTTCGTCTTCACCATCGTTGGAGTTGCAGGTAACAACCTCCGGCCGGCAACCCAGCGCTTTCACCTTGTTTTCTCTACGTTGCTACTTCTGGACAGCAACTTCCACCTTCTCCTCTTCATCCTTCACGCTTGCAGTCCGGTCACTATGAATGCCGGCAAGTAAGACGTCCATCCATCTTCTTCTCCTCCTTTTTTCCGGCCACCCGCAGGGGGCCCCTCATGTTATCAACACTTGGCCGAATGCCCTTCACAATCCACATGTGGTTTCTAACACGTGGCAGCCTTCATCATGCATCAATGGTGGGTTCTTTCTTCACTTTGACCGCCACATCCGTTGGCAATTCTCATCGTTATCATGCACAACCACTGTGCACCTCATCGGGACCACTACGAGCCACCACTTGGCCGATCTCCCAATCCCGATCTCAGTAAGTATCAAAGGTAATTTCTCTCTTATCTTTTACTTTCTCTCTCTCTCTTTCTATCTCTACAATCTCCTCTCTTCTTTCTCTCTAAAAAGTCTCTCTTTCTCTCTCTAACCTTCTATTGTCTCTCTCTAAAATGTCTCTCATCTTATCTTCTCTCTCTACCTATTCTATTTCTATTTTTCTCTCTCTAGATCTTTTTTAGTCTAGCTTTGATTATTGCTCATTCAAATATGTAAGGAACATTTTGATTTAATGAATTATGAAGTTTTTTTTTTTTTATCTTGAATTCTGATAATTTTCTGATTATTTTATGTTCTTATTCGCGCTTAATCCGACTATCCCGAGTGCGATCGACATCCGACACAAGCCACTGTACTAAATTGCTCATTCTACAGGTTAAAAGTCTCGGATAATTAAAAATGTGTTGATTTTAGGGTTTCCATAACCAACGACACAGAAAAAACCCTACTTTCCAACTTTCTCTCTCTAGTTCTCTCTTTTCTGTCTCTAGTTTATTTCTTTTTTTTTATGCTTTATAATTTAGTTATTTTTACTTGATTGTAAGAGACATGTTCGATTGAATGAAGTTGATTTGAAGTATATTAATGTTCCATTCTCTGCAAAATTTCCCGTCATTTTATATTTATTATTGCGCTAACCCGACTAATCTCGAGTACGGATCGACATCCGACACAAGCCATTGTACAAAATTGCTCATTCTACAAGTTAAAAGTCTTGGATTAATTACAAATATTGTTGAGATTAGGGTTTCCGTACCAACGACGCAGAAAAACCCTACTTTCAGTATCTAATTATTCTTTACAACTTTTCCTAGGGGTAATATTTTCTTGACTTTTCTTCCTTTTCTTTTTCTAATTTTTGTCTTTTTGGCTATTCTTCAACCTTTCCTTCTTCTTTTTCTGATCATGTTTCTTTTCAGCTTGAACCATTTGTTTTCTTTTTTTTTTTTTTTTTTTTTTTATTGGTTACTATCTTTTCATGATCATACCAAATACTCTTTGATCCCTCTCAGAAGTAGGTTATCGTATTGAACTCTTTTTTGGGATTGGGTTTTTAGTTGATGGGTTAACAAGAAAAGTTTTCATCAACAGGCTCAAATGGTTTCTATCGATATAGATGTTAGGAAAGCTAAAAAGTCTGATTGGCTAAAAAGCTGGTGAAATTAGGGTTTTTCCGCGTCGTTGATTACGGAAACCCTTGTATTTCAACAATATTTGTAATTCTCCGAATTGGTTCACTTAATCTGCAATAAGCAGACTTGCACAGTCGCTCGTGTCGGATATCGTCCGGCACTCGGGATTAGTTAGCACAATAAGAAACAAGAATAATAAAAAAAATGCTTGGAATAAATGGAAGGGTGAGAATGGTGGAGGTTCATTTAAAATATGTTTGAGATTATTGTTAAAACTATTAGAATGAAAAAAAAACATAAGAGAAACGAGAATGAAAACAAATAAATAAAAACAACTTAAACTTGAATTTAAAACTTGTTCATTAAACTAAAAACAAATGCTTACAATGCTTGTTCAAATGCTTTACAACGGAAATAACATTAAACCAAATTAATCTAGAAAGCCATTAAAATATTATCCTAGAAAACATGTAAAGGTGGAGGAGAGAGAAAGAAGAGAGTGAAGGAAGGTAGGAAGGTTAGAGAGATGAATTAGAGAGAAGCTTACCATTGAAGAGATATGATGGTGCAACTTCTATTGGATAAAACTCAATGGGATTGAGGATTGTAGCCTTTGATTGTGGCGAATGGAATGGGCAGCAAGGAGACGTTGCTGTTTGACGCTTTGCACTTCGAGGTGGAGGCGTTAATGGTGAGCTCGCCAGAGTTGCTCGCCGGAGAAGAAGGGTGAAGAAGAAGAGAAAGAAAGAGAGAAGAAAGAGAGGAAGAGAAGGGGGAGGGAGCCAACCCAAGAAGGAGAGAGAATGAATCTCTTATAGACTTTTTTTTTTCTTTTTTGCTTGTAAAAATGATGACCGTTGGGATCTAGAGTGATCCAACGGTTGGGAATGGGTTAGTTAGAGGAGAGAGAGAGTGACTAGGATAGAGAGATATGGGGAGAGGAAGAATCGGTCAAGTGAGACCAATTCTCTCTTCTTGTTGCAATGGGCATGGCATGGGCATGGGTCATGGTCATGGGCATGGGCAATGGGTCATGGGTATGGGTCATGGGCATGGTCATGGGTATGGGCATGGGTCATGGGTATGGCATGGGTATGGATCATGGGTATGGGCATGGGTCATGGGTCAGGGGTCATGGGCTTAGGTCATGGGCCTATGTCATGGGCCAAGATAGATAGATAAAGAGAGAAATAGGAGAGAGCTGAGAGAAAAATATAAAAATAAAAGCATTAGAGGGTCTTGAACCCTGGTCTTCTTTATTCTCTCTCGTCTGCTCCACCAATAAGTCAAACTTATCCTTTAATGTCAATTGGTGTGGCCCTTTAACACCTAAGTCCTTCTCTTGGTCTCCAGCTATTCTCTCTCTTAGTCCTTGTTCCGGCTCTACGATCCTCTAGCTTTGCCCGTATATGTCTTCTATCTTTTTATCCTAGCCTGTTGGCTCTTTAAGCTTTGATAGAAGTCTTCTGTGGTTGATCGTGGGCCCGCTAGTCCTCGAGAATCGCCCGATAGGGTCTCCTACAAGTGAAAAAGTGCGTAATGAGATTCAACTAAAATAGTTTGATACTGGGACTATCCAAAATGCGTATATTTCATGCAAATAGTCAATTTTCGTCTAAAGAATGCGTTCTACGCAATGGAAGAAACTCTTATATAGAAAAGTCGACAAAAAGACAAGTTTTACGTAGGAGAATGCGACATCGCTATAAGGATAATTACTTAAAATAAGCACTTTTGAGTGAATATCACAACCCCCAACTAGCATATTGTCAATCCTTGGCAATGATTGCGAAATAAGTGAGCGAAAGAGGGCTAGGCATAACATGCTAGAAAACTTATTTGCATTACTTAGAAAAAACTCCGTTTTGTCTGATTATTTTAAGGATGCAAGAAATCATTCACAAATTAGAACTAATCAGCAAAATGCAACACTTCTACAAAGGGACCTTCAAACAAAAGATTACTCAGACTCAGTGTGTGTGTGTACTCAACATCATCCTTATTTGGCAAGTAGAGATATCTAGACCTCCTTAGAGACTCTATGCCTCGACCTCAATCCTCACTAGTATACCACTCAAAAGTAAATCACTCAGAAATGATTTTATATTTTCTCTCCAAATTCAATGTATAGGAGATATAATATAAAAATTGGCAAACGTCTCACATATATAGTTCTTGAATCGAGGGTATAAGAAGATTAAGAAGATCTCATGTTTGGAATTGTCATATCACTTAAGAACGTAGATCAAACTCTATAATTTCTCTTTTCTTCATTCTCAACACTTGAGGATGGTACAAATCTAGAATCAACTAGGACTTGCTTAGGTTGTATTGAGGCTTAGGATAGGTTCAGGAAAGAAGGATATCTGGTATTCAAAAATTCCTGAGAGGGTATCTAATTATTCTTTATAACTTATCCCAGGGGTAATATTTTCTTGACTTTTCTTCTTTTTCTTTTCTAATTTTTGTCTTTTGGCTATTCTTCAACCTTTCCTTCTTCTTTTTCTGATCATGTTTCTTTTCAGCTCGAACCATTTGTTTTCTTTTTTTATTTTTATTGGTTACTATCTTTCATGATCATACTAAATACTCTTTAATCCCTCTCAGAAGTAGGTTATCGTATTGAGCTCTTTTTTGGGATTGGGTTTTTAGTTGATGGTTAACAAGAAAGGGGTTCATCAACAGGCTCAAATGGTTTCTAACGATATAGATGTTTAGGGAAGCTAAAAAGTCTGATTGGCTAAAAAGATGGCCTATATCATTTTCTAGGATTTGTACTTTCATCTTCGATTTCTCGAATGGATATAGAGAAAGGTGCTTTATGTAATAATCCAAATTTGATGTCGTTCTGAGTTCCATGACCAAAGCAAAAGGTTAATGAGACCGCTCAATAGAAATATTAGGGGACTTGAAGAATTGTGAGTCATCTTGTGACTCAGAATAATTTAAAACCCTCAGAAATAATGAAAAGCTCAAAAGCTCACTAGGTTAGGTCTCCACACTTGTTCTTCTTGGATCTCTGGATAATCTAAACTTCGGATAATTCTGACGTTGATATGTGAACATTTTTTTTTTTTTCTGCTGAATCTGAGTTTTCAAAGATTTTTCAATCCACTGTAATAATGTTTGCTTTCAAACTGAATGAAGAGCTAATAAGTATTTTTTTTTTCAAAATAGACATCATTTTCAATAAATAGACTTTACGGAAACTTTTTACTCATCAAGTCAGGGAATTTTCGAAAATCACATGAAATCACACCCAAAAATACAAGGTTTCTCTCTCTTTTTTCTTTTTTTTTATTTTTATTTTATTTTATTTTATTTTTTATCAAAATGAAAACATGAGTTTTGGTAAAAACCCACCCCCAACCAAAATATAGCACTGTCCTCGGTGCTCATGACCGGGACAAAAGATGATGAAAAATTGGTAATGATGATGCAAAGGTTCAAGGAGGATATTACCAAGTCGGCATAAACTCGACAGTGTGTGGTACCTGATGATCTGAAGAATAAATGTACCTGCATGTCCAGAAATATCACAGTAATGACAAATATATAGACTCATCTACTCTAGGAATACCGGAATTGCCTTTCCGAAAGCGCTAAGTTTTATGTCTTCAGCCAGACATGATGGGGGTATATCAAGTACCCCCAGCCAGGTTAAAACTCAAGGAGACTGAGTGAATCTGCAGTCTTCTAAGGTGGAACAACGACTGTTATCCTATCCCTTGTGTAGGTATACCTGTGTAGAACAGGTCTCTCTCAGTGTAGACTGAGAGAAGGATAGTAAGTGCTCTTTGCAGGACCCATAAAAACATGTAGTTCAGCTGGGAGGGATCGAAGCTTCTTAGTAAAGACTGAGATGAGAGCAGTAGTGCGATTTCTGGCCATGGTTAGCAGAGCCGCAAACTCATTGAGTTTAGCAGGAATGTATCTGAATGGAGCAGACTCCTGCAGATCAGTAATAGTATAATTGTTTGACTCCGAGATGAAGTCAGGCGCAAAGTGTTCTTCACACTGGGAGAGTTTTTCCTCGGGAGAGTCCTGAATTAGATTTTCTACGGCACACTGTTTATTGACAACATCGACGTATGGTGGCGGGTCAAAACTGTGGGACCTTGTCCTCGAGGTTTCCTAATGCGAGAGGGATGTTCCAATCCCTACACTCAATGTGTTTATCCTCGGTGGGGAACGGTAGGTCCTGGGCAGCTGGAATCCCATTTTCTAGATATTGCTCAATGGTAGGAATATCTACATCCAGTGCTGATGTAGAATCATCAGAGATAGAGATGGATATGGGTATCTCTGTGCTCGGTGTAGAAGTAGCTGCTTGTAAGGGCACCATAGATGGAAACATGGGTTCATCACGATTGTTGCACAATCCAAGGGTGGTGGGGATGGGTAAGTCTAGGCCAATTGGGATCCTATAGTCAAGACACAGCTCAATGTTATGAATAACTTCTTCAGAGTCCCAGATAGAAATAACAGAGGTAGATGATTCCTCTAAGCTAAGTTCAGAAGTCGGTGCTTTGAAGGACACCGAAGATGGAGACTCTGGCTCATCAATATTGTAGTCCGATCCTTTGTTTGTAGCAACCTCAAGTTCCACTTGTAAAGTCTGGTACTGGGTCCAGCTGTGCGACTCCTCATTATTGACTGTGGCCAGGGTATTCCCCTCTAAATAAGCCATAGGTTGGCTAGTGAAGTTGACTTCCTCTCTCTCAGATTCTAACTCACCTAGACGGTGTTCCAAGCTCTCCATGGAGTATTGTTGTTGGATGATGTATTGCGAGAGGAGTTCTTCTAGAGTAGGTTTAGTAGCAGATTGTGGCGGTTCAGCTAAGGGAAGCTGAGGTGCCAACTCTTGAATGTAGTCCGACTGAGTATGAAAGTTATAGGATGGAAGTGACTCTGGGACTATCTGCGAACTCTGAAAATCTTGCGGGGTCCATTATTGACCAAAATATTCAGTCTGTGGATCTGGCTGGTATTGCAACTGAGAGTACTGCCCATCATATTGTCCAGAAGGTTGGTGAAACTCAGAATGATACATATCATGTTGTAGATTTTGCTGGGGAAAAGACTGTTGTTCCCATTCAAAGGTATTTTGACTTCCATTGTCCAGATAATACATGTTATTGTAGGAGGTCTGCAGTAGAGGTGCAAATGTACTAAAATTACAGACCTCTTCCTGGACATGAAGGAAATATCCTACAGATTTAGAGTGATAAACAGGCTTCTGGACCGCAACATCAAGGGCGGAAACTGAGTTTCTCAAATCCTTAAGTAGGGATTTTAGCACTGGATCGCCCTGTACTTCATGTCCCATCGAACTCTGTGAGACTGGAGTGTCATGACGACACTCAGGATTGGTATACTAGTGCTCAGAGTTATCTCCTAGATCTTCAAAGAAATTGTGGTAGGTCTCGAATAGAGGCCGTTCAACATCCGTCAGAGAGATGTGAGTCTCTCAGAGTAGGGAGATAGATTAGGTGGAAGAGAGCGGTGCGGTAGACTGACTCTCAGATCGAATCAGTCTCGGGTTGGGTCAAATCCAAACGAGCATATGCTTGTAAAAGCAAGCCCTAGAGTCGGTAAAAAATATGAGGACTACGAAACCGAATGAGCCTAGATGATGCACACAGAGCAACAGATAATCCTATTTCTAAACAATCAGAATAATATTATGAATTATCTTGTTTAGTATAGGGATAGTGTAGATTATGACAGTGTGCGGACCACTGGTTTATCTTCTATTACCCGCCGGACTAACTTTTCACTCTTTAGGTTTTCACCAGGATACACTCTTCAAAGCAAATCCGCTAGTACTAACTCAAGTTGACTGCAAGATAATCCGAAGCCTGGACAGACGTGCGGCACATCGGCTGACTTAAGTACGCCCCAGACTAACCGGATTTATCAAGCGTGAATATGAGTTTTCCCAGAAGAGGAGCTAGGGTTGGTTCATGTTCCTAATCCGACACTAAGCTAATCCAACAGACAATCAAGGAAGCCACTTATGAGCTCGGTATACTTGAGTAGTAGGGACCTATGGGTGTGTTAGATAACAGGGACCCGCACTCATGGACTTAATCGACTTGATCTTTGAAGGGGTCGCTTTATGTGGAGTTTTCCTCGAACACCGATCTAAGTGGGCTCTATTCTTGATTGATTTTAATTCTTGGATGTGGTTGCACAAAAGCTGGAATGACGAGGTGAGTGATGAAATCCCACCAGTTTCAAGTTAGAGCTGGGTTTGCTCTTTAATGTATTTTATTACGGCTAAACCAAGCAATTCTAATAATTTTTGCAAAGCAAATAGACAATCGGCACAGTATTTTGCACAATGATCAAGATCGCACTCAAGGCGAGGTGTAGAAACTTACCTGCCCGTTGGCTACGCACGGGGTCTCCTCCGTGAGATAGGGAGGGGTATCCAAATGGGCTTGGGCCCGACTCCACCTCTTTGAGCTTTCGCTCCCTACTCACTTGGTAAACGCAATCCGCAATCACGTTAGTCCACAATGGTCTATGGTATGTAATTGGAAGATATACCGCCTTTGGGGTTTCAAGAAACACTCAATGATTTAGGGCCGATATTGTGAATCAGTTCCAATTAGGGTTTAAAATTCAACTTTTGCTATTCCCGAATTAGGGTTCGGAAATATCTACTTTTGAATTACCCGGAGTTGGAAATCTTCCAATTTGAATCAAATAACCAATGGTGATCTAACTAGAAATGGCAGAATTGAAATCTGACCCTAATATTTTTTGTATTTTTTTTAATTAGTTAATTATCTAGCAGTTATTCTAAAAGGAGAGAAAATAAAGTCCTAAGTTATTACAACTTTGCACTCGGCCATCCGAGGCATTAAAATAATAAGTGAAAAATGTGAAAAATAAAATTGAAAGTTTCCGATATGGATCGGATCTTGAAGATTAAGCAACTTCCCAAATTTCTGTGCGTCTTTTTGCAATCCCGTCAACCGAGCGGCAACGGCGCAATTTGAAATTAGGGTTTTTCCGTGTCGTTGATTACGGAAATCCTTGTATTTCAACAAATATTTGTAATTTCTCCAAATTGGTTCACTTAATCTGCAAATAAGCAGACTTGCACAGTGGCTCGTGTCGGATATCGTCCGCACTCGGGATTAGTTAGCACAATAAGAAACAAGAATAATCAGAAAATGCTTGGAATAAATGGAAGGGTGAGAATGGTGGAGGTTCATTTAAAATATGTTTGAGATTATTGTTAAAACTATTAGAATGAAAAAAAACATAAGAGAAACGAGAATGAAAAAACAAATAAATAAAAACAACTTAAACTTGAATTTAAAACTTGTTCATTAAACTAAAAACAAATGCTTACAATGCTTGTTCAAATGCTTTACAACGGAAATAACATTAAACCAAATTAATCTAGAAAGCCATTAAAATATTATCCTAGAAAGCATGTAAAGGTGGAGAGAGAAAGAAGAGAGTGAAAGAAGGTAGGAAGGTTAGAGAGATGAATTAGAGAGAAGCTTACCATTGAAGAGGTAGATGGTGCAACTTCTATTGGATAAAACTCAATGGGATTGAGGATTGTAGCCTTTGATTGTGGTGAATGGAATGGGCAGCAAGGAGACGTTGCTGTTTGACGCTTTGTACTTCGAGGTGGAGGCGTTAATGGTGAGCTCGCCGGAGTTGCTCGCCGGAGAAGAAGGGTGAAGAAGAAGAGAAAGAAAGAGAGAAGAAAGAGAGGAAGAGAAGGGGGAGGGAATCAACCCAAGAAGGAGAGAGAATGAATCTCTTATAGACTTTTCTTTTTCTTTTCTGCTTGTTGTAAAAATGATGACCGTTGGATCTAGAGAGATCCAACGGTTGGGAATGGGTTAGTTAGATGAGAGAGAGAGTGACTAGGATAGAGAGATATGGGGAGAGAAGAATCGGTCAAGTGAGACCAATTCTCTCTTCTTGTTGCAAATGGGCATGGGCATGGGTCATGGTCATGGGGCATGGGCATGGGTCATGGGTATGGGCATGGGTCATGGGTCATGGGTCATGGGCTTAGGTCATGGGCCTATGTCATGGGCCAAGATAGATAGATAAAGAGAGAAATAGGAGAGAGGTGAGAGAAAAATATAAAAATAAAAGCATTGGAGGGTCTTGAACCCTGGTCTTCTTTATTCTCTCTCGTCTGCTCCACCAATAAGTCAAACTTATCCTTTAATGTCAATTGGTGTGGCCTTTAACACCTAAGTCCTTCTCTTGGTCTCCAGCTATTCTCTCTCTTAGTCCTTGTTCCGGTTCTACGATCCTCTAGCTTTGCCTGTATATGTCTTCTATCTTTTTATCCTAGCCTGTTGGCTCTTTAAGCTTTGATAGAAGTCTTCTGTGGTTGATTGTGGGCCCGCTAGTCCTCGAGAATCGCCCGATAGGGTCTCCTACAAGTGAAAAAGCGCGTAATGAGATTCAACTAAAATAGTTTGATACTGGACTATCCAAAATGCGTATATTTCATGCAAATAGTCGATTTTCGTCTAAAGAATGCGTTTTACGCAATGGAAGAAATTCTTATATAGAAAAGTCGACAAAAAGACAAGTTTTACGTAGGAGAATGCGACATCACTATAAGGATAATTGCTTAAAATAAGCACTTTTGAGCGAATATCAGCTGGCCTATATCGTTTTCTAGGGTTTGTACTTTCATCTTCGATGTCTCGAATGGATATAGAGAAAGTTCTTTATGTAATAATCCAAATTTGATGTCGTTCTGAGTTCCATGACCAAAGCAAAGGTTACCCCTCAACGGAAATATTGGGGGACTTGAAGAATTGTGAGTCATCTTGTGACACAGAATAATTTAAAACCCTCAAAAATAATGAAAAGCTCAAAAGCTCACTGGGTTAGGTCTCCACACTTGTTCTTCTTGGATCTCTGGATAATCTAAACTTCGGATAATTCTGACGTTGATATGTGAACTTTTTTTTTTTTTTGCTGAATCTGAGTTTTCAAAGATTTTTCAATCCACTGTAGTAATGTTTGCTTTCAAACTGAATGAAGAGCTAATAAGTGTTTTTTTTTTCAAAATAGACATCATTTTCAATAAATAGACTTTACGAAAACTTTTTACTCATCAAGTCAGGGCATTTTCAAAAATCACATGAAATCACACCCAAAAATATAAGGTTTCTCTCTCTTTTTTCTTTCTTTTTTTATTATTATTTTTTATCAAAATGAAAACATGAGTTTTGTTAAAAACCCACCCCAACCAAAATATAGCACCATCCTCGGTGCTCATGACCGGGACAAAAGATGATGGAAAATTGGTAATGATGATGCAAAGGTTCAAGGAGGATATTACCAAGTCGGCATAAACTCGACAGTGTGTGGTACCTGATGATCTGAAGAATAAATGTACCTGCATGTCCAGAAACATAACAGTAATAACAAATATAGAGACTCATGTACTCTAGGAATACCGGAATTGCCTTTCTGAAAGCGCTAAGTTTTATGTCTTCAGCCAGACATGACGGGGGTCTATCAAGTACCCCCAGCCAGGTTAAAACTCAAGGAGACTGAGTGAATCTGTAGTCTTCTAAGGTGGACAACGAATGTTATCCTATCCCTTGTCTAGGGTATACCTGTGTAGAACAGGTCTCTCTCAGTGTAGACTGAGAGAAGGACAGTAAGTACTCTAAGCAGCCCTGCAAAAGCATGTAGTTCAGTAGGGAGAAATTGAAGCTTCTTAGTAAAAACTGAGAGGAAAAGAGTAGTGGGTTCTCTGACCATGGTTAGCAGAGCCGTAAACTCATTGAGTTTAGCGGAATGTATCTGAATAGAGCAGACTCCTGCAGAATAGTAATATCATAATTGTCTGACTTCGAGATGAAGTCAGGCGCAAAGTGTTCTTGACACTGGGAGAGTTTTTCCTCGGGAGAGTCCTGAACAAGACTCTCTACGGCATATGGTGTATTGACAATATCGACGTATGTTGGCTGTTCAAAAATGGTAACCTCTGCTTTGAGGTTGTAAAATGCCGTCGACATGTTATCGTCCCCACTCTCGATGTATGCATCAAGGACGGTGAGGAATGGTGGGGCCAGAACAACTGGGACCGCACTATCTAGACAGTGCTCAGTGTCTGGAATGTCTACTTCAAGCGCAAACAATGAAGCATCAGAAGTAGATGATTCCTCTAAGCTAAGTTTAGAAGTCGGTGCTTCGAAGGTCACCGAAGATGGAGACTCTGGCTCATCAATATTGTAGTCTGATCCTATATTTGTAGCATCATCAATTTCCTCTTGTAAAGTTTGGTACTTGGTCCAGCTGTGTGACTCCTCATTATAGACTGTGTCCATGGTATTATCTTCTAGATAAGCCATAGGTTGGCTATTGAAGTTGACTTCCTCTCTTTCAGATTCTAACTCACATAGACAGTGTTCCAAGCTCTCCATGGATTACTGTTGTTGGCTAATGTATTGCGAGAGGAGTTCTTCTAGACTAGGTTTAGTAGCAGACTGCGGTGGTTCAGCTAAAGGAAGCTGAGGTGCCAACTCTTGAATGTAGTCCAACTGAGTATGAAAGTTATATGATGGATGTGAGTCTGGGACTATCTGCTAACTCTAAAAATCCTGCGGGGTCCATTGCTGACCAAAATATTTAGTCTGTGGATCTGGCTGGTACTGCGACTGCGAGTACTGGCCATCATATTGTCCACAGGGTTGGTGAAACCCGGAATGATACATATCCTATTGCAGATTCTGCTGGGGAAAAGACTGTTGTTCCCATCCAAAGTTATCGTGACTTTCATTGTCTGGATAATACGTGTTATTGTAGGAGGTCTGTAGCGGAGGTTCAAATTTACTAAAATTACAGACCTCTTCTTGGACATGAGGGAAATATCCCACAGATGTGGAGTGATAAATAGGCTTCTGGACCGCAACATCAAGGGCGAAAACTGAGTTTCTCAAATCCTTAAGTAGGGATTTTAGCATTGGATCGCCCTGTGCTTCATGTCCCATCGAACTCTGTGAGACTGGAGTGTCATGATGACACTCAGGATTGGTATACTAGTGCTCAGAGTTATCTCCTAGATCTTCAAAGAAATTGTGGTAGGTCTCGAATAGAGGCCGTTCAACATCCATCAGAGAGATGTGAGTCTCTTAGAGTAGGGAGATAGATTAGGTGGAAGAGAGCGGTGCGGTAGACTGACTCTCAGATAGAATCAGTATCGAGTTGGTTCAAATCCTAATGTGCATATGCTTGAAAAAGCAAGCCCCTAGAGTCGACAAGAGGTTATGAAACTGAATGAGCCTAGATGATGCACACAGAGCAACAGATAATCTTAACCTAAACATCAGGATAGTATTATGAATTATCTTGTTGGTGTAGGGATAGTGTAGATTATGACAGTGGGCAGACCACTAGTTTATCTTCAAATACCTGCCGGACTAAATTTTCACTCTGTAGGTTCTCACAAGGATACACTCTTCAAAGCAAATCCGCGAGTACTAACTCAAGTTGACTGCAAGATAATCCAAAGCCTAGACAGACGTGCGGCACATCGGCTGACTTAAGTACGCCCCAGACTAACTGGATTTGTCAAGCGTGAAGATGAGTTTTCCTAGAAGAGAAGCTAGGGTTGGTTCGTGTTCCTAATCCGATACTAGCTAATCCGACAGTCAATCAAGGAGGCCACTTACGAGCTCGGTATACTTGAGTAGTAGGGACATATGGGTGTGTTAGATAACAGGGACCCGCACTCATGGACTTAATTGACTTGATCTTTGAAGGGGTCGCTTTATGTGGAGTTTTCCTCGAACACCGATCTAAGTGGGCTCTATTCTTGATTGATTTTAATTCTTGGCTGTGGTTGCACAAAAGCTGGAATGACGAGGTGAGTGATGAAATCCCACCAGTTTCAAGTTAGAGTTGGGTTTGCTCTTTATGTATTTTATTACGGCCAAACCAAGCAATTCCGATAAGTGTTGCAAAAGCAAATAAACAATCGGCACAGTGTTTTACACAATGATCAAGATCGCACTCAAGGCAAGGTGTAGAAACTTACCTACCCCGTTGGCTACGCACGGGGTCTCTTCCGTGAGATAGGGAGGGATATCCAAATGGGCTTGGGCTCGACTCCACCTCTTTGAGCTTTCGCTCCCTACTCACTTGGTAAATGCAATCCGCTATCATGTTAGTCCACAATGGTTTATGGTATGGAATTGGAAGGTATACCGCCTTCGGGGTTTCAAGAAACACGCAATGACTTAGGGCAGGTATTGTGAATTAGTTCCAATTAGGGTTTGAAATTTAACTTTAGCTATTCCCGAATTAGGATTCGGAAATATCTACTTTTGAATTACCCAGAGTTGGAAATCTTCCAAATTGAATCAAATAACCAATGGTGATCTAACTAGAAATAGCAGAATTTAAATCTGACCCTAATATTTTTTGTATTTTTAATTAGTTAGTTATCTAGCAGTTATTTTAAAAGGAGGAGAAAATGAAACCCTAAATTATTACAACTTGCACTCAGCCGTCCAAGGCATTAAAATAATAAGTAAAAAATGTGAAAAATAAAGTGGAAAGTTTCCGATTTGGATCGGATCTTGAAGATTAAGCAATTTTCTGAATTCCTGTTCGTCTTTTTGCAATCCCGTCAACCGAGCGGCAACAGCGCCATTTGAAATTAGGATTTTTCCGTGTCGTTGGATTGGAAACCCTTGATTTCAACAATATTTATAATTTCTCCAAATGGTTCACTTAATCTGCAAATAAGCAGACTTGCACAGTGGCTCGTGTCAGATATCGTCCGCACTCGGGATTGGTTAGCACAATAAGAAACAAGAATAATCAGAAAATGCTCAAAATAAATGGAAGGGTGAGAATGGTGGAGGTTGATTTAAAATATGCTTGAGATTGTTGTTAAAACTATTAGAATAAAAAAAATATAAGAGAAACGAGAATGAAAAAACACAATAAATGAAAACAACTTAAACTTGAATTTAAAACTTATCATTAAACTAAAAAATAAATGCTTACAATGCTTGTTCAAATGCTTTAACAACGGAAATAAAATAAACCAAATTAATTAGAAAGCCATTAAAATATTACCTAGAAAGCATGTAAAGGTAGAGAGGGAAAGAAGAGAGTGAAAGAAGGTAGGAAGGTAAGAGAGATGAATTAGAGAAAGCTCACCATTGAAGAGGTAGATGGTGCAACTTTGATTGGATAGACCTCAATAGGATTGAGGATTGTAGCCTTTGATTGTGACGAATGGAATGGGCAGTAAGGAGACGTTGCTATTTGATGCTTTGTACCTCGAGGTGGAGGCATTAATGGTGAGCTTGCCGGAGAAGAAGGGTGAAGAAGAAGAGAAAGAAAGAAGAAAGAGAGGAAGAGAAGGGGGAGGGAACCAACCCAAGAAGGAGAGATCGTAGATCTCTTATAGACTTTTTTTTTTCTTTTTGCTTGTTGTAAAAAGATGACCATTAGATCTAGAGAGATCCAACGGTTGGGAATGGGTTAGTTAGATGAGAGAGAGAGTGACTAGGATAGAGAGATATGGGGGAGAGAAGAATCGGTCAAGTGAGACCAATTCTCTCTTGTTGTTGCAAATGGGCATGAGCATGGGTAATGGGCATGGGTCATGGGCATGGATGGGTCATGGGCATGGGTCATGGGCTTAGGTCATGGGCCTATGTCATGGGATAAGATAGATAGATAAAGAGAGAAATAGGAGAGAGGTGAGTGAAAAATATAAAAATAAAAGCATTGGAGGGTCTTGAACCCTGGTCTTCTTTATTCTCTCTCGTCCGCTCCACCAATAAGTCAAACTTATCCTTTGATGTCAATTGGTGTGGCCTTTAACACCTAAGTCCTTCTCTTGGTCTCCAGTTATTCTCTCTTAGTCCTTGTTCCGGCTCTATGATCCTTTAGCTTTGCCCGTATATGTCTTCTATCTTTTTATCCTAGCCTGTTGGCTCTTTAAGCTTTGATAGAAGTCCTCTGTGGTTGATTGTAGGCCCGCCAGTCCTTGAGAATCGCCCGATAGGGTCTCCTACAAGTGAAAAAGCGCGTAATGAGATTCAACTAAAATGGCTTGATACTGGACTATCCGAAATGCGTATATTTCATGCAAATAGTTGATTTTCGTCTAAAGAATGTATTCTACGCAATGGAAGAAATTCTTATATGGAAAAGTTGACGAAAAGACAAGTTTTACGTAGGAGAATGCGACATCGCTATAAGGATAATGGCTTAAAATAAGCACTTTTGAGCGAATATCAAGTAGCTCTTTTTCAGTAGTGGAGTAGTTTAACTGAGTCGAGTTTAAAGTCTTACTCGCATAGTATATCACATGTGGCATCTTGTTGACTCTTTGACCCAAAACTGCTCCCAGAGCATAGTGAAATTAGGGTTTTTCCGCGTCGTTGGTTAGGGAAACCCTAGATTTCAACAATATTTGTAATTTCTCCGAATTGGTTCACTTAATCTGCAAATAAACAGACTTGCACAATGGCTCGTGTCGGATATTGTCCACACTCGGGATTAGTTAGCACAATAAGAAACAAGAATAATCAGAAAATGCTCGGAATAAATGGAAGGGTGAGAATGGTGGAGGTTGATTTAAAATATGCTTGAGATTGTTGATAAAACTATTAGAAAGAAAAAAACATAAGAGAAACGAGAATGAAAAACACAATAAATAAAAATAACTTAAACTTGAATTTAAAACTTGTTCATTAAACTAAAAACAAATACTTACTATGCTTATTTAAATGCTATACAACGAAAATAACATTAAACCAAATTAATCTAGAAAGCCATTAAAATATTATCCTAGAAAGCATGTAAAGGTAGAGGGAAAGAAGAGAGAGAAAGAAGGTAGGAAGGTTAGAGAGATGAATTAAAGAGAAGCTTACCATTGAAGAGGTAGATGGTGCAACTTCGATTGGATCGACTTCAATAGGATTGAGGATTGTAGCCTTTGATTGTGGGGGATGGAATGGGCAGTAAGGAGACGTTGATGTTTGATGCTTTGCACCTCGAGGTGGAGGCTTAATGGTGAGCTCGCCGGAGAAGAAGGGTGAAGAAGAAGAGAAAGAAGAAAGAAAGAGAGGAAGAGAAGGGGGAGGGAACCAACCAAGAAGGAGAGATAATGAATCTCTTATAGACTTTTTTTTTCTTTTTTGCTTATTGTAAAAATGATGACCGTTGGATCTAGAGAGATCCAATGGTTGGGAATGGGTTAGTTAGATGAGAGAGAGAGTGACTAGGATAGAGAGATATGGGGAGAGAAGAATCGGTCAAGTGAGACCAATTCTCTTTTCTTGTTGCAAATGGGCATTGGTTATTGGTATGGGTCATGGGCATGGGTCATGGGTATGGGTCATGGGTATGGGTCATGGGCATGGGTCATGGGTATGGGTCATGGGCCTCGGTCATGGACCAAGATAGATAGAGAAAAATAGGAGAGAGGTGAGAGAAAAATACAAAAATAAAAGCATTGGAGGGTCTTGAACCCTAGTCTTCTTTATTCTCTCTCGTCCGCTCCACCAATTAGTCAAACTTATCCTTTGATGTTAATTGGTGTGGCCTTTAACACCTAAGTCCTGCTCTTGGTCTCCATCTATTATTCTCTCTCTTAGTCCTTGTTCTGACTCTACGATCTTCTAACTTTGCTCGTACATGTCTTCTATCTTTTTATCCTACCCTGTTGGCTCTTTAAGCTTTGATAGAAGTCTTCTGTGGTTGATCATGGGCCAGCCAGTCCTCGAGAATTGCCCGATAGGGTCTCCTGCAAGTGAAAAAGCGCGTAATGAGATTCAACTAAAACGGCATGATACTGGACTATCTGAAATGTGTATATTTCATGCAAATAGTCGATTTTCATCTAAAGAACGTGTTCTACATAATGGAAGAAACTCTTAGTGGAAAAGTCGACGAAAAGACAAGTTTTACGTAGGAAAATGCGACAACGCTATAAGGATAATGGCTTAAAATAAGCACTTTTGAGCGAATATCACAACCCCAACTAGCATATTGCCAATCTTGGCATTTATTGCGAAATAAGTGAGCGAAAGAGGGCTAGGCATAACATGCTAGAAAACTTATTTGCATTACTCAGAAAAAACTCTTGTTTTATCAGATTATTTTAAGGATGCAAGAAATCATTCACAAATTAGAACTAATCAGCAAAATGCAACACTTCTACAAATGGACCTTCAAACAAAAGATTACTCAGACTCAGTGTGTGTGTGTGTTTAACATCATCCTTATCTGGCAATAGAGATATCTGGATCTCCTTAGGGACTCTATGCCTCGACCTCAATCTTTACTTGTATACCACTCAGAAGTGAATCACTCAGAAATGGTTTTATACTTTTTTCTGAAACTATATGTGAGGAGATGAATATAAAAACTGGCAAACGTCTCACATATATAGTTCTTAAATGGAGGGTTAAGAAGATTTAAGAAGATCTCATGATTAGAATGTCATATCACATAAGAACGTCAGATCAAACTCTATGATTTCTCTTTTCTCCATTCTCCACACTTGAGGATAGTACAAATCTAGAATTAAATAGGACTTGCATAGGTTGTATTGAGGCTTAGGATAGGTTTAGAAAAGAAAGATATTCTGGTATTCAAAAATTTTGAGAGGGTATCTCACTATTCTTTACAACTTTTCCCAGGGGTAGTATTTCCTTGACTTTTCTTCTTTTCTTTTTTCAATTTTTGTCTTTTTGGCTATTTTCAACCTTTTTCAAATTCTTTTTTCTTTCATTCTTTCTTTCTGATCATGTTTATTTTCAGCACAAACCATTTGTTTTATTTTATTTTCTTGGTGTAATCATACCAATTACTCTTTGAACCCTCTCAGAAGTAGGTTATCGTATTGAACTCTTTTTGGGATTGGGTTTTTGGTTGATGGGTGATATTCGCTCAGAAGTGCTTATTTTAAGCAATTATCCTTCTAGGGTTGTCACACTCTCCTACGTAAAACTGCATTTTTATCAACATTTTTACGTAAGAGTTTCTTCATTGCGTAGAACACACTTTTCTGCATAAAATGGTATATTCGCATGCACTCACACGCGTTTATTTGACCTACATGCGAAGTAGTTTCGTATAATTCTCATTACGCATTTTTTTTGTCTTAGGGACACCAATCGAACGAGTTTGATGGACTGGCAGGCCAACGATCAAACCCGGAAGCTTCTATCAAGTCTACAATCAATATGGGAAAAGATCAACTAGACCAGTGAGCCAAGTCATTAAACTAAAAAGCCTTATCGGAACAAATCTCGGGGCCCGATGTCGATCATCCCAGCATCAAGAGCGAAATTATCAACATGATCAACGGCCACTAAAGCTACTCAAAACCAAGAATCTACTATCTAAATCCAAGAGTGCTGATCAGACAACTCTTGAGATCTGAATCCCATGATCAACCACCAAAGCACAGCAACCCACAATGGCGGGCCACGACATCGACAAGGTGGTTGAAAGTAGGATTTTTCCGCGTCGTTGGTTACGGAAACCCTAACTTCAACACATTTTTAATTAATCCGAGACTTTTAACCTGTAGAATGAGTAATTTTGCACAGTGGCTTGTGTCGGATGTCGATCCGCACTCGGGATTAGTCGGATTAGCGCGAATAAGAACATAAAATGACGGGAAAATTGCAGATAATGTAACACAATCATAATTAAATCATATTTATTTAACTGAACTTGTCTCTTACAATGAAAATCAAATAAAAATAACTAAACTAAAAAGCTTTAAGAGAGATTAGGGTAGAGACAGAAAATGAGAGGTAGAGAGAGAAAAGATGAAGATTCTAGAGAGAGTAACTCAGCTTTTGAGAGAGAAAGCTAATAGAAGAGAGAGAAAGAAAGAAGAGAGAGGAAGTACCTCAAACTTACTAATGGAGGAAGAATCGGCCAGATGAGTAGTGATCGGCCATGGAGAATTCGACATTGTAGGGGGTTGCGATTGTGAAAATGGTATAGCAAGTCGAGTCGAGAAGGTGCACTCCTGGGTTGCAAGGCAGCAACGAAGGTCAAACAAAAGTTGCGAGTTCACAACTCCGGTGATGGAGGATGGTGGAGGCGTCCTTCTCAACACCTACACAGGTTGCAACGAGAACTGTGGTGCATCCATTGATGGGTGTGATGAAGTGAGCGGTGGCTGGTGGAGCTCTCCGGCTTTGTCCGAATTAGCAACGTGGGAAGTTGAGTTTGCCGGCGTCTATTGAGGTAGCCGGAGTTGCAGGTTGTAACTCTGGCATCCTTTGATTGAAGCATCGATCATGGGGTGATGGTGTTGCAATCCGGCATCAATGGAGGTTGGGGTGATGCAAGGCAGCAACAAGATGAGAAACAGTTATGCAACCTTGCTGTCTTGAAAGATCAGCAAGGCGCCTTGGCCGGTCGGTGACTCATAGGGCGGAGAGAGTAAACCACAAGTTGTGGGAGAAGAACACCACGTGGTGGTGTATCACAGGGGCAATACTTCGTTTCTTCGGCTTGAATGGGATGGAGTTGTAGGTTGCAGCGATCAGCGAGGCAGCAAGGTGGATGGACCACCGGAGTAGCAGATCTATGGTGCTCGCGGAGTGCAGGTGGCTGGACAAAACGGTGGTGTAACCCGAAGGAGTTCGCCGGAAGTTGCAGGTATTGAAAATTATGCTGCACGCAGCAGCAAGGAGGAGCGGAAGAAGAGGTGGAGAAAGAGAAGAGAAAGAAGAAGAAGAAAAGTAGGGGAGTAGAAGAAGATGGAGGAGAAGGGGGAAGGAGATCTCACAGAGTTCGCCGGCGTTAATGGAGTTCGCCGGCGATTTTTTTATTTTGTTTTATTTTATTCAAGGCCGATAACAGCCTGAGTTGGGGGCAAGATGAGGAGATTAAAGAGGAGAATAAGACGGAAGGGTGGGGAGAGGAAGGAATAACGAACAGCAGCAACGTTCTGTCCGTGTGCAGAGGTGGCCGGAGTTGCAGCCTGCAACTCCGGTAGGTAAAAAAAAAGAAGATGAAGACAGACGTTAGAAGAAGAAGAAGAAGAAGAAGAAGAAAAAGAGGAGGAGCAGTCCGCCGGAGTAGTGGCGAGGATGATGACCGGAGTTGCAGGTTTTGCAACTCCGGTGGAAGGCTTGGGAGGAGAACTTTCAGAAGAAGAAGAAGAAGAAGAAGAAGAAGAAGAAGAAATAGAAGAAAGGAAGAGGGCGCCCAACTCGCCGGAAGAACCCGCCGGAAGAAAAGAAGAAGTGGAAGGAAGGAAGAGAGAAGAGGGAAAGAGGGAGCCAGCCTAAGGAGAGAGGTCTAAGGGTTTTTCAACCCTTCTACTCAAGGAGAAACCGTGGGTTTCTCAACTTGGAAACTCACGGTTTCTAAAAATATTTTTATATTTTTTTTTTATTTTTTATTATTTTTTATTTTGTCTATTTGAACTCGCGGGCTTGGGCTCGAGGTTTATGGGCCGTTTGGCCATAAGGCTAATTGATTACTAGGCCGAGAGATGACGCCAAGAGTCGGCCAGTGGTTGGTCAATGGGAACGCTAAAAATCGTGGGCCCAGAGTGCATCGGCCATGGGCCAGAAGGTAGGTGAGAAGGATAGTGGGCCACTGGGCTCGATGGATGTGGGTTAGGGTGTGTTTGGTTGCCAGGGGAGAAAAATGCATTTTCCCCTTGAAATACCCATCAAGGAAAAATGTATTTTCCTTTCTTCGGAAATCGAGCTCTACGCTCTCAGCCACAATCAATCATCTGAGGCATTTCTCTACAATCAAACCTGCCCTAGGGACTGATATTTTACAATGGAGATCGGGTGGTTGATAGGATGGATGATCGACTGATCGGTAGCACGATCGGATGGTCGGATGCATAGAATTGATAGATAAGATGGCGATCCATAGAGATCCAACGGCCCGATGGAAGATCCAACGGTCAGAAAGCTAAGGGAGATGAGACAGAGCCAATGGGCAGGAGTTCTGGGGTTAAGTCAATAGATTCGAGGACCGAGAGATGAAGAGAGAGAGAATAAGGAGAGATGAGAGAGAAAATATCAGAAAAAGTATTGGCAGAGGGTCATGAACCCTGGTTTTCCATTGTTCTTCACTTGAGCTTTGCCAGTAGAGCAGGCCATCATTTGATGTGGCTTTAAATGCTTTGGTCCTTCTCTTGGTTATCAGCTCTCCCGCTCTCGTGGTTCCTTGGGCTAGCTCTTTGATCTCCTAGTTCAGCCCGTAATAGGCTCATATCTTCTAGACATAGCCTGTGGACTCTTTAAGCTTTGATAATGGGCTTTCATGATCCATGTGGGCCCACAAGTCTCGAGAATCATCCAATCAGGGTTTCCTGCGACAGAAGAAGCGCGTAATGAGACTTAATCAGAATGGCTTAATATCTAAACTTCTAAAAATGTGTTTAATGCATGCAAATATACCATTTCGTCCAGAAAAGTGTGTTCTACGCAATGAGATAGACTCTTACGTAGAAAAGTGGATAATTAGAGCAGTTTTACGTAGGAGAGTGCGATAATGCTAAAAGGATAATTGCTTAAAATAAGCACTTTTGAGCGAATATCAGTGGTAGACCAATCTGTGGGCCATGAGGTGGGCCAAGCACGTTGTTGGTCTTTGGAACAAGTTGCTAGGAGCAAATCATTTCTGAGTGATTTACTTTTGAGTGGTATACAAGTGAGGATTGAGGTCGAGGCATAGAGTCTCTAAAGAGATCCAGATATATCTACTGCCAGATAAGGATGATGTTGAACACACACACACACACACTGAGTCTGAGTAATCTTTTGTTTGAAGGTCCATTTGTAGAAGTGTTGCATTTTGCTAATTAGTTCTAATTTGTGAATGATTTCTTGCATCCTTAAAATAATCTGACAAAATGGAGTTTTTTCTGAGTAATGCAAATAAGTTTTCTAGCATGTTATGCATAGCCCTCTTTCGCTCACTTATTTCGCAATAATTGCCAAGGATTGGCAATATGCTAGTTGGGGGTTGTGATATTCGCTCAAAAGTGCTTATTTTAAGCCATTATCCTTATAGCGATGTCGCATTCTCCTCCGTAAAACTTGTCTTTTTGTCGACTTTTCCATATAAGAGTTTCTTCCATTGCGTAGAACGCATTCTTTAGACGAAAATCGACTATTTGCATAAAATATACACATTTCGGATAGTCCAGTATCAAGGTGTTTTAGTTGAATCTCATTACGCGCTTTTTCACTTGTAGGAGACCCTATCGGGCGATTCTTGAGGACTGGCGGGCCCACGATCAACTACAAAAGACTTCTATCAAAGCTTAAAAGAGCCAACAGGCTAGGATAAAAAGATAGAAGACATATACGGGCAAAGCTAGAGGATCATAGAGCCGGAACAAGGACTAAGAGAGAGAATAGTTGGAGACCAAGAGAAGGACTTAGGTGTTAAAGGCTACACCAATTGACATCAAAGGATAAGTTTGACTTATTGGTGGAGCAGACGAGAGAGAATAAAGAAGACCAGGGTTCAAGACCCTCCAATGCTTTTATTTTTATATTTTTCTCTCACCTCTCTCCTATTTCTCTCTTTATCTATCTATCTTGGCCCATGACCTAAGCCCATGACCCATGACCCATGACCCATGACCCATGACCCATGACCCATGCCCATGACCCATACCCATGCCCCATACCCATGACCCATGCCCATACCCATACCCATGACCCATACCCATGACCTATGCCCATGACCCATACCCATGATCCATGCCCATGCCCATGACCATGACCCATGCCCATGCCCATTTGCAACAAGAAGAGAGAATTGGTCTCACTTGACCGATTCTTCTCTCCCCATCTCTCTATCCTAGTCACTCTCTCTCTCATCTAACTAACCCATCCCCAACCGTTGGATCTCTCTAGATCCAACGGTCATCATTTTTACAACAAGCAAAAAAGAAAAAAAAAGTTTATAAGAGATTCATTCTCTCTCCTTCTTGGGTTGGTTCCCTCCCCCTCTTTTCCTCTCTTTCTTCTTTCTTTCTCTTCTTCTTCACCCTTCTTCTCCGGCGAGCAACTCCGGCAAGCCCAAAAGATGTAGGGAATAAATCCACACACCCTCAAAATATGCGCTTTTTCCACGGGCTTGATATCCTTTCAGTGCTGTTGGATCCGACTAGTCCGAGGTACCCGAGCTTAATTGTCATTGGATCCGACTAGTCCGAGGTACCCGAGGTCAATTTGTCATTTAGATCCGACGAGTCCGAGGTATCCGAGGTCCCCAGTGAAGTTTTTCCAATTCCCAGTTTACGGCTCCACGTGTCAGTCGAAGCATGTGACACGTGGCACAATCACATACGTCCACTTGTCAATAGATTTTATCCCCCACAATCGCCCCTCTTGGAGGTGACACGTGTCCCCCCCGCACGTGTGTACAACACGTGCGAAGACACGTGTCAGCACCAAGAATGTGACGCGTGGGATTTTTCTGCTTTTCTTCGGCTCCTCTGCGCAGCATTTAATGTTTGCCACGTGTCGATTTGCCATTGGTCCATACCCATTTCTTGTCAGTGTAATCATTACCCCTGCAGGTATAAATAGGTTGCTCTCGTCTCATATTTTATCTTTTGGATTTTCAGTTTCAGTAATCTTTCTTTCTCGGAAACCTCGGCACTCTCGGATCTCTCGGCACCCTTTTCTGCACATATCCCGGCACATTCAGCTACTCTTCTCGGTCCTCTCGGCTTCAATCCTCGGTTTTCTCGGCTTCAATCCTCGGTTTTCTCGGCTCCATTGTTTAATACTTCTCAGAGCTCTCGGCACTCGTAGGTAAGCTTCATTTTTAGTAAATTCGATGTCATTGGTCTCCTAAAAATGCCAAAAGAATCATTAAAATCCATTTTAAAACACGCTGATACCCAAACTTGGCCCCGTCTAGATCTAGATGAGATCCGAGCTAAGTACCATATACCCGAGTCAATTGAACTTGAGCATGTGCCCAACTCCCTTCTCTATTCCCATCATTCACTGCCGAATCCGAATGTAACATGTTTAACAATCGGACAACTTCTTTCGGGTATTCCCCTTCTGCTTACTCCATTTGCCCGAGAGCTACTAAATTTCTATAAAGTTGCTCCGGGTCAAGTAAATGCCAATTTTTGGCGTATGGTACGTTCGTTTGAACGCATCAGGGACATATGGGGCCGATGTCCTTCCCTTGAGGATGTTCGCCAACAACATTTCCTTAAAAAGGTTCCCAAGGAGGGGGGAGAATTCCGATATAACTTTCTACTTCTTGGCAACCCGGACCCGAAGACTCCCAATCCTAGAGAGGATCCAGGATTGTGATAAATCGTGGCAATGCTACCCCGTGTTCTTATCGGGGGATTGGGAGAGAGGATCCTAAGATGACGCCCTAGGTCTCCTGTATAAAAGTTTTAATTTTGAAGGTACCCGGGTTGTTTTTAAAAAATAAATCACTATATATATATATTTTTTTTTTTTTAACAAGTCTCTAATTTCTTCCTACTGTTTTGCAGATGTGAACACAGATAGTTCTTTTGCCTTTCCCGAGGATACGCTTCCTTTCAGCTTCCACTTGCGCCAACTTCCTTCCCTTGTCTACCAACGTTTAGTTGGTCTCAACGCTCTTGGATATTCTCGGACTTGTGTCGATCCGACGTCCGAGGAGTTGAGCCAGACAATACCCGAGGAAGAATTTCTTCGAAAACATCCTCTCGGATTCTCCACTGATCCAGCCGAATCTCGTCAATCGAAGAGAAAAGCTAAGAGGTTAAAACCTCAGGTCTCATCTTCGGATACCCCTGTTCGTGCCGACTCTGAAGCCACGGAGTCCGAGGTAGTTGACGTTGATCCAATTTCTTATTATATTCCTATCTCATCCGATTCGAGTTCGGTTACTCTTTCTTCTGAGTCCAGCTCTTCAGTTTCATCTTTTGACCCTCTTCTTGAAATCGCACAGTCTCTCGGGAGATCTTACCGAACCGGATCTCGAGACATGGGACGTCTTCAAGCGGATGTTGGAGCTGACTCTCCCATTCGTCAGAAAAGGAAGAGTTCTGGGCAGGGTTTGCCCCGGGTCGCCAAGAAGCCTGCTACGAAGAGTAGGGAAGCTGGTCAATCCAGCCAAAGCGCCCCGGCTACCGGCAATGATGAGGCACCTCTGAACTCTGCACCACCCATTATTATTCTTCCGGGTGCAGATGTTCCTGAGTCGGCGTCTCTGGCCCATGAAACTGAAAAATCCCAAGGCCAGCCTTCCGGATCCCAGCATGAGCCTGGGAAAGTTGCTCAGAAGGACAGGCGTCATGAACAGGTCCATCAGCACAAAGGTCCTGTTCCCAAACCTTCGGATGTCTTCTGGCCCCGACCAGTACTGAAGTCGGGTAAATCTGTTGTTCTCGGCGATAGCGCCGTAAAGAATGCCTCGGTGGCTTCTGCAATTGTGGAGCAGATCCGACTCCCTGCTGACATAGAACATTATAATCGGCAAAACGAGGAATCTCTTCTCGGCTCATACTATACATCAACTTTCTCCGTAAGTTCAAAAATTTGTTTGTACATATTTACATTTGTTTCGCCCATCCTCTGTATAACATGCTTGTAATTTGGTTGGTTGCAGAGTATAAACTCGGTGCATTCGCTGGTGGCTAAGCTAAACAACAAGCTCAAAGCTTCCGAGAATGATCTGCTCGCCACCCAAGCTCGGAATCGGACCCTGCAAGGTCAAGTTTCCAAAGCTAAGGACGAGGCGGGGAAAGCTCAAGCTGCTGCCAAAATATCCGAGAGTGAAGCTACCCGTCTTCGTCAAGCTTTGGCAGAATCCGAGTCGGCACGTCGAATGCTGGAGAAGATGATGGCCGAGAAGGAGGCCAAGTTTGAAGCTGAAAAGGAGGCTCTGGATGCTGCTCTCGCGGCTAAATACCAGAATGAAGTCCAAGATCTACTTGCCCCTGTTCATAAAAGGGTTGATAGCCTACGTGCTGAGCGAGATCGTCTACAAGAAATAGTAGACAAGTATGATCTTCCCGACGAGGATGAAGCGGAGGCCGAGAAAAACCCTGAGGAGGGAGAATTACCCGACTCCGAGAAGAAATAATATCTTTTGATTTTTGCACATTGTAATTAAGATAGTTTGGGGAGGTAAGTTTCTACCTTTTCCCCTTAGAATTTTTTTTTTTAACTTCAAATATAATCATGTTACAATGCTTATTTGCCGTTTATTTTTCGCATAGTAAAATTGAATCCAACTTGCTATTTAGTAATTACAAAGCATATTTGTAACTTCAAATGCGACTTTGATCAAGAATCAATCCGAATCCGACTTCATTTCTGAACGTAACTTCAATCCTAATCCGACTCCATTTCTGAAGTGACCAGGAACTTCAATCTGAATCCGACTCCATTTCTGAAGACTAGAACTTCAATCGGATCCGACTCCATTTCTGAAGTGGACGAGAACTTCAATGGATCCGACTCCATTTCTGAAGTGGACCGGGAACTTCAATCTGATCCGACTCCATTTCTGAAGTGGACCGGGAACTTCAATCATCATCCGACTCCATTTCTGAAGTGGACCAGGAACTTCAATCTGAATCCGACTCCATTTCTGAAGTGGACCGAGAACTTCAATCTGAATTCGACTCCATTTCTGAAGTGGATCAGTACTTCAAATTCGGATCCGACTCCATTTCTGAAGTGGACCAGGAACTTCAATCCGGATCCGACTCCATTTCTGAAGTGGACCAGGAACTTCAATCTGAATCCGACTCCATTTCTGAAGTGGATCAGTACTTCAAATCGGATCCGACTCCATTTCTGAAGTGGACCAGGAACTTCAAATCTGGATCCGACTCCATTTCTGAAGTGGACCAGGAACTTCAATCCGGATCTGACTCCATTTCTGAAGTGGATCAGTACTTCAAATCCGGATCCGACTCCATTTCTGAAGTGGACTAGGAACTTCAAATCCGGATCCGACTCCATTTCTGAAGTGGACCAGGAACTTCAATCCGGATCTGACTCCATTTCTGAAGTGGACCGGAAACTTCAATCTGAATCCGACTCCATTTCTGAAGTGGATCTGTAACTTCGTGATATTTGCTCAAAAGTGCTTATTTTAAGCAATTATCCTTTTAGCGTTATCGCACTCTCCTACATAAAAGGCTCTATTTATCTACTTTTCTACGTAAGAGTCTCTTCTGTTGCGTAAAACACATTTTTTTTGGACGAAATGGTATATTTGCATGCATTAAACACATTTTTGGAAGTCTAGATATGAATCCGTTCTAATTAAGTCTCATTACGCGCTTCTCGTTATTGCAGGAAACCATATCAGATGATTCTTGAGACTGACGAAAAGTGAACCAGGAGCACTAATCGGGCAATTTTGATAGAATGCAAGCCCACAATCAACTTCTAGAACCTAGGATCAAATCTCAAGAGCCAACAGGCTAAGGATGAGGAGATATAGGCCAAAGACGGGAAGAGCTAGAGAGTCGAAAGAATCGAGGGACGACCAAGAGAAAAGGAGAGACAAGCCCGCAAAGAAGAGACTGAGGAGATTAAAGCTTATAAACCAACACAAGGCGAGTGCTTACTCAGTTGGTGAAGCATGCAGAGACCAAGTCAAAGACCAGGTTCAAGACCCATGCTAGCATTTCTCTTTATTTTGTAATATTTTCTCTTTCCTCTAGATCCTCACTCTCTCTTGCTCACAATCCAAATCATCCGATCCTCTCTCCTCATTAGTCATTCAATCTATGGCCTACCTTAGCCAATATCCATCGCCCGATCATCACCATCCATCTCTACCGTACGATCATTCAGTCATTCTCTGATCATCCATCTCACCATCTCAAATCCAATGGCTTTCATCACTTCATATTCAAACACTATGGGCCTAAGCCAAGATAACACGCGGGCCATTAGCAGTGACCAATGGCTAGTCATAGTGTCCCACAGCCTTTATTATAGAACATCTCTCTATTTCACCCGAAAGGGGAACTCTCCAAGATTTGGAAATAAAACCCTAGATGTTTTATATATGGCAAATACTTTATCCAAAAGAAGGAAGTTTTAAAGGAAGAAAATCTTGTTACCATTTTGAACAAAATAAGAGGTTTGCCAAATAAAAGTTTCTTTTTGTGGGAAGATTTTTTTTTTTGTAAATGTTCTTCATTAATAAATCATTGTGGGCCCACTTTAAGCTAGAACCGTTGGAGAGAAGGCCTTCCACTTAAGAGAAATTAGAAACCATGGGTTTCTAATAAAGAAACCCACGGTTCCTATAAAAAGGAAGGATATTTCATTGCTGGCCCCCTCTCCTTACATTCAATTCTAATCACCACGTTTCAGGAAAAAACCCTAGCCATCACCCACCATCTTCTCCTCTCCACGCTCTCCCATTCCATAGACCAAAAACCTAGCAGCCGTCTCCACCTTCTCCATACTTTTTCCTAGTCGTTCCCACTTCACCGCCCACAGCACTTCATCTTCCGCCTCTCTCTCATCCTCCATCGTCCTGTCCTCCTTTGGGTCATTATCACCGAACGCACCAGCAACTTGCAGGTGCACCACCGCATCATCTCCTCCACCGTTGTTACTTCACGGTCTGCACATCCAGCCATTGCTGCACAACACAGCAAAACAAAAAAAAAAAAAAAAACCAGAAAAGCAAAATAAAAAGAAGAGAGAAGAAGGTGAGAAGAAGAAGAAAGGAGAAGGAGAATCTCCTTCTTGGTCACCTGCAGCTGCAACACCTCATAGCAGCAAGCCTTCAAGGCTACAGTGTTGGTGTGCACCGCCAGCCCACGAACTACACTTCACCTTGAAAGAAAAAAAAAAGAAAAAAAAAATTTTTTTTTTTTTAAGATCACCGGAGTTGCAGGTTGCAACTCCGGCGACCTCCATTAACGCCGGCACAGCTCCTGTGCTCTCCCTTCCACGCCCCTCTCTTTTTCTCCCCACATCTCCTCCCTTTCACCCTTGAACCTCTGACCGTTGATCTCCAGCCTTCCTCCTTGGCTGCTGGATCACTTAACGTCCAGCGTGTTCCACCTTCTTCACGACCTCACCTAGAAGCAGCAGGCCAGCGCCTCCACCTCTCCTTCACGTTCCACTTCACTGGCAGCAACAGCAACGTCTTCAAGGTGCCCTTCATCTCATCACGATCACGATCACGATCAGCAGGTGAACCACCGTCTTCACCAAGTCGGCCAGCACACCACGTGCACCACCATCAAAATTGACGAACCTGCAACTCCGGTAGCTGCAGCTCTCACCCCCCTCAATCCATATCTCAGCCGCCATCATCCTCTTCTTCCTCTCCATTTCACTCAAGAACCAGGAAAGAAAGAAAAAAAAAAAAAAAAAAGAAAAGGAAGAAGAAGAAGAAGAAAGGAGAAGAGAGGAGAAGAGGAGGGCAGGAGCGTCCTCTTCTTTGTCTCCTTCGCCCCACCTTCCATTGCTGCTCCTCCACGGACTCCACCAAGCCTTCCTTCTTAAGGTGGAGCACACCGTCTCACCATCGCCCAGCCACTACACAGTCCATCACCTGCTGGAAGTACCATCCACTTCACTTCGTCCAAGACCTGCTAGAGTCAACCACCTGCTCTTCACCTTGCCACCATAACAGCCCCTCCACTTTGCAACCAACAATGCGCCCCCATGCAATCCAACCTTCTTTCTCGGCTTGCACCTTTGCCCACTTGCATGTGCAGATCAGCCTGACTCTCTTCTTAGCTAGTGCTCCAGCCATCCATCCATCAAAGCTGCTAAACATTACCACCGTTCGCATCTCCACCTTCTAGCTTGGAGATCAAGATCTTCAATTCCTCCCATCTCAAGGTGAGATCAAAAGGTGAGCTTCTCTCTCTAGTTTTCTCTCTCTATGTTTCATGCTTTTTAGGTTTGTTTTAATTATTTCTTTAGTGAATGTAAACGGTTTTATTTGGCTTCAATAAAATAAGTTTTTCTATGAGTGCTTGTTCGTGATAATTTTTTATGAATAACAATTTTGACTTTATTTGTTTATTAAGCTCTTTTATTAATAATCGATCTCTGAAATTAAAATAAAAAAATCATGTTTTAAACTTCGATCCATCCCTCTCATCCTCCCATCGAGTTCTTTAGCATGCTCCGTCATTTTATGATTCTTATTCGCGCCTAATCCGACTAATCCCGAGTGCGGATCGACATCGACACGAAATCCCTATACAAATCTGTCAATTTTTGCAGGATAATCGGATACAAATTACAAATCTTGTTGATTCTAGGGTTTCCGTAACCAACGACGCGGAAAAATCCTAGTTTCAAATGGCGCCGCTGCGCTCGGGTGTTCGGGAGTGCGAAAAAGGACGTAAATACGGAATTGGAAAGTTGCTAAAGCGAAAAGCTGCTCATTTTGGCCAGGCGACATTTTCGGGGGAAACTTTCTATTTTTGGTTTTTAGTGATTTTTTAGCAGTTTTTAAAATTACTATTTTTATGCCTCGGAAGGCCGAGTGCAAAGTTGTAATAATTTAGGAATTTTACAGCTTTCCAAATAACTGCTAGATCTTGTTTAGGGTTTTTTAGAAACCCCTAGATTAAGTGGAAATTACCAAAAAAATTAAAAAATCAAAATACAAAAAAAATTACGGTTTTATATTCTGCAGATTTTTAGAAATCACCAATCAAGGATTTGCGATTTTTGGAAAGATTCCAAAATCTTGAAACTCTGCTAAATTAGGGTTTCCCCTCTTAGAAGTTTCCTCTTTAGAAGCATTTCTATCTTTAGAAATCTTCCGAATTTGGAAAAGTCTGCCAAAAGGAAACGCCCCAAATCTAGCAAAATTTCAATTTTGGGAAATTTCCCAAAATTGTAAGGGATCTCGCAATCAAATCTTTCTTGGAAGATCTCCACAGTTCGGGAAACATTCCAATCTAGGTATTTCCAAATCTGAGAATTCATCAATTTTAACCCATCTCGAATTTGGAAACTAATTCAAAAACTTGCCTAAATTCAGTGCTTGTTCAGTGAACCCTAAAAAGGCAAGGATCTTCCAAATAGAATCCCACATACCTAGACCGTGCGATCTACTTTTCTGTAGGAACACTATCCAGTGTGGGTAGAGAGCGAAAGCTCAAAGAGGTGAGTCGGGCCCAAGCCCATTAGGATACCCCTCTCTAACCCACGGAGGAGACCCCGTGGCGTGGCCCACGGGAGGTAAGTCTCTATCCTCGCCTGAGTGCGATACAGAGCATATTGAGTGCATCATTGCCGCTTGTCTATTTGCTTTCGCATCATATTCTTCGACTTGCGTGGCGTGGCCGTTAATCAATCAACTCTAAGAGCAGACCTAGCTCCAAATTGAAACTGGTGGGATTTCATCACCCACCTCATCATTCCAACTGATTTGATCCCAAGGCTCCATTTAATTAAAAAGGAATCAAGAAGTAGAGCCAATTAGCCCGGTGTTCGAGGAAAAATCCACACAAAGCGAACCCGCTTAACATCCTAATCGAATAAGACCACGAGCGCGGGTCCCTGTTGTCTAACACACCCATAAGTCCCTGCTACTCAAGTACACTGAGCTCGACGTGGCCTCTTGGACTAGTCGGCGGTTAGTTGCGTGTGGACTAGGAACACGCACCAACCCTAGCTTAACCCAAGGGATACTCTTCTTATACACTTGACCAATCCGGTTAGTCTGGGACGTACTTAAGACAGCCATTGTGCCGCACGTCTGTCTAGGCTTCGGATTGCCTTGTTGTTGACTAGAGTTAGTACTAAAGGATTCGCTCTGAAGAGTGTAGCCTGGTGAGAACCTCTGAGTGCATACCGTTAGTCCGGCGGTTAAAGATAAACCAGTGGTCCGCCCATTGTCATAATCTACTCTAACCCCAAAACTAACAAGATAATGCCTAAAATATATCCTGATTGTTAGAATAGGATTATCTGTGCTTGGTGTGCATCATTTAGAATCACTACTCCAGTGTCTCCTTTTGGCAACTTTTTGCCAAATCTTAGGCTTGCTTTTTCAAGTAGAAGCCCGGTTGGACCTCTCCTAACCTTTGACTGATTCGATCTGAGAGTCAGTCTACCGCACCCCTATATCACTTCTAATGGCAGATGAACGGCCTCTGTATGAGACCTATTACAGTTTCTGTGAGAATCAAGGTGATCACTCTCAACAATGGTATGACAATTCTGCGTATCATCATGATACTCCAGTCTCGCACACTTCTACAGGGTATGATAATCACCGAGATTCGGAGTACATTCTGTACTCCAAGAGCTTAAAAATTCAGTCTCTGCCCTTCGTGCCGCAGTCCAGCAACCTGTATACCATTCCAGTCTGTAGGATATTACCCTCCTATCAGCAAGATGTCTGTACCTTTCCATCTCCAATGCACACATCCTATGACAACACTTATTATCAGGATAATAGGAGTCACCATAACTTTGGTTGGAACAGTCTACTATCCCGCAGCAACTACCGCAGGATAATTATCCTTCTGGGTTCCATCAACCCAATGGAGAGTATGACTGGCAATACTCGCAATCCCCAGTACCCGTCATATCCACAGAATGACTATTCTGATCAACAGTGGGCCCTCAGGATTTTCAGAGTCAGCAACTAGTCCCAGACTCCACTTTGCTTACAACTTTCATACCCAGTCAGACTACAATCAGAGTTGGCACCTCAGCTCCCTTGGCTGAACCACCTCCGTTGGCTACCAAACCCGGTCTAGAGGACCTTCTCTCTCAGTACATTGCCCAGCAACAATAGTATTTCCAAGGTCTAGAGCACCAACAACAGCTATCTATGGAGAGCTTGGAGCAACGTCTAGTTAAATTAGAAAACGAGAGAGAGGAAGTCACTTCACTAGCCACCAATACCCTATCTTGAGGAGAGTGACATGGCCACTGTCTATATAAGGAGTCGCACAATTGGACCAAGTACCAGAATTGCCAGGATGAAATAGAAGTTGTTACCATCCCTAGATCAAGCTTGATTATTGAGGGAACCAGTGTATCCTTATACGGTGCCTTTAAAAGCACCACATCCTGAACCTACCTCAGAGCAACCTATTTCTCACTCTCCCACTGCTGCTTCTAACCTGGACCCTGAAGATGATCATCATGACACTGAGTTTTGTCTCGATCGTAGGATCCCTACTGTCATAGATCTACCGTTCCTCCCTACTTCCCTTGGTATGAGCCATAATAGTGATGAACTCGTGTCTCCATCTATGGTGCCCTTAACAGCACCACTTCTAGACCGAGCCCAGAGAAACCCGGTTCCATCTCTATCTCTGATAATTCTTTCTCTGCCCTGGATGCAGACATTCCTACTGATGAGCCATATCTAGAAAATGGGCCTCCCGCTGTCCTGGACCTACCGATCCCTATCGAGGAGGAACATATTGAGTACAGGGATTGGAACATCCCTATCACATCAGGAAACATCGAGAAAGAGGTCAACAGTTTTCACCCGTCATGTCTGGCTGAAGACGTAAAACTTAGCGCTTTCGGAAAGGCAATTCCGGTATTCCTAGAGTACATGAGTCTCATGCATTTGTTATTACTGTTATATCTCTGAAAATGCAGGTACATTCATTCTTCCGATCATCAGGTACCACACACTGTCGAGTTCCTGCCGACTTGGTAACATCCTTCCTGAATCTTTGCATCTCATCATTGATTTGTTATCATTTTATGTCCCGGTCATGAGCACCGAGGACGGTGCTGTTGATATTCGCTCAAAAGTGCTTATTTTAAGCAATTATCCTTTTAGCGTTATTGCATTCTCCTACGTAAAATACTCTATTTACCTACTTTTCTACGTAAGAGTCTCTTCTGTTGCGTAGAACACACTTTTCTGGACGAAATGGTATATTTGCATGCATTAAACACATTTTCGGAAGTCTAAATATTGAGCCGTTCTGATAAAGTCTCATTACGCGCTTCTTCTGTCGCAGGAAACCCCGATGGGACGATTCTCGAGACTTGTGGGCCCAAATCGATCATGAAAGCCCATTATCAAAGCTTAAAGAGCCCACATGCTATGACTAGAAGATATGGGCCAAATATGGGCTGAAGAAGAGGACCAAAAAGCCGGCCCAAGAACGAAGAGAGCAGGAGAGCCAATGACCAAGAGACGGACCAAAGCGTTTTAAAGCCACATGAGCCAGCAAGGAATGATAGTCGACTCTACTGGAGAAGCGTGAGGATGGTCACAGTGAAGACCAGGGTTCCAGACCCTCCGCCAGTGCTTTTTTTCTATTTTTTTGATACTTTTTATCTCATCTCTTCTTATTCTCTCTCTCTCTTCATCTCTCGATCCTCGAATCTACTGACTTAACCCCAGAACTCCTACCCTTCGGCTCTATCTCATCTCCCTTAGCTTTCTGACCGGTTGGATCTTCCATCGGACCGTTAGATCTTCAATCGGACCGTTGGATCTCTCTAGATCCGTCGATCTACCAATCTGGGTCCCAATCAAGTCACCATCCATCCGATCGCCATCAGAATGTCTGTCACATCATATTGTGAGACGATGGACATCATCAGTCCATGTGGGCAATAGCCGGGCCCATCATCATCGACCCGCTGTCCAACCAGTTAGTGGACCCCCGTGAATTTCAAAATAATTTTAATTAAAAAAATGGGGGGTCCACTAAATGGGGGAGATTCCCCATAGAAAAGTAGGTTTTTACTTAAAAAAAAAAAAAAAAAAAAAAAAAAAAAAATTTAAAAATTATTTTTCCTTATTTTTTTTATTCAAAAAAGCCCCTATTTCCATTAAAGGAAATAGGGAAGCTTTAAAAGGAGAAGGATAGGGGTTCGTTCGAACCCTAATCCCCCTCCTATCTTTTCTCTCTTCCCCCCTTTCAATCCCCCCACGTTCTCCCTCACCGGTGGACGTTTCTTTTCTTTTTTTTTCTTTTCTTCTTCTTCTTCCTCCTCCACCTTCGCCGGAGTTGCAAGCAGCAACTCCGGCCATCTGGTTCTCCTTCTCTTCCTCCTCCTTCTTCTTCTTCTTCTTCTTCTTCTTCTTCTTTTTCTTCTTCTTCTTGCTGTTGCTGCATAACAGCAGCACCGCTCCTCCTCTTCTCTCGCCGGAGTTGCAGGTCTGCAAACTCCGACCACCGCAGCCCTCTCTGCTGTGCGTCTCTAATCCCCTTCTCCTCCGCTCCTTCTTCTTCTCCTTCGCTTCTTCCTCGTTTCTCCTTCTCCTTCTTCTTCTTCTTCTTCTTCTTCTTCTTGTTTTTTTTTTCTTTTTCATCTTCTTTAAATCTGTCCGCCGGAGTTGCCGCCTGCAACTCCGGCCGACTACTGTACGTTCGTTCTCCTCTTGGCCACCACTGGTTAGACCTGCAACTTGCAGGTGCGCCTCCAGCCGTCAATGTCTACACCACGTGGGGATCAAACCCAGCCCCCTTCTACACGTTTTCCTTGAAAGAGAGAGTTCTCTCTTCTTGCTGAAATGCATCGGGTCCGTTCCCCTCCTTCCATGCTGGCGCTCGTCGTTAGCTCCTCCTTACGAGCCCATCCGTCCCTGCTGCACTTCACAGAGCTGCTGTTCTCCACGGGTCAACCTAAACCAGAGGTTTCATCCTCCTCCACACCTGGTTCAATCGCCCTTCCACCGCCATTCATCTCTTATTCCTTCACGGTTTAAGGGCAGCACAACCCATCGTCACAAACCCCCAGCCACTCTCCACCGCTCCACCTTAGCTGCTGCAACATCTCCACCTGTCGAACCTCATGTCCAATGCCTTGGCCGTGACCTCCACATGGTAAGTTCCGAAGTTAAAAAAAAAAAATAAAATAAATAAATAAATAAAAATATTCTATCTCTCCATCTTCTCTCTATCTCACCTCATCTATCTCTATCTTTTATGCTTTTTAGGCTAGTTTCAATTTTTGCTTTTGTTTGTCAATGTAAGCAATTTATATAGATTCAATAAAATTAGGCTTCTTTTGAGCTCTTGTTCTTGATTTTCTTTCACCATGAATAGTGGTTTTTAATTCAGTATTTGATAACTTCTTTAATTAAGAGTTGATCCTCATAAAAAAAAAAGAGCATGTTTTAAATCCATTACCTCACCACTCTCACCCCTCCATCATCATTCGCATCAATTTCTATGGAAAAATCCGTCATTTTATGTTCTTATTTGCGCTAATCCGACTAATCCCGAGTGCGGATCGACATCCGACACAAGCCACTGTGCAAAATAGCTCATTTTACAGGTTAAAAGTTTCGGATCAATTAAAAATGTGTTGAAGTTAGGGTTTCCGTAACCAACGACGCGGAAAAAAACCTACTTTCAGCTGTATTTTGGTTGGGGGTGGGTATTTACGAAAACTCATGTCTTCATTTTGAAAAAAAAAAAAAAAATGTTGTTTTTGGGGTGATTTCCGATATTCTCCAAAAGTTTTCTAGAATTTCAAAAATGTGTCAAATACCCTGACTTTGATTAGCTGAAAACCTCCGTTAAGTCAGTATTGAGGATGTCAATTTTTGTTTAAAGTTAGCGTTGAGTCAATTCAAGCGTGACTACAGCAGGTTTGAAAACTTAGAAAAACTCAGAGTCGGCACAATTGTACACTATCAACATCAGAGTTCATCCTAAGTTTGAAACTCTAGAGATCCTGTGAGAATAATTGTGGAGACCTAACCCAGTGAGCTTTCGAACCTTTAATCATTTCGGAGAGTTATACAATAATCCTGAGTCCACAAGATGACTCACTATTCTTCATGCCCGCAATATTCGTTGAGAGATCTCATTATCTTTTGCTTCGATCATAAAACTCGAACGACATCAACATTGGATTACTACGACAGAACCTTCTCTGTATCCAGTCAAGACAGTATACATGATAGTGCAAACCCTAGAAAATGATTTAGGCCATTTTCTGAACCATTCAGCCTTTTTACTCACCTGAATTATACTTCACTAGAACCCCTTGAGCCGTTCTATAAAAGCCTTTTATTTGCAAACCCATCAACCTAAAATCCAGTCCAGCTACGAAACATGACTGGCTACCCTTATTTTGAGATGGACAAAAGAATAACTGATGTGGGTGTACCGTGAAAAAGAAAAGTAAAGAAGAAGAATCAAAAGGAAAAGAAAGTGGTTCAAGCCAAAAACAAAATATAGAAAGAAAGTATGAAGAAGAGCTGAAAAGAAATTGAGCAGTCTCAGAAATATCAAGAAAAAGAGAAAAATACGAAAAAAGGAAAAAAGAACCAGATAATGGTGTTACGTCGCAGGAAAAATTCAAGAAAATGGCAATATCCTCTCAAGATCTTTGAAATCCTGTATTCCTTTATCTCTCTACACCTGACCTAAGCCTCATTACAACCCAGGAAAGTCCTACTTGATTCTAGGATAGTACGATCATAAAATGTGGAGATTGGAGAAAGAGAAGCTATAGAGTTTGATCTGACGTTCCCGAGTGAAGTGGTATTCCAATCATGAGATCTTCTTCTGTTAAAGATGTCCTTCCTTCAAATAAAACATATGTGAGATCTTTTGCCTCTTTATATTAAATACATCTCCTCACATATAAATTGAGAGAAAAGAAGAAAACCCTTCTTGTGTGATTCTATTCTGAGTGCTAAACATGTGAGATTTGAGGTCGAGGCATAAAAACTTAGAGGTGATCTAGAAATCTTTACTGTCGGATGATGAGAACGTTGAGCACACACACACGCAGAGTCTGACTATTCTGGGTCATAATTATCAGTCTGTAGTCTTGCTAAAACTTTCCAACTCTTCGCTAGCATGTAACTATTTTTGCATCCATTCAAGGATTTGACGAACGGTGTTTTCCCTGAGCTAATATGAAAAAGTGTGCAGCATGTGCAGAGCCCTTTTAAGCTCATGTCTTTCGCACTAATTGCCAAGGATTGGCAATATGCTGGTTGGGGGTTGTGATATTCGCTCAAAAGTGCTTATTTTAAGCAATTATCCTTTTAGCGTTATTGCATTCTCCTACGTAAAATACTCTATTTATCTACTTTTCTACGTAAGTGTCTCTTCTGTTGCGTAGGACACACTTTTCTGGACGAAATGGTATATTTGCATGCATTAAACACATTTTTGGAAGTCTAGATATAAAGCCGTTCTGATTGAGTCTCATTACGCGCTTCTTTTGTCGTAGGAAACCTGATCAGACGGTTCTCAAGACTGGTGGGCCCACAATCAACTTCCAGAGCCTAGGATCAAAGCTGAAGGACCAACAGGCTGAGGATGAGAAGATATAGGCCAATGACAGGAAGAGCCAGAGAGTCGAAAGAATCGAGGGACGATCAAGAGAGAAGGAGAGACAAGCCCTCAAAGAAGAAACTAAAGAGATTAAAGCTTATAAGCTAACATAAGGCGAGTGCTTGCTCAGTTGGTAAAGCATGCAGAAGACCAAGTCAAAGACCAGGGTTTCAAGCCCCTCTGCTAGCATTTTTTCTCTTTATTTTGTAATATTTTCTCTCTCCTCTCTCATTTCTCTCTCCAAATCATCATTCTCTCTCTACTCTCAAATCCACATCATCCGATCCTCTCCCTTCCCTCAATCACTTAATTCTACGGCCTACCTTGGCCAATTTCCATCACTCGATCATGCAACGTCCATCTCTACCATACAATCACCTCAGTCAGTCCCCCAACCATCCCCCTCACCATCTCATAAATCCAATGGCCCTCATCACTTCATGTTCAATCCTATGGGTCTAAGCCAAGATGAAGTGCGGGCCCATTACCCATGGCCCAACATTCAGTAGGACCCACATCCCTAGCATGAATAGGAAATGGCTACTAAAGAAGGAAAGGAGAGAATTTTGAAAAGATTTTAGAATCAAAGCATTTTTTTCAAGAAAGGAATTTTTTCTAAAAATGTGGAGCCATTTTGGATAAAGAATATTTCCCAAAAAGAAAAAGAGAAGGGAATGTCGTGAAGAGATCCCATTTTTGGCATGGATTTTTTTTTACAGAAGAATTCATCTTTTTTGGAAAGAAAAGTTATTTCCTTAGTAAGCTGATGTGGCAAAGAGTTATTGCCAAGATTTGGGCATAAGAGTGGATAATTTTATGGATATTAAGTGAAGAATTTATGGCTAATGTGGCAGCACCTATTGGATGAAAGTGGGACCCACATGAAGCTAACGGTTTCTACTTTGATTTGGAAACCTTTTTTCTCCACATGAATCTCTTTAATTCTCACTTTCTATTCTCTCATGCATATACACAAAACCCTAGCCGTTCCAACTCATATATAAGATCTCTTCCTTCTCTTCTCCGAGGGGAACTCTTCCCACGTCCTCTCTTCTCTCCTCTTTGCCCCATCTCCCACGAAACCTTCTCACCATCACCGCCCCCAACTAGATCTCCCTTTGTTGCTGCAACGATCAGCAGACCATCTCCACGTTCTTCTTGGCATCTTCTCTCCTCCACATCTCTCCCAGCCGTCTCTCTCCTTTCCCTTCTCTGTGGCTGTTCTCCACACAGCCACCACCATCACCTCTCTTCCCCACGTCATCCACCCACTCTCTCTATCGTCCCTGCTGCAACCACCCCACTCACTCCCATCACCGATCACCATCGTGGTCATCTCCTTACCGGGGCGTGGAGAACCTACTACTCCTTCATTCTCAAGCTGTCTGGACCTTCTCCCATTCAAAAAGAAAAATAATAAAAAGAAAAAAAAACAAGGGAGAAGAAGGAAGAAGGAGGAGGTCGTGAGGTTCTTCCTCTTCACTGGTCCGCCGCCCTCTCATTGTCCAAGGAGCTGCGATCTGCAACTCAGCCACCGCCCTCAACCTTGGCACCTCCATCGGACTGGTGCGCCCGGTTCCAGAGCTGCACCTTCTTCCTCAACGGTTTCTATAACAGTTGTCATCATAGCGACGTGATCCCCTCACAAACCACCTTCACGCTGCCCATCCCCTTGGCAGCAACGTGAATACTCCCAGGTTTGCAACTCTCCCTTTACCGTCCATCTCTTATCTCCAAAAGAGGACTGCCCCTCTTCACCATTAACTGCTGCGACACCTGCTTGTGGGTTTCACCAGCAACCCCGATCTATTTGGGCCATTCCCTTTCTCATCCATAGAGAAAGCCTGCAACACCCTTTGGTCGCCGGAACCTGCTGCTTCACCGTGAAGCTCCATACCTGCTGCAACCACTTCACGTCTTCATCATCTTGGGTTGGCTGTCCAGCAACCCATCTTCATCTCTCACCTGCAAGCAGTCCACGCCTCCAACGCCTACAAATCCAAAAAAAAAAAAAAAACAAAAAACAAAAAAAAAAGAGGAAAAGAAGAAGAAGAGTAGAAAGGGAAGATTGCTCCTACCTGCCCATCTCTCCATCACCGCCTGCTGCTCTATTCCCAGCCTTCTCTCACCTTGAGTGGAGGCGAGTCCAACAGCAAACATCCATGGTCCATGTGGGCCACCGAAATATCCTCCATTGCTGGTCAACTGATCTGCAACTCCATAGTTGCATCCTCGTTGCAATATAGACCGTGGTACTCATCCACGGTGCACACCACATTGCTGTTGCACCCAATGCACTCCTCAAGCCGATAACTCCTCTATTCTCTCCTTGAACAGCTCGTGTACATGGTGCACTTACCAATGAGCCGTTAGATGGAGAACATCGGCTGAGTTGCAGATCGCAGCTCCTTGGACAATGGAGAGGGCGGCGGACCAGTGAAGAGGAAGAACCTCACGACCTCCTCCTTCTTCCTTCTTCTCCCTTGTTTTTTTTCTTTTTATTATTTTTCTTTTTGAATGGGAGAAGGTCCAGACAGCTTGAGAATGAAGGAGTAGTAGGTTCTCCACGCCCCGGTAAGGAGATGACCACGATGGTGATCGGTGATGGGAGTGAGTGGGGTGGTGCAGCAGGGACGATAGAGAGAGTGGGTGGATGACGTGGGGAAGAGAGGTGATGGTGGTGGCTGTGTGGAGAACAGCCACAGAGAAGGGAAAGGAGAGAGACGGCTGGGAGAGATGTGGAGGAGAGAAGATGCCAAGAAGAACGTGGAGATGGTCTGCTGATCGTTGCAGCAACAAAGGGAGATCTAGTTGGGGGCGGTGATGGTGAGAAGGTTTCGTGGGAGATGGGGCAAAGAGGAGAGAAGAGAGGACGTGGGAAGAGTTCCCTCGGAGAAGAGAAGGAAGAGATCTTATATATGAGTTGGAACGGCTAGGGTTTTGTGTATATGCATGAGAGAATAGAAAGTGAGAATTAAAGAGATTCATGTGGAGAAAAAGGTTTCCAAATCAAAGTAGAAACCGTTAGCTTCATGTGGGTCCCACTTTCATCCAATAGGTGCTGCCACATTAGCCATAAATTCTTCACTTAATATCCATAAAAATTATCCACTCTTATGCCCAAATCTTGGCAATAACTCTTTGCCACATCAGCTTACTAAGGAAATAACTTTTCTTTCCAAAAAAGATGAATTCTTCTGTAAAAAAAAATCCATGCCAAAAATGGGATCTCTTCACGACATTCCCTTCTCTTTTTCTTTTTGGGAAATATTCTTTATCCAAAATGGCTCCACATTTTTAGAAAAAATTCCTTTCTTGAAAAAAATGCTTTGATTCTAAAATCTTTTCAAAATTCTCTCCTTTCCTTCTTTAGTAGCCATTTCCTATTCATGCTAGGGATGTGGGTCCTACTGAATGGTTGGGCCATGGGTAATGGGCCCGCACTTCATCTTGGCTTAGACCCATAGGATTGAACATGAAGTGATGAGGGCCATTGGATTTATGAGATGGTGAGGGGGATGGTTGGGGGACTGACTGAGTGATTGTATGGTAGAGATGGACGTTGATGATCGAGTGATGGAAATTGGCCAAGGTAGGCCGTAGAATTAAGTGATTGAGGGAAGGGAGAGGATCGGATGATGTGGATTTGAGAGTAGAGAGAGAATGATGATTTGGAGAGAGAAATGAGAGAGGAGAGAGAAAATATTACAAAATAAAGAGAAAAAATGCTAGCAGAGGGGCTTGAAACCCTGGTCTTTGACTTGGTCTTCTGCATGCTTTACCAACTGAGCAAGCACTCGCCTTATGTTAGCTTATAAGCTTTAATCTCTTTAGTTTCTTCTTTGAGGGCTTGTCTCTCCTTCTCTCTTGATCGTCCCTCGATTCTTTCGACTCTCTGGCTCTTCCTGTCATTGGCCTATATCTTCTCATCCTCAGCCTGTTGGTCCTTCAGCTTTGATCCTAGGCTCTGGAAGTTGATTGTGGGCCCACCAGTCTTGAGAACCGTCTGATCAGGTTTCCTACGACAAAAGAAGCGCGTAATGAGACTCAATCAGAACGGCTTTATATCTAGACTTCCAAAAATGTGTTTAATGCATGCAAATATACCATTTCGTCCAGAAAAGTGTGTCCTACGCAACAGAAGAGACACTTACGTAGAAAAGTAGATAAATAGAGTATTTTACGTAGGAGAATGCAATAACGCTAAAAGGATAATTGCTTAAAATAAGCACTTTTGAGCGAATATCAGATCTCGGCCGAACTCACTGGATCGATGCGAATGTGCTTGACATTGAAGTTTTCCGATGGATAGTGTTAGCAGCAGTGCGTTTGAATAAGGTAGGTCCACCCCATCCAGGTCCATGTTCTAGAAGGTGATCGCACCCTTCGGGGCGCCCTCGGTGATCCTGGAGAACCTTGGCCCTTGCGTGATGTTTAGGACCTCCCGGAGGTGTTCAACCTGCCGTGAGCTGATTCGATCCTGCCTCTCTAGTTCTCGATTTGTCATTCTGCTTGGGTCGCCATGGATCACATCAATGATCATGGCCGGCATCGCTGCTTTGTTAGCTCCCTCTTTGGGACCGTTATTGGCTCGTTTCGCGACATCTTCTGCCTGTCGGATGTACTGGCCCAGGTGGCTGATATTCGCTCAAAAGTGCTTATTTTAAGCAATTATCCTTCTAGCATTGTCACACTCTTCTACGTAAAACTGCATTTTTTATCAATATTTCTACGTCAGAGTTTCTCTCATTCTATAGAACACACTTTTCTGGTTAAAATGGTATATTCGCATGCATTTATACGCAGTTATTTGATCCACATGCGAAGTCATTCTCATTACGCGATTTTTCTATCGCAGGAGCACTAATTAGGCAATTTTGATGGCATGCGGGCCCACAATCAACTTCCAGAATCTATGATCAAAGCTCAAGAGCCAACAAGCTGGGGATGAGAAGATATAGGCCAAAAATGGGAAGAACCGGAGAGTCGACAGAATCAAGGGATGACCAAGAGAGAGGGAGAGACAAGCCTTCAAAGAAGAGACTAAGGAGATTAAAGCTTATAAACCAACACAAGGTGAGTGCTTGCTCAGTTGGTAAAGCATGCAGAAGACCTAGTCAAAGACCAGGGTTCAAGAGCCTCTGCAGGCAATTCTTCTTTATTTTTGTATTAATTTCTCTCTTCTCTCTCTAAATCCTTATTCTCTCTACTCTCAAATCTCAACTATCCGATCCTCTATCCCTTCGCAATAACTAGATCATACGGCTTACCTTGGCCGATCTTCACCGTCTGATGATCCATCCGATCATCGCCATCCTAGTCTACCATCTGATCACCAGTAGATCATCCATCTGATCATCACCATCCGATCTCCATTCCCTCAATCATGCAGCTCTATCCCCTTCCAACCCTCAACCTCTATCCAACGGTGGAAAAGTGAGGATTTGGAAATATAATGAACGGAGAGATGGTGTTGACTTTCACTTATTTTCAAAAATAGAAACATGCATTTTAAAATCAAAATTTGGGAAGTTTTTAAGAGGTATAAGTGGAGAGAAAAGATTTCAAGTCTTGGAATGTGAGTACTTTTGAAAACCAAGAAGGTGATATTAAAGGCAAGAACTTTGAAAATGTTTGAATAAAGATAGGACATATTGTGCAAAAAGGAAATTAATCTATTAATGGTTGGCTGCCCCCCACATTTTTGGAAAGAAAAAGAAATCTCTCATTTTCCTAAAGGGAGGTGGATGGTCTCATTGTTGAGAGAAGGGAGGGGGGGAAATCTTTCCATTTGAAGGAGATCACGGTACCCACGTTTTTTGAAAAAAACTAGAATGGAGGACCCATCTCTCTTGGACATTTTCTCAAAGAAAACCCTAAAGGTCTAGCCGTCCTCATAAATAGAAAGCTATTATCTCTCTTTCATTCGCTCTTCTCCCCATCTCCCACATCTAATCTCCCTTGACCGCCCCTCTCCATTGCAAAAACCCAGCAAGTCGTCAGCCCTCTAATGGACGTCCCCCCTCCTCTTAAAGGTTGAGATCTGCAGTGCTGCCTCATCTCTCACAACAGACAGCACCTGCAACTTTGGTGCGTCCCTCTCTCATAGCCGCTGCTGCTACAAAGAAAACAAAAAAGAAAACCAGAAAAAGAAAAACAAAAAAAGAAAAAGAAGAAGAATAAAGAAAGGAGAAGGAGAGCACGATACCATATCCGCCGCCAATCGCAGCTACCTCCATTACCACCAGCTCCACAGCCACAATCCTTCTCCACGCTCCAGCCATCCACACCTCCATCGTTCCATCCTTCAATACCTCCATTACAGCCCACGGCAAAGCCGTCCTCTCATCTTCCCACAGCAAAGTCGTCCTCTCATCTTCGTTATGCCTTCATCTACTCCAACCAAAAGAAAAGAAAAAAAAAGAGAAAAGAGAGTAGAAGAAGAAGAAGAAAAGGAAGGGAAGACCATCCCCTACCTTGCTGCACCCACCACTTGCGCCTTATCTTAAGCCGCCGCACGCCATCTCCACGCACCAACGCAGCCACCAACCGTCCACCTTGCCTTCCATCTTGCCATCCACCATCCATTATTCACCATTATCGTTCCCCTCCCTACTGCCTCCATCGGTCCACAATGTTGTGGACATCTACCTTATGGTAAATCGTGAGTTCCTCTTTCTCACTCTTAGCTCTCTCTTTAGTCTTAGTTTTTATTGCTAAGTTTTCTCTTCTTTTTGTTAGTGTTTTTCTTAAAATTTAAGTTAGTGGATGTTTCTCTATGTTTTACGATTCAATACATTGTAGTTCTTTTTGGATTAATGAAAACTAGATTTGATTTACTTGTAATATTTATTTTCATGATAATGTTGATTTCATTGATTAGAATCCTCTCAAGCATGTTTTAAAAGCACTTTGAACCATCACTCTCACCCCTCCATCTTTCTTAGTAGCAATTTTGAGTGAAAAATTTGTCATTTTATGTGTCTGAATTGTGCAAACTAACCCCGAGTGCGGATCGACATCCGACACAAAACCACTGTGCAAAGAATTGTGATATTTTGTAGGTTCTAAGTTTAGAGATTTTCAAAAATATTGTTGAGATTAGGGTTTTCGTAACCAATGTCGCGGAAAAACCCTAGCTTCAGTGGCCTTCATCGATTCGGTCCTCTATGCGATTCTTGAGGGCATAACACTTGTTTGTCTCATGTTTGTGGTCCTTGTGGAAAGCGCAGTACTTGTTCTTATCCCATGTTGTTGCTGTCTCCAGGTTCATGGGTCGAGGCCACTGCACCAAGTCCTTGATCAATTCTAAGGCTTCCTCTAGGGGAATGGTCAGAGGTGTGTAGGTCCGATCATCCCATGACTGTAGTTTCTTGCTGGCCCGGCCTTCGAACTTTCTCTTCTTCTCTTTTTCCTCTTTGGGAGGGGGATTCTCAACTTCTAAGATCGTGTAGGCCTTCTTGGTATGGCGTAGTATGTCATCTTCCAGCCTGACGTACTTCTCGGCCCTTGAAAACAAAGCGTCAAGGTCCGACGGGCGATTCTTTGTGAGCGACCGGTAGAGTCAGGACTCTATTGGCAGGGCCTTTCTCTATGCCTTGACGACATGTTTGTCGTCACAGTTCTCCACTGTGATCATGACGTTGCGGAACCGTTTCGTGAAGTTCCGCACAGTTTCTTTTTTATCCTTCCTTATGTCGAATAGGACGTCGACGTCTTTTCGGTGGAGCCTGTTGTAAGAATACTGGGAAATAAATAGTGAGCTTAAACCCAAAAAATCATGCACTGACCTGGGGGCAATCGGTTGAACCAGACGAGAGCCTCCTCGCTCAGCGTTGATGGAAACATCCGACACATCAAGCGGTCGTCAAAATTCCCACATTGTCATTGCCTTCTGGAATCGAAGGATGTGGTTCACAGGGTCTGACACTCCTGTGAAAGTTGGGAATTTTGGATAGGAGAAAGACAAGGGTGCCCGGTACTGCTGGACGTTCTCAACGAATGGGGAATCTATCGGCATTCGTGTTGTGATTACCGTCATTCGGTCCGCAAGCGTCTCCTTCTTGCCGAAGAGACCTGCCAATTGTTCGTGGGTCACCAGATGTGACGCCAATTGTTCTACAGGCAATGCTGTTGCCTTATTAAGTACTGGAAGTAGGGTTTTTCCGCGTCGTTGGTTACGGAAACCCTAAAATCAACAATATTTGTAATTTCTATCCGATTTCCTGCAAAATTTGAGATTTTTGTATAGCAGTTTCGTGTCGGATGTCGATCCGCACTCGGGATTAGTCGGATTAGCGCAAATAAGAACATAAAATGACAGATTTTTCCATAGAAATTGATGCGAATGATGATGGGGTGAGAGTGGTGGATAAATCGGATTAAAATATGCTTTGATTTAGAGAGAGAGCCATGAAATTAATAACCTAACTTATGCGAAATAGCAAAATCATAATAACCAACATTGAAATCATCCATTAATCTAATAAAATTGTCAATTACATAACTTCTGAAATAAATATGCCAAGAAGAAAGCTAATCTATAAAGCATTCGTAAAGGAATAGAGAGAGAAAGAAATAGTGAAAGAAGGTCTAGAGAGAGAAAGTGAGAGAAGACCTAAAATGACTTAGAGAGAGAAAGAGAGAACTAGAGATAGAATGAGAAGCTTTAGAAATTTAGAGAGAGGAAGAGTTAGAGAGAGAGAAACTACATATGATCTCACCTTGAGCAAGGTTGGGATTGGCCAAGTGTGGACTGCATGGTGCGGTTTGGCCTAGGAGTGGGGCATGGACGATGAAGGTGGTTTGCTTGGTGGAGAGGTCTCGGCCAAGAATGATGGAGAAGCTGCAGGTCCGGCGAGGCAGAGAAGAGGGTGGTGTCTTGATCAGCGCCAAGATGGTGGAGACAGCTTGGAGGGTGCTAAGGAGCACCACGTGGTGGTTATGGGAGGCTGGCTTCCTCCTCTCTTCTTCTCTCTTCTCCTCCCTTTTTTTTTCTTTTGTTAATGACGGCTTGGAAGTTTTTGAGGAGGGAAGAGTTGGGGGCGTCCAATGGGTTGAGGAGGATAGTGCCAAGGGCAGCAACTTGAAGAAGTTGCTGGGCGGTCCTTGAGATGGATAGCTTGATAGAGAAGATGGGCTGTAACGGCTTGGGGAAAAAAAAGAAGAGGGTGGTTACGGCGATCGAGAAGCCTTGCTGGAGGCGTATCCAATCAATATGGAGGCGAGGCACACAGGCAGTGCTGCCCTGTGGTTGTGCTCGCGGTGGGCGGAGCAGCAGGCGCTGCTCACGGTGGAGTAACGTGAAGGAGACCACCGGAGTTGCTGTCTGCAACTCCGAGGAAGATTAAAAAGAAGAGGCGAAAGAAGAAGGAAGAGGAGCAGACTGAGGTGCAGGCGAACAATAAGAGAAAACGGAGGTGGTGTTGCTGGCGAGAAGAGGAGGCGCTGTTGCAGGCGGAGGAGACGGAGGCGAACCAGTCCGGTGGGCTGGGTGGTGCGGTTTTGACAGCAAGCAGTTGCACACGCTTGTGATGGCTGAGGGCGGTGGACTTCCAAAAGAGATCGTAGAGGACGCTGGGGAGGTGAGCAAGGGGTTGGGTAGTGGCTGGAAGAGGAGAAAAACGTGAAGAAGACGAGGTGGCCGGAGTTCTGCAACTCCGGCCGGTAAAAGAAGAAGAAGAAGAAGAAGAAGAGAAAAAGAAGAGAAAAAAAGAGGAAAGAACGTAGGGGGGGTTTTTGGGAAGAGAAAGGAGAGGAAAGGAGGGGGATTAGGGTTCGAACGACCCTTCTCCCTCTTCTTATAAAGCTCCCTATTTCCTTTAATGGAAATAGGGTATTTTTGAAAATAAAATATATATATATATATATATATATATATATATTTTTTTAAGTAAAAATCTACTTTTCTATGGGGAATCTCCTCAATTAGTGGACCCCCCGTTTTTTTTGAAATTTAATTAAAATTCTTTGGAAATTCACGAGGTCCACTAACTGGTCGGACAGCGGGTCGATGATGATGGGCCCGGCTACTGGCCCACATGGATTTGTAATGTCCATTGTCTCACAAGATGATGTGACAGATGGTCTGATGGCGATCGGATGGTGACTTGATTGGGACTCAGATTGGTAGATCGACGGATCTAGAGAGATTCAACGGTCCGATGGAAGATCCAACGGTCAGAAAGCTAAGGGAGATGAGATAGAGCCGATGGGCAGGAGTTCTGGGGTTAGGTCAGTAGATTTGAGGACCGAGAGATGAAGAGAGAGAGAGAATAAGGAGAGATGAGAGAAAGTATCAGAAAATAGAGAGAAAAGCACTGGCGGATGGTCTGGAACCCTGGTCTTCACTGTGACCATCCTCACGCTTCTCAAGTAGAGTCGACTATCATTCTTTGCTGACTCATGTGGCTTTAAACGCTTTGGTCCGTCTCTTGGTCATTGGCTCTCCTACTCTCTTCGTTCTTTGGGCCGGCTTTTTGGTCCTCTTATTCAGCCCATATTTGGCCCATATCTTCTAGTCATAGCATGTGGGCTCTTTAAGCTTTGACAATGGGCTTTCCTGATCGATGTGGGCTTGCAAGTCTCGAGAATTGTCCCATCGGGGTTTCCTGCGACAGAAGAAGCGCGTAATGAGACTCTATCAGAATGACTTCATGTCTAGACTTTCGAAAATGTGTTTAATGCATGCAAATATACCATTTCGTCCAGAAAAGTGTGTTCTACGCAACAAAAGAGACTCTTACGTAGAAAAGTAGATAAATAGAGTATTTTAACGTGGGAGAATGCAATAACGCTAAAAGGATAATTGCTTAAAATAAGCACTTTTGAGCGAATATCAAGTACTCCTTGGGCTGGTTCCTCATCCTGTTAGACTTTATTAATCCGCTCCTGCGACGCTTTTCTCCTTGGTAGCTTTGGTGGTGCTGCCTTCAAGTTCGTAGGCAAGTTTCCCATTCGGGGTGTCCCGTGGGAGTTTTTATGCGCTCGTTTGGATTCTCCCAACGTGGTTCCCCTGTTGCTATGGCTGTGCCCCTGTGACCTTTCTAGTCCGGTATGTCTGGATGCCATATTAATGGACACCCAATCGTTATTGGCTGGCCGCTTCTCTAGGCGTCTCCTCAGTCGTCTGTACTCTTCTTGTAGCCTTGAGACCAGTTCTTGCTGGTTAATTTGTTCTTCTCGTGCCCTTCTCCCCTCCAAGATGGTGTCTCGGAGGTCTCTAACGGGGCTGGCTTCTCTGCCGTTCAACTCTATTCGTCGCATGTTCACCATTTCGTTTCCTCTGGTCATAGGTTATGCTACACGTTCCCACGGACGGTGCCAGAAGATGTGGGGAAAAATTTCTGGAAAATACCCGCACAATCCCCGAGGATACGGATTGGCGATTGGCAGACGAATCTCCCGGTGTGATTGACCCTACCTCCGAGAATTCTGTAAGATCTACTGGCTTGCTCCTCTTCTAACATTTTTCCTTTGCGAACGCCGTCGGGTCTCCGGTCGTCGTGGTACCTGCAAATCACACTCTGACGCTCAAGTCAGGATGGATAAGAATACTTTAGGTCTGGCTCTTGATACCTATCTTGTTTGGTCTCACTCACGCTGATTTTTCGATCCTCCTTTCACTCGATTTTGCTTTCTCTTTATAGGGCCCCCAACAGGGAGAGCGTCGTTTGTTGGGGAGCCTGCAACCATCGTTTCTTGATAACGGTTTTCCGTTATGCTTCTTGATCTGAGGGGGAATGCTTCGTCCGAGTGTTCTAACACTTGCTATTGTTGGCCTCAGATGACCAGCTTTTATTTGGCTGGTCGGCCCTCGCTTGCTCCGACGTGAAGCATTTTTAATTCGGACGGTGTCGTCAGGTGTTCAAATAAGGTCAAATATCGATACTCTTGTTTCGACTAGCCCAATGCCTTAGTCGGACAGTGTCGGCGACTGTTCCAACTAGGATGAACAGTCACCCTATTCTGATTAGCATTATGCTTCAGTAGGACTGTGTCGGCAACTGTTCCGATTAGGATGGACAGCTACCCTGTTCCGACTAGCCTTATGCTTTTGTCGCACTGCGTCAGCCGCTATTTTGCTTAGGTGCTTTTAGGGCTCCACCCCGGCATAACTTATATATAGTGGGATGGTGTCATCAAGGAGGTATGTATGTCGGAATTGGGGCTGAGATGGTCCGCGACATATGAAAATCCACATGCCTCTGTTCGGCAGATGTGCGTAATTAAGTGACGCGTGGTCTTGTCGTAGCATCTCGGAAAATAGGGTACCCACAAAGGAGATTAGGGTTCCTTCCCTTATAAAGCGATAAGGTGAGAGGGAATGGACAGCTAAGATGGTGGACATGTGAGATCAATGGGAGATGTGTGGTGGTGATGGGAAGTTGTTGTAACCGTGGAAAACATTCCTCCCAACATGTTTAGAAGTTCCCATGTCCACCTAGTGTGTGGGCCCCACCTTCCTCAGTTTAACACTCTTCTTTGAACCTTCATACGCCCTTGCCTTGGAGATTACCATGTTGCTTTATTAGTTGAGTCTCACGTTATGGAACTTAACAATCCATGATTAGGGTCCCACCTTCTCCTTAGTGCATCAATGTGTAGCATTCTTCAGCAACTTTTGATCTTTAATACATGGGCCCCACTTGATTAAAAAACCATATCCCATACCAATTATTCACATCGTCCACCAACATTCTCTTTGGAGAATTTAGTTTGTCCTATCCATCTTTCCATTGTTTTCTTGATCATTAATCCCACCATCATCTACCGTTAACCCCATGATCATCAACCCGTGATCACGACTCTTCTTCATTTGCAGATCAACCAATATTGTTTTTAACATGCATCAATTAGTGGAATTGCCAATCTACAACTCCATTTCGCGCTTCAGCAAGCAATTATCGGAAGAGATACATCGTCTTTGATCCAATGGTCTGATTTGGAGGTGATCAAGCTCAAGTGTTTAACGCTGTGAGGGGCTAGTTATGCACAAGTTTCAGTTTCTTGTACATACCCAAGCATCTGTTCAGGCTAATCCCCCTTTCATTTATATGCATCAATAATCCCTCACCTTCATTTAGCAACTTGACCTATGTCGTGGTTTAGCATCGTGGTCCACTAGTACATCCACATGGCACACCTTCGTAGCCCAACTCTGTGGTTACTTGCTGCGTATATCCGTGCACGATCATCCATGTACGCATCACGTCTGCCTTGATCATGCCTGCTTCTTTATGATCTGGTCATCCATTGACTTGGTCAACATTTGGCCCATGGTCCACTGATTTGTCCAATGCTTCCCAGATCTTAGGAAATTTCCTGAAGGAATTCTTAGAACTTGTGTGCAACACCAATCTTGGCGATCTTCCCCTTGCGGTCATCTTTGTCTTGTTTAACAGATCAGTTGACTTCTTGGTTCTTGGTCTGGCTCTTCGATCCTCTAGATTGGCTCGTTCTTGGCCCATATCTTCTCGTCATAGCCACGATTCTTTAAGCTTTGATAGTGGACTTTCGTAGTTGATTGTGGGCCTGCCAGTCTTGAAAATAGCCCGATCGAGTTTCCTACAAGAGAAAAGCGCGTAATGAGACTTGATCAAAATAGTTTCATATCTAGACTCCCAGAAATGTATTTAATGCATGCAAATATACCACTTCATCCAGAAAAGTGTGTTTTACGCAATGAAAGAAACTCTTACATAGAAAAGTGGATAAATAGAGTAGTTTTACATATGAGAGTTTGATAACGCTCAGAGGATAATAGTGGAAAATATGCACTATTAAGCGAATATCATCAATGGACAGACCCGAGTCTAAGTCAATTTTAGTGACTTCTGGAAAATTCTTATCGATTGGACTAGTTAGGCCATTTGATTGTACAAAGCCCAATCGATTGGAGACCTCCGTGAAATCGATTGGACTCTACGAGACAATTTAATTGAAGCCCAATCGATTGGAGACCTCTGTGAAATTGATTGAAGCTTATGAGATAGAAACTTATTTAAGTTTGATCGATTGGACTATGTACAATCGATTGGATTTATGAAGAAAAAATCCATTCATACAAGACCAATCGATGGACTCAAAGTACAATCGATTGGACTTCACACGGATTGAGACCTTTTCAGATCTAAAATTCTAGTCTCCACTCGTCCCACTTTCTTAATAGACTAGGTGAAAGTAGGGTTTTTCCGTCGTTGAAAGAATGACCCTAACTTCAACACAATTTGTAATTTTTATCCGATTATCCTACAAAATTGACAGATTTGTATAGTGAAAGTAGGATTTTCCCGCGTCGTTGGTTACGGAAACCCTAGAATCAACAAGATTTGTAATTTGATCCGAGCCTCAAAATTCCTGCAAAATTACAGGCTTTGTATAGGGATTCGTGTCGGATGTCGATCCGCACTCGGGGTTAGTGTGCGTAATTCAAAGACATGAAATGATGGATTTTTATCAAGAAAACATGGAGAGGTGAGAATGGTGATGGATTTAAAACATGCTTAGTGATTTTTAGAGAGAGAAATTACCACAAACAACCAAGAACACAAAAGTAAACTAACAAATGGAAAATAACAATAGTTTTTATTCATAAATTCCAAACAAGAATTACAATTCAATCAAAGAAACACATACTAGCAATGAAATGTCTAGAGAGAATACCAAAATTTTAGAGATAGAAAGGGGCTAACTAGAGAGAGAATGTGGGGACACTAGAGAGAGAAATAGCCTTACCGTGGAGAACTTGCTGGAGAATTACTATTGATGGGGTCGCATGGGCATTCTTTGCCAAGTGTGGGAGTGGTTGCCTTGAGATGATGGTGGATCTATGAAGAGCGTGTTGGAGATAACGATCTCCATCAGTGCAGCTCACAGTTGGTGGTGATGACTAGTGAAGATGGGGATGGCGAGTTCCTTAATGGTGGTGGCGGTAATGGAGAAGAACCATGGGGGTTCTCACGGTCTTGAGGCCCGTGAAGGTGAGGTAGGATAGGGGCAGCAAGAAGAGGGGGATCTTCCCTCTTTCTTCTTCTCCTTTTCTCTGTCGTTCTTTTCTTTAATTTTTTTCTTTTTGACTTTGGAACGGTGAAGAAGAGGAGGAGGGTGACGGTGGCTGGGTTAAGGAATGGATGGTGAAGGTGGCCGCCGGTTTTAATGGTGCTGGCCGGAGTTGCAACCTGCAACTCCGGTAATCTAAAAAATAATTTTTTTTTTTTTTTTTTTTTTGTGTTTTCTTCTTCAAAACGTGGGGTTTTAGAGGGGAGAAAATGAGAAAACGGGAGCAGTGGGCCCACCGTTCGATGAGAGAACGGGATTCTGTGCAACGTGGAGGGCGATAATGGTTCGTGTGGAGGTTGAGGAGGATGCTGTGGTGGCTGGCGGTGCAAGACGGCGGAGCAAGGTGGAGCTCACGTTGCAGGCGATACTGCTACAGGCAGAGAGGAGCACCGAGTTGCAATGCTTGCTGTTGCAGGTAGTGGTGAGCGGACTGGTTGCAACAGTTGGCCGGAGGGTGGCTTTTGAGAAGGAGACGGTGGTGGCTGTTAATGGAGGTGGAGGCTAACGGCTTGAAGATGAAAGGAATGGGGGTGGCTAGGTTGATGGGTTAGGGTTTTAAAACGTGGGAGCAATGAAGGTTTTAAGTGGAGGGCGACTGGAGAGGAGATGAAAAGAGCTTGGGGGGTGGTAATGACGGAGTTGCAGATGGCCGGAGTTCTGCAACTCCGGCGAGAAAAATAACGAAGAAGATGAAGAAGAAGGTGAAGAAGAAGAGGGGAAAATCGCCAAGAATCGAGGGGAAGACGGGGCAGGAGAGTTTGGGGAGAGAATGGATGAGAAAAGAGGGGGATTAGGGTTCGAACGAACCCTTCTCCCTCCTCTTATAAAGCTCCCTATTTCCATTAATGGAAATAGGGTATTTTTTAAATAAAAAAAATATTTTTAATTTTTTTTTTTTTTTTTTTTTTTTTTTTTTTTTTTTTTTTAAGTAAAATGCTACTTTTCTATGGGGAATCTCCCCAATTAGTGGACCCCCCATTTAATTAAAATTATTTTTGAAATTCGCGGGGTCCACTAACTGGTCGGACAGCGGGTCGATGCTGATGGGCCCGGCTACTGGCCCACATGGACTGATGATGTCCATCGTCTCACAAGTTGATGTGACAGGCATTTTGAAGGCGATCGGATGGATGGTGACTTGATTGGGACCCAGATTGGTAGATCGACGGATCTAGAGAGATCCAACGGTCCGATTGAAGATCCAACGGTCCGATGGAAGATCCAACGGTCAGAAAGCTAAGGGAGATGAGATAGAGCCAAAGGGTAGGAGTTCTGGGGTTAAGTCAGTAGATTCGAGGATCGAGAGATGAAGAGAGAGAGAGAATAAGAAGAAATGAGAGAAAAAGTATCAAAAAAAATGGAAAAAAGCACTGGCGGAGGGTCTGGAACCCTGGTCTTCACCGTGACATCCTCACGCTTCTCCAGTAGAGTCGACCATCATTCTTTGCTGACTCATGTGGCTTTAAACGCTTTGGTCCGTCTCTTGGTCATTGGCTCTCCTACTCTCTTCGTTCTTTGGGCCGGCTTTTTGGTCCTCTTATTCAGCCCATATTTGGCCCATATCTTCTAGTCATAGCATGTGGGCTTTTTAAGCTTTGATAATGGGCTTTCATGATCGATTTGGGCCCACAAGTCTTGAGAATCGTCCCATCGGGGTTTCCTGCGACAGAAGAAGCGCGTAATGAGACTTTATCAGAACGGCTTAATATCTAGACTTCCAAAAATGTGTTTAATGCATGCAAATATACCATTTCGTCCAGAAAAGTGTGTTTTACGCAATGAGATAGACTCTTACGTAGAAAAGTGGATAATTAGAGCAGTTTTACGTAGGAGAGTGCGATAATGCTAACAGGATAAGTGCTTAAAATAAGCACTTTTGAGCGAATATCATATAGGGATTCGTGTCGGATGTCGATCCGCACTCGGGATTAGTCGAATTAGCGCGAATAAGAACATAAAATGACAGATCCTTCCACAGAAATTGCTAATTAATGAGATGAGGCAGATGGAGATTGGGATTAAAACACTCCTTGAGATTTTGAGAAAACCATAAAAATTAACAACATTAATGGAATAAACTTAAAAATATAACCATGTCAAAACTTGATGTATTCATTAATCAAAAATAATTGTCAATACAAATCTTGAATCCAAACCATTACAAAACTACTGAATGAGCTAACTAGAAAGCAACTTAGTGATTTGGAGAGAGAGAGAACAAGAGACCTAGAGAGAGAAATTTGATTGAGAGAAAGAGAAAGCTAGAAAGATCTAGAAAGAGAGAGAGAGAGAGAAAGTTTTAGAGAGAGGACAAGAGTTTAGAGAGAATTAGAGAGCGAGAAGCTAGAGAGAGAAAGTTACCTCTCGATGCTTACCTTGAGATTTGGGATCGGCATGATGAATGGGCCCATGTGGGTATAGAAGGAGCCCCATTTTACAGTTGAGAAGAGCCTATCGGTTAGCAAGTGGTGGCTTGGTGTGGAGAAATGTGCACAGCCATTGATGTGGTACGGCCAAGTGGGTGGCTATGCTATTCACGGAGAGGAAAGTAGATGGCCTGGGAGGTGATTATGGAGGTAATCACAAGGGCGGAGCTGCAATTGGTGGTGAGGTGCAGACGTTGGTGGAGATCACGGCCTGGTGGTGGTCCTCATGGGGAGAGTTGCAGGTTTGCAACACGCTTTGAAGGGGGTAGGAGGGTGTTGTGGCAGCAAGCGTACGGTGGAGATCCAAGGGACGAGGTTCTGGTTGCTAATTCGGTTGAGGAGTCAGCAGGCAGGGGCGGAGGTGCTTGCATGCGAGGTGGAATAGAAGGAGGAGGCGGTGGTTGGGGGTGCTGATTGCAGGCGAAGCAAACAGGCGAAGGCGGAGAGAAAGGATGGTGGTGGAGCACGCGGGTCAGCAGCGTGAAGGGCGGACTGGTTGCAGCGGCAGGCGGAGGTGCAAGACAGAAGGAGGGGAGGAGTGCGGCCGGCCAAAGGAGCTCGGAACAGTAGGTGTGGGCGAAGATTGCAGTGGAGCTCGTGAGAGGAGGTGCTAGTCGTGGGTTCAATGGAGGAAGTGGTAGCAGTGGTTGGCTGCACAGTGGCGGCAATAGGTGCCAAGAAGAAGAAGACAAGAAGGATTAGCAGGCGGCCGGAGTTGCTGCCTGCAACTCCGGCGAAAAAAAAAAATTGAAGAAGATGAAGAAGATGAGGAAGAGACGGAAGAAAAAGAAGGAGAAAACCAAGGGGAAAACGTGGGGGAAGTTTTGGGGGAAGGAGAGGAGGAGAGGGGAGAGGGATTAGGGTTCGAACGAACCCCTATCCTTCTCCTTTTAAAGCTTCCCTATTTCCATTAATGGAAATAGGGGATTTTTGAAAATAAAAAAATAAGAAAAATATTTTTATTTTTATTTATTTTTTTTTTTTTTTTTTTTTTTTATTTTTTTAAGTAAAAACCTACTTTTCTATGGGGAATCTCCCCAATTAGTGGACCCCCCATTTAATTAAAATTATTTTGAAATTCGCGGGGTCCACTAACTGGTCGGACAGCGGGTCGATGAAGATGGGCCCGGCTACTGGCCCACATGGATTGATGATGTCTATCGTCTCACAAGATGATGTGACAGACAGTCTAATGGCGATCGGATGGATGGTGACTTGCTTAGGACCCAGATTAGTAGATCGATGGATTTAGAGATATCCAACGGTCCGATTGAAGATCCAATGGTCCAATGGAAGATCCAACGGTCAGAAAGCTAAGGGAGATGAGATAGAGCTGATGGGCAGGAGTTCTGGGGTTAGGTCAGTAGATTCGAGGACCGAGAAATGAAGAGAGAGAGAGAATAAGAAGAGATGAGAGAAAAAGTATCAAAAAAAATGGAAAAAAGCACTGGCGGAGGGTCTGGAACCCTGGTCTTCACTGTGACCATCCTCACGCTTCTCCAGTAGAGTCGACTATCATTCTTTGCTGATTCATGTGGCTTTAAACGCTTTGATCCGTCTCTTGGTCATTGGCTCTCCTGCTCTCTTCGTTCTTTGGGCCGGCTTTTTGGTCCTCATAGTTGGCCCATATCTTTTAGTCATAGCATGTGGGCTTGTTAAGCTTTGATAATGGGCTTTCATGATCGATTTGGGCCCACAAGTCTCGAGAATCGTCCCATCGGGGTTTCCTGCGACAGAAGAAGCGCGTAATGAGACTTTATCAGAATGGCTTAATATTTAGACTTCCGAAAATGTGTTTAATGCATGCAAATATACCATTTCATCCAGAAAAGTGTGTTTTACGCAATGAGATAGACTCTTACGTAGAAAAGTGGATAATTAGAGCAATTTTACGTAGGAGAGTGCGATAACGCTAACAGGATAAGTGCTTAAAATAAGCACTTTTGAGCGAATATCACTAGGCTATGAATTCTATAAATATAACTCCTCTCTGGCTTTACAAAGTATACTTCTACACTTTAGAATATAGAGAAAAGAGTTTTATTTATCAAGAGTGTCCATTCGAAGAGCAAAAAGCCTTTAGTTCTCATAAATATCTTGTGAGCTTTTTTCTTCTAGATCACAGCTAAAAGCTTGATCTCTTACTCAACTTAGGTCTTCCAAATAGAAACTTGACCTAATAGTCTGAGCGTACCAGTGCATCTCAACACTATTTAAGCGACTTAGGGTTCAGGTTGTACGGAATCCTTCACCTTTAACAAAGGTTGGAGAGTTGAGAATTAAGATTGGAGTAGCTGATCGAAGGTACGTTTGGGGTGTACCAAACTGAACAAGCGGACAAGGCTTCTTGGCTGGGAGGTCGCGCGTGGATTCATAGCGTTGATTAATATTCACTCAAAAGTGCTTATTTTAAGCAATTATCCTTCTAGCATTGTCACACTCTTCTACGTAAAACTGCAATTTTTATCAACATTTCTACTTCAGAGTTTCTCTTATTCCGTAGAACACACTTTTTTGGCTAAAACGGTATATTCGCATGCATTCATACGTATTTATTTGACCTACATGCGAAGTCATTCTCATTAAGCGATTTTTCTATCGCAGGAGCACTAATTGGGCAATTTTGATGACATGTGGGCCCACAATCAACTTTCAGAACCTAGGATCAAAGCTCGAGAGCCAATAGGTTAAGGATGAGGAGATATAGGCCAAAGACGAGAAGAGCCAACGAGTCAAAAGAATTGATATTCGCTCAAAAGTACTGATTTTAAGCAATTATCCTTTTAGCGTTATTGCATTCTCCTCCGTTAAAATACTCTATTTATCTACTTTTCTACGTAAGAGTCTCTTGTGTTGCATAAAACACACTTTTCTGGACGAAATGGTATATTTGCATGCATTAAACACATTTTCGGAAGTTTAGACATGTAGTCATTCTGATAGAGTCTCATTACGCGCTTCTTCTGTCGTAGGAAACCCCGATGGGAAAATTCTCGAGACTTGCGAGCCCACATCGATCAGGAAAGCCCATTATCAAAGCTTAAAGAGCCCACATGCTATGACTAGAAGATATGGGCCGAATATGGGCTGAATAAGAGGACCAAAAGGCCGGCCCAAAGAACGAAGAGAGTAGGAGAGCCAATGACCAAAAGACGGACCAAAGCATTTAAAGACACATGAGTCAGCAAAGAATGATAGTCTACTCTACTAGAGAAGCGTGAGGATGGTCACAGTGAAGACCAGGGTCCCAGACCCTCTGCCAATACTTTTATCTTCATTTTTTGATATTTTCTCTCTCATCTCTCCTTATTCTCTCTCTCTCTTCATCTCTCGATCCTCGAATCTACTGACCTAACCCCAGAACTCCTGCCCATCAGCTCTATCTCATCTCCCTTAGCTTTCTGACCGTTGGATCTTCCATCGGACCGTTGGATCTTCAATCGGACCGTTGGATCTCTCTAGATCCGTCGATCTACTAATCTGGGTCCCAATCAAGTCACCATCCATCCGATCACCATCAGACTGTCTGTCACATCATCTTGTGAGACGATGGACATCATCAATCCATGTGGGCCAGTAGCCGGGCCCATCATCATCGACCTGCTGTCCGACCAGTTAGTGGACCCCGTGAATTTCCAAATAATTTTAATTAAATTTTAAAAAAATGGGGGGCCCACTAAATGGGGACATTTCCCAAAGAAAAGGAAATAGGGAGCTTTATAAGAGGAAGGAGAAGGGTTCGTTTGAACCCTAATCCCCCTCCTTTCTGCTCCTCTCCTTCCCCGAATCTTCTCCCCACGTTTTCCCTTTCTTCTTCTCCTTCTTTTTCCTCTTTTCGTTCTTCCTCTTCGACATCTTCTTCACCATCTTCCACTGGAGTTACAGCCTGCAACTCTGGCCCACAGCAATCACCGTTTTAATCCCCTACCTCTCCAATCTCTCTTGAGCCGTCCTCCACTTTGCCTTGCACCATGGTAGGCATTCAACTCCACAGCCAGTACCTAACGGATTGATCTCGACCTTCTCAACGCTACATCGTCTCTCTAGTACGTGCATTCTCCAGCGTTCTTTGTTGCTGGTGCGTTTCACAACGACAGCAGATCACCACTGTGCACACCTGCAACTGTTCCCCTCCACATGCAAACCGCCTGCCACCGTTGCACATCACCCACGCTGTTGCTCCACCCAGACTGCAACACCGCCTCCTTCTTCTTCTCCTTCCCATGAGCATACCGCTGAAATCACCGCTGCCCCTAACGCCTCCCTTCCTCCACAGCTAGCTGCACACCGCCTGCACCTGTGGGCAGCACCACTACCTCCATCACAGCCTGCTGATCTCCACGTTCCAGCACAACCACCACACCATCTCACCTGTGACAGCCACCGGTAAGACCTGCAACTCTAACCGAAGCATCACCACTCCCCCTCTTGCAGACGTGATCAAGTCCTTACCATTTTCCTTTGCCACAGTTGAAGATCTTCACAACAGCACCATTCATGGTGCTGTAGTCATCCTCCTCAAGCCACCGGTGACACACCACGACCTCAACCTCTTTGGCCGATCTCTTCATGGGTGGGTGAAAGTAGGTTTTTCCGCGTCGTTGGTTACGGAAACCTTAGAATCAACAAGATTTATAATTTTTATCCGATTATCCTGCAAAATTGATAGATTTGTATAGGGATTCGTGTCGGATGTCGATCCGCACTCGGGATTAGTTGGATTAGCGCGAATAAGAACAAAAACTGACGGACCATCACAAGAAATAATAGATAAAAACAAACTTCATCATTCAGTGATCAAAATGTCTATTACAATGCTTGAATCGAAAATAAAATAAAATAAGATAAACTAAAAAGTAATTCTAAGGAAGAAAATTCTAGAGAGTTAGAGAGAGAAAATGAAGTGGAGAGAGAGAAACAAAGAGATCCAGAGAAACCTAGAGAGAGAGAGAGGACGAGAGAGAAAAGAGAAGAGAGAAGGTTCACCTTGACTTACCCAGATTCGGCCATGTGAATGGTGTTGATGCTCAGGGAATGGTCCAGCCAAGTGGTGGAGGGGTGTTGCTTGCTAGCCGGTGATGGCCATGAGAAGAGTTACATTCTCCTTGTGAGCCAGCTACTGATGATTTGAGTTGAGGAGTGCACCATGTAGACAGACACTGCATTAGAGAAGAGCACCCCACGATTTATTGGTCGGGTTGCTTCCCGAAGTTTGAGAGCAGATGGTTACGGGGCCCGCTACTTCGTGGAACTTGAGGAGAAGGGTAGTTGTTGCTACAAGGTGAGATCAATGGTAGAGCTGGACGATGGAGAGATTCACAATGCAACAAAGGAGTTTGTTGCAGGCTGCACGGTGGGAAGGAAAAGGAAAGGAAGACAGTCGGTTTTGAAGCTGGTGAGGCTGAACCATTGGGTTCTCTTGCTTCAACATTGCTGTTTGGTGTAGTAAGGGGGTGGTTTCAAATGGTGGAAAGGGAGATGCGGAGAGAAGTGGAGAGCGCGGGTTTCAGGTGGTGAATGGAAGCAGAGGCGGTGCAAGTGCGGCAAGGTGGACGGTGGTACAGCAGGTGGTCAGAGAAGTCCTGCCTGGAGAAGAAGATGAAGATCCGTGAACCTAACTAGCAGCAGGTGGGGGCAGTTTTAATGGTGGGTTGGAGGTGGTGGAAAGACAGACCTGCAACTCATTGTTGCAGGTCAGTCTTGATAGAAGAAATGGAGGGAGACCTCGTGGAGGACCTGCTGGAGCATGGATAGCACCAGTGTTCACCGGAGTTGCAGCAATAGATGGTGCAACCGTGCTGTTTAGGATGAGCAGGAAGGGAGGAGAGGAAAGGAGAGGGTCCTCTGGAGTTACAGGCGTGCAACTCAAGAAAATGTTAAGAGAAGAGATGTTGAGATACGGAGTTGCAGGTTGCGTGGGATGCAACCGAGTGAAGAAGGGGGTTTACCAGTCCGATGGTGGGGAAATAGCTCGTTGGAAAAAGACACAAACCTGTGGGTTGCTGAAGTGACGAACCAGTGAGAAAGATGGAGAGAAGGAGAGGGGGTTGAGAGAGGGAACGTGGGGAGAAGAGTTTCTGATCTGCCTGAGGGTTTGCACCAGCAGGTAGCAGGCGGTGATGTGTGAAGACGACGACCGGAGTTGCTGTCTGCAACTCCGACGATGATGCAGAAGAAGACGAAGAAGAAGAAGAAGAAGAGGAGGAGGAAGAGGAGAAGAAGAAGAAGAAGAAGAAAGAAGAGAAGAAGAAGAAGAGGAATCTTTACCAGACAGCCGGAGTTGCAGGCAACTCCGGCGAAGACATGAAGAAGATGAAGAAAAGGAGAAAGAGAAAAGAAGAAAAAGAAGGAGAAGAAGGAGGGGAAAACCTAGGGAACGGTTTTGGGGAAGGAGAGGAGGAGAGGGGAGAGGGATTAGGGTTCGAACGAACCCCTATCCTTCTCCTTTTAAAGCTCCCTATTTCCTTTAATGGAAATAGGGTATTTTTTGAAAATAAAAAATATGAAAAATATATATATATATATATATTTTTAAAGTAAAAATCTACTTTTCTATGGGGAATCTCCCCAATTAGTGGACCCCCCATTTAATTAAAATTATTTTGAAATTCGCGGGGTCCACTAACTGGTCGGACAGCGGGTCGATGAAGATGGGCCCGGCTATTGGCCCACATGGATTGATGATGTCCATCGTCTCACAAGATGATGTGACAGACAGTCTGATGGCGATCGGATGGATGGTGACTTGATTGGGACTCAGATTGGTAGATCGACGGATCTAGAGAGATCCAACGGTCCGATTGAAGATCCAACGGTCCGATGGAAGATCCAATGGTCAGAAAGCTAAGGGAGATGAGATAGAGCCGATGGGCAGGAGTTCTGGGGTTAGGTCAGTAGATTCGAGGACCGAAAGATGAAGAGAGAGAGAGAATAAGGAGAGATGAGAGAGAAAGTATCAGAAAATAGAGAGAAAAGCACTGGCGGAGGGTCTGGAACCCTGGTCTTCACTGTGACCATCCTCACGCTTCTCTAGTAGAGTCGACCATCATTCTTTGCTGACTCATGTGGCTTTAAACGCTTTGGTCCGTCTTTTGGTCATTGGCTCTCCTACTCTCTTCGTTCTTTGGGCCGGCTTTTTGGTCCTCTTATTCAGCCCATATTTGGCCCATATCTTCTAGTCATAGCATGTGGGCTTTTTAAGCTTTGATAATGGGCTTTCATGATCGATTTGGGCCCACAAGTCTCTAGAATCGTCCCATCGGGGTTTCCTGCGACAGAAGAAGCGCGTAATGAGACTTTATCAGAACGGCTTAATATTTAGACTTCCGAAAATGTGTTTAATGCATGCAAATATACCATTTCGTCTAGAAAAGTGTGTTCTACGCAACAGAAGAGACTATTACGTAAAAAAGTAGATAAATATAGCATTTTTACGTAGGAGAATGCAATAACGCTAAAAGGATAATTGCTTAAAATAAGCACTTTTGAGCGAATATCAGTGGGTGCCAAGGTATTCACGTAATCTCTCTTTAAATTCTCTCTCTAGATCTCTCTCTTTTTAAAAAAGAAATCTCCTCTTTCTCTCTCTAATTTTCCCTTTCTCTCTCTAAAGTTCTAAAAACTCTCCTATCTCTCTCTATTTCTCTTTAAGCTTTTGTTGTTTTCCCTTTCTCTCTCTTAATTTTCTCTCTCTATAATGTGCTTTCTAGTTAGTTTGTTTTTATTTGTTGAGTTTTTGTAAACACATTTGAGTAATCAATGCATTTATTTTGATAGTATTATTTTAGTGTTATCTATATTCGGTAATTCTTGCTCTCTTGCTCAAATAAGTTCATTGATCTAAGTCAAAAAGCTTGTTTTAAATCTTGATCGAATCACCATTCTCACCTTTCCATCATTTTTAGCAGATTTCTGTTATTATTGTTCTTATTTGCCCTAACCCCGAGTGCGGACGATATCCGACATGAGCCACTGTACAACCCTGTGATTTTTACAGGATTTGAGTGAACAAAGAAGCGGATTCTAAAAATGTGTTGAGATTAGGGTTTCCGATTCAACGACACGGAAAAATCCTACTTTCAAGAATCAAGGGACGACTAAGAGAGAAGGATAGACAAGTGATATTCGCTCAAAAGTGCTTATTTTAAGCAATTAGCCTTTTAGCGTTATTGCATTCTCCTACGTAAAATGCTCTATTTATCTACTTTTCTACGTAAGAGTCTCTTTTATTGTGTAGAACACACTTTTCTGGATGAAATGGTATATTTGCATGCATTAAACACATTTTCGGAAGTCTAGATATTAAGCCGTTCTGATAAAGTCTCATTACGCGCTTCTTCTGTCGCAGGAAACCCCGATGGGACGATTCTCGAGACTTGTGGGCCCAAATCGATCATGAAAGCCCATTATCAAAGCTTAAAGAGCCCACATGCTATGACTAGAAGATATGGGCCAAATATGGGCTGAATAAGATGACCAAAAAGTCGGCCCAAAGAACGAAGAGAGCAGGAGAGCCAATGACCAAGAGACGGACCAAAGCTTTTAAAGCCACATGAGTCAGCAAAGAATGATAGTCGACTCTACTGGAGAAGCGTGAGGATGGTCACAGTGAAGACCAGGGTTCCAGACCCTCCGCCAGTGCTTTTCTCTCTATTTTCTGATACTTTTTCTCTCATCTCTCCTTATTCTCTATCTCTCTTCATCTCTCGGTCCTCGAATCTACTGACCTAACCCCAGAACTCCTGCCCATCGGCTCTATCTCATCTCCCTTAGCTTTCTGACCATTGGATCTTCCATCGGACCGTTGGATCTTCAATCAGACCGTTGGATCTCTCTAGATCCGTCGATCTACCAATCTGAGTCCCAATCAAGTCACCATCCATCCGATCGCCATCAAACTGTCTGTCACATCATCTTGTGAGACGATGGACATCATCAATCCATGAGGGCCAATAGCCGGGCCCATCTTCATCGACCCGCTGTCCGACCAGTTAGTGGACCCCACGAATTTCAAAATAATTTTAATTAAATGGGGGGTCCACTAATTGGGGAGATTCCCCATAGAAAAGTAGAGTTTTACTTAAAAAAAAAAAAAAAAAAAAAATTTATTATTTTTTATTTTCTAAAATTCCTAATTTCCATTAATGGAAATTAGGAGCTTATATAAAGGGGGAAGGAGGGGGACGAACCCTAATTTTCAAACCCCTCTCCTCCTCTCCTTCCCCCCACATCATTCCTCCTTCTTCCCCCTCCTTTTTCTCCTCTTCTTCTTCTCCTTTTTCCTTCTCCTTTTTCTTCTTCTTCTTCTTCTTCTTCTTCTCATACCCTTCTTCCTCCTCTTCCTGCTGCTTCGCCTGCCAACACCCCCGCAGCACTGCTGCACCACAATACCGCCGCCAAACCGCGCCTCCTTCTTCCGGCGGACTGGTTCACGTTAACCAGTCCACCTCCACCGCCTGAACCTGTTGCAGCACCGTCTCTCCGCCTCCACCATCTTCTCCGGCCGTCCTTCTTCCTTCTTCTCTTCTCTTTCTTCTCTTCCGTCTCTTCTTTCCCCTTCTCTTCTTCCTTCTTCTTTCTTCTTCTTCTCATCTTTCTTCTTCTTCTTCTTTTGCTTTTGCCGGAGTTGCTAACCTGCAACTCCGGCCGGCGAACCATTCCTACCTCCTCTACAATCACCCCTAGCACCAGCCGTTTCCGCCTCAGCCATCTTCATCCACTTTCCACCATTTACTCCCCACCAAGATCGTTCACCATCATCACGGCCTACAAGGAGTTGCAGGCCGTTGCATCCTCCTTACTAGAATCCCACAAGTTGCAGGCTCTTCATCACACCAGCAAGTGAGGGCAGCAAGCTCCTCCTCTCTTTGGTGTTCACCTTCTCCTCAACAAAAGCAAAGAAAAAAAAAAAAAAAAAAAAAAAAAAGGGGAGAAGAAGAAGAACCAGAAGAAGGAGAGGTCACCGCCTGCACCACCGCCCAAAGCTCCGCCCAAGCGACCTCCAGCAACATTGCTGGTGTTGCATAACAGCAACCCTTCACCACCAACGTGCATCCTCTCCGCCCTCCTCTTCTCCTTCACGAGGTGTAGCCCGTGAGCACCTCACTTCGTAGTTATGGAGCGCACCAGCAACCCTTCACCACTGATATTCGCTCAAAAGTGCTTATTTTAAGCACTTATCCTGTTAGCGTTATCGCACTCTCCTACGTAAAACTGCTCTAATTATCCACTTTTCTACGTAAGAGTCTATCTCATTGCGTAAAACACACTTTTCTGGACGAAATGGTATATTTGCATGCATTAAACACATTTTCGAAAGTCTAAATATTAAGCCGTTCTGATAAAGTCTCATTACGCGCTTCTTCTGTCGCAGGAAACCCCGATGGGACGATTTTCGAGACTTGTGGGCCCAAATCGATCATGAAAGCCCATTATCAAAGCTTAACAAGCCCACATGCTATAACTAGAAGATATGGGCCAAATATGGGCTGAATAAGAGGACCAAAAAGCCGGCCCAAAGAACGAAGAGAGCAGGAGAGCCAATGACCAAGAGACGGACCAAAGCGTTTAAAGCCACATGAGTCAGCAAGGAATGATAGTCGACTCTACTGGAGAAGCGGGAGGATGGTCACTGTGAAGAACAGGGTTCCAGACCCTCCGCCAGTGCTTTTTTCCATTTTTTTGATACTTTTTCTCTCATCTCTCCTTATTCTCTCTCTCTCTTCATCTCTCGATCCTCGAATCTACTGACCTAACCCCAGAACTCCTGCCTATCAGCTCTATCTCATCTCCCTTAGCTTTCTGACCGTTGGATCTTTCATCGGACCGTTGGATCTTCAATCGGACCGTTGGATCCCTCTAGATCCGTCGATCTACCAATCTGGGTCCCAATCAAGTCACCATCCATCCGATCGCCTTCAGAATGCTTGTCACATCATCTTGTGAGACGATGGACATCATCAGTCCATGTGGGCCAGTAGCCGGGCCCATCAGCATCGACCCGCTGTCCGACCAGTTAGTGGACCCCGCGAATTTCAAAAATAATTTTAATTAAATGGGGGGTCCACTAATTGGGGAGATTCCCCATAGAAAAGTAGGTTTTTACTTAAAAAAAAAATATTTTTTATTTTCAAAAAATACCCTATTTCCATTAATGGAAGTAGGGAGCTTTATAAGATGAGGGAGAAGGGTTCGTTCGAACCCTAATCCCCCTCAAATCTTCTCCTTTCTCTCCCCCTATCAATCCCGCATTCACCCGTGGCCCCATTCTTCTTCTTTTTCTTCTTTTCTCTTTCTCATTTTCTTCATCTTCTTCTTCTTCTTCGCCGGAGTTGCCTGCAACTCCGGCCGTCTGGTAAGGCATCAGTCTCCTTCTCCTTCTTCTTCTTCTTCTTCTTCTTCTTCTTCTTCTTCTTTTTCTTTTTCTTCTCATTTTTTTTTTCTCGTTTTCGTTTTCGTTTTTTTTGTCATTACCGTTTTTTTTTTTAACGCCGGAGTTGCAGACCTGCAACTCCGGCCGTCAGTGCTCCTCCACGATCTCCACCACCACCTAACCCTTATTGCTGCCCTCTCCAGCGCCCTCTCCTCCACTGACCGGAGTTGCAGACCTGCAACTCCGGCGATCTTCATTCTCAACCACGTTCTCATCCTCTCCTCCTCTTTACCGCCACCTCTCCATTTCAGCCTGCTGCTGCACTGCCCCACTCTTGCAAGAACCGTGTGCTGCCACCGCCTGCTGCTGCAGTCCCTCCACCGCCTGTAACAGCTCCCAACCACCGCTGCAACTCGATCAGAATCTCCTCCGCCTACCACCCCGCCTACAAAAGCAATGGTTTGGACCATCACCTAGCTCCTCTACCACGCCCGACTTCTCTCACAGCGTCCTCTCTCTCCTTTCTCCTCTCATTCCTCCGAACCATTCTCTCCTCAAGAAAAAAAAAAAAAAAAGAAAAAAAACCAGAAAAATAAAAGAAACGAAGAGAAGAAGAAAGGGAGACCGTTAGGCCGCCATCACCAACACTCCCAACTGACCACCGTTGCAGACCTCCCAGCATCACCAACCATCACGCCATCACCGTATGGATGAATAGCAACTCCACCCACCACTACACCCCCTTCATTGGTTCTCATCCGATCGATTCTCCAGTAAGTTTTGATGGTAATCTCTCTCATCCTTTCCTTTCTCTTTCTACAACTCACTTCTCTCTCTAAATTTCTTCTCCATCAAGTTCCCTTCTCTCTCACTAGATTCTATCCTTTCTCTAGTTTATTTTATTTTGTTTTAATTCTTGTGGTATTTTGATTTTTAGCATTGTAAAAGATAATGGTTTTTATGAAGAATCTTAAGTTAGTTTTCTTTGATTAACGGTTTGATGTATGGTGTTGTTCATTTCATTCATGGTATTAGTTAATGTTCCTCTCTAAAAATCCCAAAATCATGTTTTAAAATCCCGAATCCACCATTCTCACCTCTCCACCAATTTCTAGCAAAAATTCATCATTTCATGCTCTTTATTGCACTAACGTGATTAATCCCGAGTGTGGATCGACATCCGACACGAGCCACTGTGCAAAATTGCTCATTTTACAGGATTTGAGTGAAAAAGAATCGGATAATTACAAATATTGTTGAGATCTAGGATTTCCGTAACCAACGACGCGGAAAAATCCTACTTTCAACCACCAACGTGCATCCTCTCCGCCCAACCCTCTTGGCCAAACGACCACATGGATGCACACCACGCCGTTTCATGGCCGATCATCCCTCTTTAGTTGCTGGCCAATCCTTCGCCGAGTAAGTGTTTGAATCTCAATCTCTCTCTCTAGTTTCTATCTCTACCTCTCTTTAGTTTTTCTCACTTTCTCTCTAACATTCTCTCTCTCTCTAGGGTAGTTCTCTCTTTAGATTTCTCTATCTATTTCTCTCTTCGCTACATAGTTTCTCTCTCTAGAATAGCCTTCTTGATAGTTCTCTCTCTCTAGGAATACTCCCTCACTTTATTTTCTCTCTCTAACTCTCTCTAGAATTTTCTTCCTTAAAATTGTTTTTTAGTTTATCTCATTATATGTTATTTTCGATTCAAGCATTGTAATAAACATTTGATCACTGAATGATGAAGTTTGTTTTTATCTATTATTTCTTGTGATGATCTGTCAGTTTTTGTTCTTATTCGCGCTAATCCGACTAATCCCGAGTGCGGATCGACATCCGACACGAATCCCTATGCTAGAATCTCTGAATTTTACAGGTTAAATGTCTCGGATAAATTACAAATTTGTTGGGATTAGGGTTTCCGTAACCAACGACGCGGAAAAACCCTACTTTCAACAAGCCCTCAAAGAAGAGACTAAGGAGATTAAAGCTTATATACCAACACAAGGCGAGTGCTTGCTCAGTTGGTGAAGCATGCAGAAGACCAAGTCAAAGACCAGGGTTCAAGACCATTTGCTAGCATTTTCTCTTTATTTTATAAAATTTTCTCTCTCCTCTCTCCGAGCCACCATTCTCTCTCTACTCTCAAATCCAAATTATCTGATCCTCTCTCCTTCCTCAGTCACTCTATCCTACGGCCTACCTTGGCCAATGTCCACCATCCAATGATCCATCCGATCATCGCCATCCTAGTCTATCGTCTGATTGTCAGCAGATCATCCATTTTATCATCACCTACCATCTCAGGATTCGATGGCCAACATCTTCTTCTTCTTCTAAATCCCATGGTCACGACCACAACATTGACCAAGATGATCTTGATTCCTACAGAGTTGGACGGTCCAGATTAAAAAAAGACTTGTTCTTACAAAATGGAAAGGCAAATTTTGGGAAAGTTTTGAAAAGCCATAGTTTTCTTTTTAAAGAAAATATCTTTCAAAATGTTTAGCTATCTCTTCTTTAAAATGATTTTTATTAATGGGATGAGGTTGAAATGAAACTTTGACTTTTGCAAAGAAAATGATTTGGTAAGAGTTGTATTTTTTTTTTTGGGAAACTTTCTTTTAAAATATAGAAGAGATTTGAAATTTTTCAAAAGCACCTTATTGTTTGAAAATAGAATTTTCCTTCAAAAGGGAAGATATCTTAGAGACCGTGGGTCTCTAATAAATAGAAACCCATAGTTTTTATTAGGAGATCTTCTCCTTACTATAAAAGAGGAACAGCTCCATGTTTTTAGTCTCTCTCATCACCTCTCAATACTTGGACGTTTTGAACAAAAAAAAAAAAAAAAAAACCCTAACGCCTTTCCCTCTTGCTGGACCTCTTAAAAATCTCCAAAGCCGTCATCACCCTCCTCTAGCTGCTGCACATTTTCAGCAAACTAGAAACCCAGCCGCCCCACCCTTTTGCTTAGGAGAAGAAGAAGCTCCACACAAGGAAGCAAGTACTGCCTGCTCTTTCACCACTCAGCCACCGTCTCCTCCATTAAGCCAAGCCATTCTTCCCACAATTTCATCCCCTTGCTGCACATCCCCTCTTTCCTTCCCTTCTCCCACGTTCCTTCTTCTCCACGCCTTACTCATTCCTAAGAAAAAGAAAAGAAAAACAAAAAAAGGAGAGAAAGAAGAAGGAAGAAGAAGAAGAAGTGAAAGAGGTCAGCGACCTACCTCATCTTCTTCATCGCCATCACCACGGTTTTGGCCCAAGCCGCTCCTCTCCACCAGCCGTTCCACTGCCCCTCCTCACAGCAGCAGCCACCGTTCCCTCCATCTTCATTGGAGCCGCCTATCATCCCTCCACAAAACTGTTAACAGCAGCAGCGAGCCACCACGTCATCCATCTCCTGCACTCCTTCAAGTGAAGCACCAACGGTGCTGTCCTCCATCTCCTTGTCCTCCTTCACTTCCACGGTTTGTTGCACCCATGGTAAGTTAGTCCCTCACTTTCTCACCTTCATCTTCTCTCTATAATTTTCCTATCTCTATCTCTCTTCTTTCTCTCTCTTGTTTCTTTTAAGTTCTTGCTTTCTAGTTTAGTGTTTTGATATAGTTTGTTTATTTTTTTTATTTAAAGTGTTGTCACACTTTAAGGAATAAAGTCAAGTTGTTCTTATTTTATTATCTTTTATTTGTTGATATTAGTGGTATGCTTTAATCCCCTCTAAAAGAATGTTTAAAAAAAAAAAGTCATTTTATGTTCTTTACAACACGTTCCCTAATTCCGAGTGCGGATTGACATCCGACACGAATCCCTATGCTAGAATCTCTGAATTTTGCATGAAATCTTGGATAAATTACAAATCTTGTTGATAATAGGGTTTCTGTAACCAACGACGCGGAAAAAAAACCTACTATCATTGATTCAGAAGATGTGGACGCATCGGTAGTAGGCCTTGGCTAAGGTTGAAAGTTGCATTTGCAACGGTGCTGCGTAAGTAACCTTTGTTTCGTTTAACTTTCCATCTGGACGTGGTCCCGTGGTTTTCCTTGGCTAAGGTTTCCACGTAAAAGCTCTTTGTCTTGTGGATGTTTGATTGTTGTTCCGCTAAATCTATTGATTAGATCAAACGATGAAAAGACAATATACCATGGAGGTATATTTGATTTGAGTCGGTTATGATAATCCTTATATCAATCAACTAAGGCATGTGAGTTTATCACTTTACCTTGACCAGTAAACTTGTGATAGGTCAGAATAATTTTTGAATATCCTAATCACCCCTCCTTTCTAGGTATTTCTAATTAAAGAGAACAGACTTGTTATTTTTTCATTGCTGTTAGTTGGTCGACCGTTACTCCTAGTGTAATACCCTAAAGTTTCGTTCTAGTGTATTATGGTAAATTCACCTAATAAATGAAAACCTGAAACTTTTTCAGACTCTTATTATTATTTTTATTGTTTAATATCATGTATGAGTATGTGTATTTAATTTGATTTTATTCTGATAACTTTGAAAAACCTGTTATTTTTGAAACTCGATCTTTATGGCTAAATTTCTTGCTAAAAATAATGGACCATAACTTGCAGGGAACTTTTTCTTTCCCCAGCTAACATTCTAGAAATTTTATACAAAAATTATTTTGTGGGCCCGAGACAACAAAAATATTCCTATTTTATCATTACTAACTTACCTGCGAAATTTGGAACCTTTCCTGATATATGAAAACCCTAGCGGGAGATTTCGGGAGATTTTGACAAAAATAGTACTTCGTAATTTTTAAACTTTCCTACCATTCTTATATTTTTAAAAATAATATTTAATTATATTTTATTTATTTAATAGGAGTGTGGGACCCACGAATCACTTTCGGGTCATTCCGATGTCACTTAACACTTTTTCGGTGCTTTGAACATTTTTTATGATTTTTATGTATTTAGACTACTTTTATGTGATTTATGTGTGTAACATGTGTCAATACCTTATTGTATGAACTTTTAAATTATATAATATAGTATGATTTAATTAATAATTATTTGTGTTATGATTGTTGGGTGAGCCCGTATGGCCAATCTAGAGGTCTTTTGGGCTTAATAATATTCTTAAATGAAGCTTATTGATATATATGGGCCTTGGGCCCATTTCTAACCCATTAGTAGTGTAAAATATAAGTTTTTGAGGGTTAAAAAAGTCATCCCTTTGATAGTTACGAATTTCACTAATATAGAAACCCTAATCCTTTTCTAAGCTTATTTATGAAAACCCTAAAGCTTTAAAAGCTTTCAAAAACTCAACACCATTGAAGAATAGAGAAAGCTCCATTAAACCTTCATCCAGGCACCGATCGCACTCGAGCAAGAATGGAGAATTGACGGGGACTCTGAATGAAAGAACATACCCTAAGGAGAGGACGATCTGACGACTTTCAAATTTGAAGAAACTTTTGATTTTCATTAAAATTCAATAAACCTTGAGGTAAGTGTGTTTAATCCATCCTATATTTATTTTTCTTCAAGATTTTGTTTCTCTTTCATTAGATAATGGTTGATACTCATTATAAATTAATTTCAACAATATTTACTTTATTCTTATTGGGTTGATCTTTATTTTTGGCCACCATGATGGGTTTGGCCATGGTCTATTTTGTACCTATAACGGATAACTACATTCTTTATCATTTTTGTTATATTTTTATGATTTGAATATTTTTATAATTATTTTTCCTAAATACCTCTATGAATTTATTTTCCAAAACAGTTTAGTTTGTATTTTTCTGATTTGTATTGATTAAGTTATGATTTTTCTAAGTTGTTGGACTTTACAAAATAACCTAGAATTTCAGATTCTATACGGTCCACTTCCCTTGGGATTTCGATTTATAGTTTTAACCTAAATATTTTTTAAAATTTTTTTTACAGATACCTCTATCAATCTAATTTCTAGAACCTTTGAGTTTGTATTTTTCTGATTTGTATTGATTAAGTTATGATTTGTCTAAGTTGTTGGACTTTACAAAATAACCCACAATTTCAGATTTTACACGGTCTACTTCACTTGGGATTTCGATCTATAGTTTTAACCTAAATATTTTTCTAAATTTTTTTCACAGATATCTCTATCAATCTAGTTTCTAGAATCTTTAAGTTTGTATTTTTCTGATTTGTATTGATTAAGTTATGATTTTTCAAACGTGCTGGACTTTTCTGTAAAACATAGAATTTCAAATTTTACATGGTCCACTTCACTTGAGATTTAGATCTATGTTTTTAATCTAAATATTTTTCTAATTATTTTTCCTACATACCTCTATCAATCTAGTTCCCAAAACCTTTGAGTTTGTATTTTTTTTATTCGTATTAATTAAATTATGATTTTTTAAATGTACGGGACTTTTCTGTTAAACTCAGAATTTTAGATTCTGTCCGGCCCACTTTATTAAGGGTTTCAACCTATATTTTGAATCTGAATGTTTTTCTATTTATTTTTTCTATAAACCTCTATGAATCTAGTTTTTAAATTCATCAAGTTTGTATTTTTTTAATTTATATTTATTTAGTTATGATTTTTACAAGAAACTATATTTTCTGTGAACTGCTTATTTCTTGGATTTTGGACGATTAATGGCCTTGGGAACCCTTAGTGGTTCAGTCATGACTTATTGAATATCAAGGGGTTTAGCCCTTGTTGTTTGACTAAACCCGAGATGGTTTGACCTATACTTGTATGCATGGGGATCCCACCTATGTGTCTTGGATCTCTCATAGGGTTCGGCCAAGTGTCTTGGATCCCTCTTTAGGGTAGACCTTGTGTCATGGATCCCTCATAGGGTTAGGCAATGGTGTGTTGGATTGTCTTGTGATTTCCACTTATATTGTTCATCCGTATTGATCGTGATCTTCGGTAATTGTTACATGTTATTCATGTTTAATCTTAATTCGTTCCTATTTTATTACTCTTGATGATCATGTGTTTGTTTTATATTCTTATTTAGATGTTAAATATATGTGTGCTTATGCCATGTAATCCTAGTACCATCTTGTTGTCATACCATGATCATCACGTCATTTCATATAAGGGGTGCATAAGAGAACGGGGTTGAAGTATTTTATGTACGTTTATATTGGTTTTATTAATTAATTAAGGTTCGGTACCCTAGGGTGAAAGGCCCCAGATGTTATTATATCCTGTAGATGGGTCGATGAGACTGCTCCCAGTGCGGGAAGGAGATGGAGACCCTATGTGGTTATGGGTACTAGTTGCATTTGTATCCCGTGCTCACTTGCATTCACCATCATGTTCATGTCATCCTTATTATATGATTGAGATGCATACCTTGGTTTAAAACTTGTATAGTATGATATCATACCATGCACACTGTTATATTATTGGGCCTCGGCCCATGGTGCTACACCGATACCATTTTCAGATTTTGAGAAGCCAGGTACGTGAGATGATTTTGAGGCGAAAGACTCCAGTGCATTTGAGAGCATGTTCTCACCTCCTTCTCTCCACATTTAGTTGATTGATTGAATTGTTTGAGTTATAAATTATTTTAATTATTTGTTTTCTACATCTAGAATTCTTTTTTTTACTTAGTGGGTTTTTGAATAAACCTAAGTAGTCTAATTGACCTAATTGGACCACTATGGGACATTCATGGATCACCTCTGGGTTCGGATACGGGTTGACCCACGGATTTTTGGGTCGTATCAGGGTATCCGGATTCGGGGCATGACACCTAGGATTTAACAACCCACTAAAGGTAGGCAACACTCCAAACCCTTCAGTCTATCAAACTTACAGTAAAACCTCAGAAAATATTTAGAAAACTTAATAGAAAATAGGAAGAGAGAAGATAGTAATATTTGTTGTGTTCTTAGCCTCCTCTATGCCTCTCTTTATATAGAGATGATGAGGTAGCCATTTGGATCTTAGTAAAGATTCGAAACGGTCATGACTTAAATGTAATAAAATTCACATCAGTTACAAAATGATTTGAATATTAAGTATAAAAACCATGTGCAAAAAACCAATGGTCCAAATAATGTTTGGGCTTTAAAGTCCATATCTATTTCTATGTCCATGTCTAAGTCCAAGTCTAAGTCCAAGTCCATGTCCATGTCCAAGTCCATGTCCATGTCCATCTTCATGTCCAAGTCTAAGTCCAAAGACCAAAGTCCAAAGACCCAAGACCAAAGTGCAAAGACCAAAGACCAAAGACCACGGACCACAGGCAAGTGTGTGTGTGTTATTAAAGTATATTGGTTTGCATAGTTGTGCCCATTGGGCACAAAACTTGGGATACCCAAGGGCTCCACCCTTATGGTCCAAAACTCATATATGTATAGGTAAGAATGAGAGTCCTCACAACTAATGTGGGAATAAAGGTTTGTAAGGAAAAGCAAAAAACAACCAAAGAGGTCTATAATTCTAACAAGAGACCTGAAAGCCTTAGAAAGGATCCAAAAAAATTATCTTAAGTGGACATAAGAGTCAAGGGTAGTGAGCTCCATTGGATCTTCATTGAAACCCATCTGAGTTTAGCCGAGAAGGAAGAGTTGATTACTTTCCTTAAGGAGAACATGTGTGTCTGCACTAGGTCTATGGGAGACATCCAGGCATATACCTGGTAGTAGCTTGCCATAGGGTGCATATAATCTTGGGTACAATCCTTGTTTAATAGACATTAAAGGACTTGGCTCCGAGCAAGCATGCGATGGTGAATGAAGAGATAGAAAAACTCCTCAAGCTGGTTTCATCATCAGAGAGGTGTAACATCCAGATTATGTGACAAATATGTACTCATAGTACAAAGAAGAATGGGAAGATTAAAGTGTGCATTGATTTTATAAACCTGAACTAGTCTTGCTGAAATGCTAGTTTTTCTCTTCCAATGATAGACAAGCTATTCGGTGCTGCCTCGAGGATTAAAGTGTTCATTGATTTTATAAACCTGAACTAGTCTTGCTGAAACGCTAGTTTTTCTCTTCCAATGATAGACAAGCTATTCGGTGCTGCCTCGAGGAATGAACTCTTATCGCTTATGGATGGCTATTCAGGATATAATCAAATACCTTTGCACTCAGATGATAAAAAAAACCTCATTCACCTCTAAGCGAGGCCTTTATTATTATATGGCCTTGTCGTTCAGACTGAAAAATCCCTGAGCTACTTAATATAGGTTAGTAACAGCTATGTTCCATTACCGATTAATATAGACAATGGATGTCTATATAGATGACACATTGGCCGGTGGAGAATTTGAAAAGGCATACGCATCTAACAGACCTCAATACCACCGTTGATAGGTTGAGGCAATATTGGATGAAGTTAAATCCAATCAAATGCATGTCTTCAGTGTTACCTCAGGGAATTTCCTCAGTCACCTCATTACTAGAAGAGGAATCAAATTGAGTTCCGATGAGATTAGAGCCCTTGTAGAGAGGCCATCATCTCGGAATAGAAAGGACGTGCAAAAGCTAACTAAGAGGATAATGGTAATGAACATGTTCATTTCCACATCCTCAGACAAATGTAGACCTCTTTTCTCACTCCTTCGGAGGAACCTAGACTTCTGATGGATAGAAAAATGTGAACAATCTTTCCGCACATTGAAATCTTAGCTCGAGAAGCCGCCAATCCTCTCGAAATCAGAGGAAGGATAAGTCTTGGGCCTCTACCTTGCTGCTTCTGATTATTTAATCAGCCTGGTGCTGGTGAGAATAGAAGGGAGGGTGGAGGATACTTTGTGAGCCAAACTCTCCTAGATGCTGAGATAAGGTACTCTAAGATAGATAGGGTGGCCTTAGTATTGGTGTTCCCTGTGGAAAAGCTTAGACCATACTTCCAAGCTCACACCATCATAATAATCATTGAATACCCTCTAAAGATAATACTGGAGGAGGTGGAGCTTTCGGGGAGGATAGCCAAGTGGGAAATTCAGCTGGGAGAGTTCAATGTTCGAGATGCACTTCTTTGGTAAAATGGGTTGGATAGATAGTGTCACATGTCTAGCTACCCGAGAGGGGGCGATTGTGGTGCATAATTCTGGACATGCCAACTTCACATGTGGCAAGGGGAATCATGCATCTCGCTAGAGCAGCTCTGAGCTATTCCGTAGAGTTTGATGGGGGCATGGCAGAGCTCATCGGAGTCCTATGAGAATAACGAAGCTACCAAAAGCTCTGTTAGGTCGACAGATTGCTCCACTTATGAGTTGACGCGATCTTCAACTTCATACGTACTCTGAGCTCTTGACGGGCACAGTTGGCAAAAGCGGGACAAATTCGCCTAGAGCAAGATTCCCAAAGAGAGCACACTCCTTATATTGACAGGATTCTAGAGAGAAGAGTTTCCGAATCACAAAAACTTCTATTTTCAGAAATAGAAGGTCATCCCCTAATTGGAACAAATGACCTCGTGAGCTTATCTAATGCGTGGAAGGTTTCCCTCTCTTAATAGGAAACCTCGAGCGGCGTCTGACCATTAGAGGTATATGCAACTCGAAGTCTAGTAGTTCTTACTAATTTTATTTCAGAGATAGAAGAGTTGACTTGATCGTCGGAATGTCATTGGCAAGTACCTCACTGATGCTTTAGACTCTCGCGATATCTTCCCTCTTAAGGTTCTGGTCTAGTGGAGCTAAGCTTGTTCTTGAGGAAGTGCCGCTAGTATCAGAAAAGTCTCCGCCAACTTACCACCAATGATAAAATTTACATCTAAAAAATTGGTAGATATATACACCATTATTTGTTACTATCAGCTTAGCAAAAGGTACAAAGCGCGCAAAGCGCTAACAATAACATAAAAAAAAAAAAAAAAAAAATACAACTGCATACACAAACGTAATTGAAAGGGAGGGACGAAGTCTTCATTTGAATCACTGTTTCTTTCTTTTCTCCTTCATCCTTACATCTCCTAAGCATGAATATTTCTGAGATTACGCGAGCATCGACTGTAAGATGTACAGGAGTCTACTTGCTTGCCAGGAGGGTCTATGCAGTTACTATATTTGGCTTTTTCACAAAATTCTTTGTTTTTATCCAAAACAGAATTCGTTCCTGGCGCAGCTAGACTTACTTCGGGATCCATCATGAACTCGTCATCTTCGTTGAGACACTGAGCTATAGTGCCGTTGCAACCAGAGTTGCTGTTGATCTTAAGTGAAGCACCTCTACACACACCGCTTGTACTAAGGAGTATCACAACCAACGCTAGAGATAAAAATAAACCTCTCTTCATCTCACTTCCCATGGCTTCTTCTTCCCTCTTCAGCTCAATTCCCTGACAACTCTTCCACAAGATGCACTTATTGTAGAGCATAGGAGGTCCTTGTACAGAAAAAAACAACTTTGGATCACAAATGAAAGGCCCTCGTGAAATGCAATGAAATTAATCGTCAAGTGGGCCAGGGAATTTCTTTTTCCTTTTTCTCCTATCTGAGAACATGGAAGCTTTTCATTTTATTTATTTATTGTTATCAGTTTTTCATAGCCTTGTTTGTTGCAACGATAATTGGCTTTAGCGAGCATTTGGGCATGTTCGTGTCTCTCTAAATCACATAGGGGGAGTTTGGGAAGGAGAAATTAATAAAAGCACTTCTACTTGTAGTAGACAAGTAGAAGTTACTAGTTGATTTTTTATTCCCAAAAAAGTCAGAAATTATAAGCATGGGGAGGCCTTCTAATTTTTTAAGAAGTAATTTCTCTTAGAAGTTAAAAGCTAAAAAATTAGCTTCAGTTTTAAGTTGTAACTTTTCAAAAATTAAAATATGAAGCACAGCCAAACTAACTTTTTAACTTTTTGGTTTATGAAAGTCAATAAGTTACTTATTTATGTGTTGCAAAACGCCCACTTATCTTCCTCCCCAAGGAACATTTTTTGTGCGCTTTCCCTCGTCGTCACAAGCAAATGTATTCTCCTGAAAACTTGATTAACCTTTATGCTCGCTAAAATTGATTCCACAAAGTTATGGCAACAACCAAACACATCCTTAAGGAGAAAAAGAAAAGAAAGGGAAAAGTAATTAAAATATTTAAAATTCAATAGCCGCATTTCGAAAGGAAAAATATATTACACGGAAAACATGGTATGTAAATGCATGATGGGGACAATGGCACTATCAAAACTTTTCAAAGTGGTCGCTCCTGTTCTGGCATTATGTGGGTCACACCACGTGGTACACCCTTTATGACCACCGACAGTGTGATTTTTTTTATTTTTTATTTTTTATTTTTTATTTGGCCACCTTTTGGACAAAAAATCAGCTTGATTTATGATTTTTTATCATTGTATTTTACTCTATTTCATGGATTGATTTTTAGTCGTGGGATTCCAGCATTATTTGGAGTACTCAAATCCAACGGCTAGAAATCACCAATCAGGCTGATTTTTGGTCTGTAGGTTCACATCAAAGTGGGCCCAACATCAAAACGGTCAGTAGTCCCAAAGATCATATCACACAACCCACAATTTCAGAAAAGCGACCCACTTCCAAAATTTCCTCCCATTTTAGAGTGTTGCCTATTAGATGGATGGTCTGGATTGGTCAGCCATCGACATGTGAGGAAAACTATGCACTATAGCGATGAGATCCCAAAACAACTTTTTCCTCTTACATTCAACTAGGGGAACGCACCTTACACATGGCAGCACCTTAGAGATCGATGACCGTATAGACATTTTGCCCATCTAGGGGGATCTACATATGAAAATTCATCCTGATTAGTTATTTTTGTCCATTGGATTAGAGTCTTTCTCATTGTTTATTTTTAACCATAGATTTTGAGTATTATTTGGCTAGTGACAAAATGACACCACTATACAACATGATAATATCCATGGCTCATGAACCATGTCATCATTACTATTTTAATAATGAAGTATGTACAATAGCTTTAGGTTTTGTTTTTATTTCTAAAACATCCAAGTTGATGATGGACCATATTATGATCCACGTGGAACACTCTTAGATACCACTCACCATATAGATATTTTTATCATCCATAGTTAGATAGATCTACATATCAAAATTCACCCCAATTAGTAATTTATAGCCATTGGATTAGAGTCCTTTTCATAGATTATTCTCCACCGTGTATTTCAAGAATTACGATCAAAAGGTTAGAAATTACTAATCAGGCTTATTTTTATTACATAGGTTCATTTAGGGATGTGTCATACATCCATACGGTTAGTATCCTCCGAGAGTGTACCATGTAGCTTACAATGTGGGTCGATCATCAACTTTGATGATGGATTAATCATCTAATTTTTTCCAATGAATAGTTTAAGTACCACGTTAATTAAATTAATGTAATGATTGCTTGAACAACTGCGTTGGAATGTGAAAATACTGAATGACCAAAGAACCCTTATCAATTAAAACAATCTCTACACCTGAAAGAAGCAATGCTTGTCAATTTAACGAACTTGAGGGTAATATTAGGAATAATATTTTTTTATTTTTTGTAAGAAAAGAGAGCATTGAAGAGTCGCAGGTCTAATGTGTCTTTGATACCAATAAGACCGTAGAACCACTTCCAAAGTAAAAAAAAATCAAGAAAATGAAAAGATACAAGAGAGGTATTTTTGGCATAATTGGGGTTTAGCGTGAGGCGCACAAGAAGGACCTTCGTCCCTTATATAGTAGAATAGATGTAGGAAATTAAGTTGTCCGTGAGTTTAACTATTGAACAAAACTCACCCACAATAATGCAAAGGGTGACTCCACACGTACCTACCTCTTTAAGCTGGGCACCCATTCTTTTTCTTTTTCCTTTTGATAAAAAAAACCCATATTCTTCGATGGGCTCCCACGCACCCCACCATCTTCCCCTTGCTTTCAATAATTATTGAATGGTGTCGGCAGGGTTTACTAACATCACCCTGTCCATGTCAGCTCTGAACTGCTGGTGTCAGAGCAAACATGGACAGTGAATTTTTTATTTTTTTTTTGTTCAGAGAGAGAGATGTGGGGTGCATCTGTGCAATGGCACAATTAGGGGTGTCAACGGGTCGGTTCCGGTTCGGTTCCTAAGGTGACCAGAACTGGAACAATTGGTTCTAGTTCTTATTGGTTCGGTTCCTTAACGGTTCCGGTTCTCAAAGTGATGGATCCGGAACCGGAACCGATTATTTATTTATGTTGGTTCCGGATCCGGTTTGGGGTATATTGGGCCAAATCTTGAGAATTTGACAATATTTATACTATATTAATTTATTGGCACCGGTTCTTATCGGTTCGGTACCAGTTCTTATCGGTTTCGGTTCCATATTAGGCTACCCAGAATCGGAACAGTTATTGTCGGTTCGGTTCCAGTTCCAGTTACTTTTTAATTGGTTCCCAAAAATGTGGAACCAGAACCGGTGTTTTTGGTTCCGGTTAAACGGGTAAAATTGACACCCCTAGGCACAATGGGTGCCCAAATAGGAAGAGGGGGGCATTTTTGTAAAAAAAGAAGTGAGTACCCAACATAAAGAGGTGGGTGCGTATAGAGCTATCCTATTGTAAATCAAGGTTTAAAAGGGGCCGTTATAACGGTATAATGGACTGGGGGCATTAACGTTTTTTCCATTATAACGAAAAAAAAATGCTCAGGGACAAAAATGGAAAAAATAGAAATAATGGCGCTGAAATTCAAAAATGGAAAATAACGGAAAAAATGGGCCATTTTCCACAGATTTTCCAGAAAATAATGGTCGTTATTTTGTTATAACGGAAAAATAATGGAAAATAATGGCTGTTACTTTTTGGGCGTTCTAACGGTACCTAACGTAATGGGGGGGGGGGGGGGGGGGGGGGGGGGGGGGGGGGTTGCGTTCCGAATCCATTATAACGGCAGGGTTTTAAACCATGTTGTAGATAAGTGGGCCTTCTAAGTGTAGAGGAGCTGCTATGCTAAGACAGACCTCAGGTCGTCGAAGTCCAAGTTTCACAAACGAAAGGTGCTTGTCCATTGGTCAACACTGTTTGAACCTAGTTCAAGACTTGGGCCAAATCAACTACAAAATTTGAAATGGCGTGCATCTTGAGAATTCAGGATCAGGTTTGTGGACCTAACGTTAGAAAATAGGTGATTAGAGCAAGTAGAAAAACAACATATGTATCTGTATTAAAACAAATTAAACGGAATGTAAGAAACAACATGAGAAGAGAAATCAGGAACTATACCGCCAATGGTACTAGTTCAACCACTGGTCAACTAGTATAGTGAATATGGTATTGGTCTACTAGACTGGTTTCATCAGTACAATGATCTTTGTAATAATGGTATTGGCTCAACAAATTTAATGAAAATGATATTGGTTTGACCAGTTTGGTACTGGTTCAATGAGTTAACTGAATATCATTATTAAAACTTGAGATATGATTCTTGTTTAATGAAAGTCAAAGTGATAATCATCGTCTTAACCTTATTCCTTCTTCCAAAAAATGTCTTCTTTGGTTTGAATGTAGTGGGTAATGTCTTAGGGCTCAGTTAGTTGGAACTTAGTATTACTTGAGCCTACAACAACAAAGAAGTGGAGCCCCGATTTGATAGTCGACAAGTAGACATAACGACATCAACATAAATACATACACGAAAAAAATATATATATTTATATATACAATGGCTCACACGGCTCTACACCATGATCACGTTTTTGGCAAAAATGTATAATAATATGGCTTTACATAAAATGACGAGATCAGTCTTTACTTAAAAAAAATTTCGAAGTTATAAAATTTAAAAAAATGTCAACGCGATAAAATAATAATTCTAAAACATTTTGAAGCAGTATCTAAAATAGGCCTAATTTCCTAGTCCAAACGAATGGAGTTGAAATAATGAGAGTCATTTTTATGGAGTGCAACACTGAACAATCAGTCACACAAGGATGTTGCTTCAAATGATCATGTTCAAGAGAAAAAAAACACTTATCCTAGACTATGAGTTCAAGTAAAGGAACGGAGGTATTCTATTGGCTTAGTATGTCACATCCAGAAATGTTAAACCTATTGGAGAGTTAGTTAAAGTACAAAGATCAATGCATGGATCCGGATCAAGACCAAAAATAATATCTGAGATTTCTTATAATACGACTAGTTTTCATTTCACATAGATGTATCAAGCGGTAGATCACCGTTCATAAACCAATCAGTCAAGGTAGAAGGAGTGTATTTTCTGGGAAAATTTACAGAATAATCTTAAAAGAAAATTTGCCTTAAGAATGGCTGTACGTATAAAAAAAAAAGAAACTATGAAATAAAAATATAATAAGAAAGGAATACCTTAAGAGGACCGGTGGGAGGACTTGAAGAAGAGACGCTGACCAACTGTGGAGGTTGCTTCAAGGCTACCCGACTACAACTTCTTGATTTCTTGCTGGTTCTTGTTGGGGGTTTCTCACGTTTAAAAAGGTTGAGAGAGGGTCTTTAATAATGGAGATTGATGAGTGTGTCGAAGGAAACGATTTACCCAACTAGTGGACTATCGTCTAACAGGAAATCAGATCTAGAATGGTTTGGATTAGTCTTCGAGAAGGTGTAGAAGTCTGGTATGGAACTACACGAGGGATATGGCAGCAACTTTCTGTGGGGCAATAGCACCTGGAAGTAGTGGTGGAGATCTTTTTCACAAGAGAGATCGATGACGGCTTCAATTGTTATGGCTGCAACTGCACTCTCGTGGATGCTTTAAATGACGTCTGTATATGTTGAGGGTGGAGGCGTGGGAATAGGATCGATGGTTGATGATGGGTCTAGTTGTTAGAAAACAAGGAAAGCCATTAGAAAGATGGACAGTGGTAATGGGTTTCAAGTGGTAATCTCCATAGGTTAAGGTTTGGGTACGTGGAGCGTAGGTTTCTTGTTGCTGTGGAAGGTGGAGTAAGAGTTTGGATAACTCATGAGATGGGAAGAAAAAAAAAATATTAAAATAATTGATGTTATTAGGTTGGGAAGGTTTTTGGACGGGCAAGGGATGAATATATTAATAAGGCTAGTTTTGAATAAAATATTATACTTTATGAAAGTTTTGTTACATGTGTATAGTTAACTAAAGGTTATATATATTTCTATGTGTATAGTTAATTCTTATATATTACATGTGTATACAACATATTACTCACTAATATAATATACTATTCTTAGGTTACCATAATTAATGCTAATACACTTAGGAATTAATAGGGTGTACTACCATATACACATGTGCATACGTTATGCGGGTAATGCACATACATACATACATAATATTTAACATGGTTTAAATACTTAAAAGAAATGGAAATAAATTCACTACATGTATTAAAATAATGTGTCGCACGTAGGGGACACAATGGTAAAAAAAAAAAATTTGTTAGTCTACTGAGCCCATGTGGGCCCGCGCCCTAAAAATCCCAAAATTTCAATTTCCTTTGAATTGGCCAAAATTTCATGTGCGTGTTTAGACAGTTAGATCGTGCTATCTGGTAAAGAAAAATATGCGAAAATGTTCTTAAAATTTGAATACGGACTAAAATACCCTTATAGGGTTTTCAGGGTTTTACAACCTTACCCCCTTAAAGAGAATTTTGTCCTCGAAATTAAATATTACCTATAGTAGTGAAGAGATCCGGATACTTCTCTCGCATCTCCCACTCTAACTCCCAAGTAGCCTCTTCAACACCGTGGTGCTGCCATAATACCTTGATTGATCGAACAGTCTTGGTACATTGCACTTGCTCCTTAGTGTCAAGAATCCGAATCGGTCGTTCCTCGAATGATGCATCCTCCTGAAACTGCAAGTCCTGCCAGTCGATGACGTGTGCTGGGTCTGGCTCATACTTCTGAAGCATGGAAATGTGGAAAACATTGTGAACTGATGAAAGCTGGGGTGGCAGTGCAAGACGATAGGCAACCTCTCCTACTCGTTGTAGAATCTCGAAGGGTCCGATGTACCTCGGTGCTAGCTTCCCTTTCACACCAAATCTGACAATGCCTCTTCTTGGAGAAACCTTCAGAAAGACATGATTGCTGGTTTGAAACTCTAGTGGTCATCGTCAGTTATCTGCGTGGCTCTTCTGTCTACTCTGTGCTATGCGAAGTCGATCTCTGATCAGCTGAACTTTCTCAGTTGTCTCTTGAATCAACGCGGGTCCTGATCGTGTGCGCTCTCGAACCTCTGCCCAACAGACTGGAGATCTGCAGGGTCTGCCGTATAGCGCCTCATATGGTGCCATACCAATACTCGATTGGAAACTGTTGTTGTACGCAAATTCCACTAAAGGTAAATGATCGCTCCAACTGCCCTTGAAATCTAGGGCACATGCTCTCAACATATCCTCCAAAATTTGAATGGTACGTTCTGACTGTCCGTCCATCTGAGGAAGAAAGGCGGTACTGAACTTAAGGTCAGTCCCTAAGGCCGTCTGAAGACTATGCCAGAATCGCGGTGTGAATCTGGGATCTCTGTCTGAGATGATAGAAACTGGAACACTGTGAAGTCACACGATCTCTCAAAGGTAGAGTCTGCTCAAGGTGTCTCGTGAGTCCGTAGCACGAATCGCTGGGAAATGAGATGACTTGGTGAGTCGGTCCACAATAACCCAGACTGCATCATGTCCCTACTGGGTCTTCGGTAATCCCATCACGAAATCCATGGTGAGATGCTCCCACTTCCAGTGCACTATATCCAAGGGCTGTAGTAAGCCTGTTGGTCGCTGATGCTCTGACAAGTGAGGCACCTCGCTACAAAGTGAGCGATGTCTCGCTTCATTCCTTTCCACCAATATTGTCGCTTCACATCATGGTACATCTTCGTACTACCCGGATGTACGGTAAATCTCGATCGATGAGCCTCGGCTAAGATGTCCTCTCTGAGTGATGAGTCGTCTGGTACGCAAAGTTTGCCCAAATATCTGAGGCTAGTGTCTGGTTGTACTGTGAAATCGTCTGGTCCTGTGTCAACGGCTATCTCTGCTCGAATTGTCTCCAATGCCTGGTCTTTCAATTGCTCTTCAATAACTCTCCCTATAAGACTCGGTTGAACAACCAAGTTATATAGAAGGGCCCGAGTATTTCTTTTATCGACGCACAGGTCAAAACTCTTTACTGCTTCTATCATCTGGTGTCTCCTCAAGGACAAACTGGCTACCATCGCCCTGGACTTTCTACTTAAGGCATCTACCACAATATTCGCTTTCCCAGGGTGATAGTGAAGGGTAAAGTCATAGTCCTTAAGGAATTCCATCCATCTTCTCTGCCTCGGATTCAACTCCTTCTGAGCGAAAATGTACTTCAAGCTCTTGTGATCTGAGAATATCTCAAATTGTTCCCTGTAGAGGTAATGTCTCCAGATCTTCAATGCGAACACAATGGCGGCCAACTCTAAGTCGTGAGTCGGATAGTTCTGCTCGTGGACCTTCAACTACCGTGATGCAGATGCTATAACTTTGCCTTGTTGCATGAGGACACAACCCAATCCTCGAAGTGAAGCATCGCTGTAGATCGTATATGTCTGTCCACTGGCCGGTACTGTCAAGACTGGTGCTGTCGTCAATCTCTTCTTTAATTCTTGAAACGATTCTTCGCATTTTTCATTCCAAATAAACTTCTCTCCCTTCCGGGTTAACTTCGTCATCGGGGCGGCTAGACTAGAAAACCCTTCTACAAAGCGTCGCTAGTCCGAGAAAACTACGGATCTCCATTACACTCTTCGGTCTTTCCCAGTTCATAACTGCCTCTATTTTAGCTGGGTCAACCGAAATGCCATCCTTCGATACAACATGGCCCAAGAACTGCACTTCTGCCATCCAAAAGTCACATTTGCCCAACTTTGCATAAAGTTGGTTCTCCCTCAATAGCTGCAATATAATCCTCAGATGTTGCTCGTGCTCCTGTTGTGTCCGTGAATAAATAAGAATGTCATCAACGAAAACTACCACGAACTGATCAAGGTATGGTCTGAACACTCGATTCATCAAATCCATGAAGGCTATTGGTGCGTTGGTCAATCCGAACTGCATGATAAGAAATTCATAGTGACCATAACGCGTTCGAAACGCTGTCTTTGAAATATCTAACTCTCGGACTCTGAGCTGATGATAACCAGATCTCAAGTCGATCTTGGAAAAATACTGTGACCCCTTCAATTGGTCAAACAGATTATCGATCCATGGCAGTGGGTACTTGTTCTTCACAGTGACCCGATTCAACTGGCGTAGTTGATGCAAAGCCTCAATGATCCATCTTTCTTCTTCACAAAGAGGACCGGAGCTCCCCAAGGAGAAGTACTAGGGCGAATAAATCCCTTGTCCTACAATTCTTGGAGCTGATCCTTCAATTCTTTCATCTCAATGGGTGCCATTCGGTACGGCGCGATAGATATCGGGTTGGTACCGGGATAAGTTTCAATGACAAACTCCATCTCTCGGACTGGAGGTAATCCAGGCAAATCCTCTGGAAACACGACAGGAAAGTTACGAACTACTGCATTTGATAGCTGTGTCTGACTGGTGATATCCTCGCTCGAAATGTAGGCTAAGAAGTTGGAACTGTCTTCACTGCACTTCTTGCTGGTGAAATGGAAAATAGGACTTCCAGGTATACTGAATGTGACTCACTTACGAAAGCAGTCAATGGTGGCATGATAAGCGGCTAGCCAATCCATACCCAAAATTACATCATATTCGTCTAGACCCAAGTGGACTAGATCAGTAAGTAATTCCTGGTCTACCACTCTAACTACACATGATCGGCATACCTGATCGGTATCTATAGACTTACCCATAGGGTTAGAAACCTCTAGTGTGGTGCCCAAGGGTTTTGACACTAAACCCAAAGCACTAACAAAATCAACATCAATGAACGAATGAGTGGAGCCAATATCGAACAAGATCTTGGCCCATGAATTATAAATAAGAAGTGTACCTTCGACCATTGCATTGGTCGCACGAGTATCTGGTGTCAGCATGGCATAAACTCGACCCTGAGGTGGGGATGGACGAGTCTGAACTGGTGGTCGAGGAGCTCTCTGTGGTGCCTGAGTCTGAGCCTGAGGTAGACGAGGTTGCTTGTATTGTGGCCTCTGCTGCTGGTACTGTGGAGGATACTGTTGCTGCGGCGATAATCGGAATGGCAGAAGATGTGCCGTAGGAGACCGACAATCCTTCACGTGATGCCCTAGTCGACCACAACCGTAACACTTCATCAGAGGTCTCTGTGCTAACTACTGATCTCCCCTAGGCTGGGGTGGCTGCTGTTGCGGTGTAGAAAGTGGACAGTCTCTCTTGATATGTCCTGGCTGTTTGCATCGAAAACAAATACTCGGCACTGACGGCTATAGTGTTCGTTGTCCCGCTGGTTGGTGGTGGTTCGTCCTCTGACGTTTGTTGCCTGGAGTGTCTTCCCTAGCTTTATTCTTCAAATCTCTAGCCTTGGTGGCTTCATCAAGCTCCTGTTCAGCTATCATTGCTCTTTCAACTACGTCTTTGAAGACACGTAGTTTCAGGATCGCAATTCTTCCTCGTATCGACGCTCGTAGTCCTCTTTCAAACTTTTTGGCCTTCAACGATTCCTCTCCCACCATGTGTGGGGCAAATCGAGAAAGCTCTACAAACTTGGACTCGTACTGAGCCATAGTATCTGATCCCGGAACCAGTTGCATGAACTCCATCATCTTCTGGTCTCTAACTGCCTCAGGAAAGTACTGGTCCAAAAATATGGTCATAAAATCATCCCATGTCATCGTGTCGGTGTAGTGCGTTCTCTGTATCATGTCCCACCAACAGTCAGCTTCTGCCTTAAGCATGTACGATGCTAGAGGGACCTTCAGGTCGTCTGTAACTCGCATCAACTTGAATATTTTGTTGATCTATTTCAACCACCTCTCTGCTTCTAGAGCGTCAGAAGAACCCTTGAAGACTGGAGGTTTCATGTTCCTAAACTTCATAATCGCAGCATCTATCTCAGATTCAGGATCATTCTGCCTAGCCTGTGTCTGCGTCTGCTGGTGCTGAAGCACAGTGGTAATGTCCTTAAGAGCTTGGAACACGCCACTGAGGCCGTCAGGTGCGGAGACAATAGGCACAGTAGGAGTAGGTATATCAATAGGCACTACAGTAGGCAATGCGGTCAGCACTACATAGGGTGCAACAGGTAATACAGTCTCAGGAGCAGTATTAGATGTAACTGCCCTGACATTGGCACGTGTACCATGAATTCTCACCATCTATTAGAAGTAAAGTAAAAGTCAGGTCCTAAGTAAAAACGTTTATATATTTTATGCACATAAATAATCAGAGTACGGTGAGCAACCTAGAGTTCAGATGTCTAAGTTCGACATGAAACCCTAAAATTCAAATTTCTAAGTTTAACATAAAACCCTAGAGTTCAAATGTCTCTATACAAGTGACCCTATGTTCTCATGTTCAAATTTATGAATTCTTAGGAACTAAAGCCTAGGCTCTGATACCATTCTATCGCGACCCGAACCCGGGACCTATGACCCAACCCAAAAGAAGATGGATTGAACCTGGTATCCGAGGCTAAGGCATAAGGTGTGGATAAAAATAATATTAATGATATAGTGAGCATGTATCTAAGTCATCACACAAATCAAAATGAATCAATCTCATAACGTAAATTTGAAACTTATTTCCGATTACATTCCAAATGTCAAATAACAAACTACTGAGATAAGTAGGAATTCAAATGACTAGAAGTAAAACCTAAACATAATTTTTAGGAATGCAATAAAAGTGCTAGAATCCTGTGGCTCCTATCACTGAGCTGCTGGTCCATCCGGTATCTCTGCAAAAATATTAGAATATAGGCATGAGTTATCAACAACTCAGTCGGTTCACTCCACCACCCATACTTCTATGGGGATGAGCGATTAAAACATGATAAAAAATCATACAATGATCGAAATATGCATCAATGCTATCGACAATCAAATACTGGACTCATCGGGTAAATCCCAAAACCCCAATGAGTAAAAATAATAATGAAAGTGCATGGTTGGGCTAAACAAGTGGCTTTCTTACGGGCGGGCCATGCCGTTAATTCCACCACAAGGATCTAGAGATGTTTTAGGTCTTTCACCATTAGGAGCAGAATGTCCCTATTGCTTTTTAGGAATGCTCTCAAAATTCAGGAGAGCATCCAAGGGGTTGTAGTCCTATGATACATTCGAACCCTCCAAATGATAACAACGAAATAATAACAACCAATGCATCTCCAACAATAATTAACAATCCAGGATAATATCCAATGAACAATCATGTTTCAATACATGCAGATAAATCAACGGAGATACATGAGAATCGATATACATGCTTTTCAATATAAATTGAAATAAATTTTCTATTTTAAACACATGCATTTAATAATATAATAATAAAAATGCATCCATAAAAGTAAGAGATTAAGAACAGAATCCTACCTTAGCTTCTCTTCCAAATTTATCTTATTTCTTCAAATCGGTTCTCCTCCTCGCGTAAGTCCAATCTCAAAGTTTTAGGACCTTCATTTCCCATAATTTTGGGGTCAAACACAATTCAAGAGTGATTGTTCTTAATGTCAAAAAATGTCTTCTTTGGTTTGAATGTAGTGGGTAATGTCTTAGGGCTCAGTTAGTTGGAACTTAGTATTACTTGAGCCTACAACAACAAAGAAGTGGAGCCCCGATTTGATGGTCGACAAGTAGACATGACGACATCAACATAAATACATACATGAAAAAAATATATATATTTATATATACAATGGCTCACACGGCTCTACACCATGATCATGTTTTTGGCAAAAATATATAATAATATGGCTTTACATAAAATGACGAGATCAGTCTTTACTTAAAGAAAATTTTGAAGTTATAAAATTTAAAAAAATGTCAACAAGATAAAATAATAATTCTAAAACATTTTGAAGCAGTATCTAAAATAGGCCTAATTTCCTAGTCCAAACGAATGGAGTTGAAATAATGAGAGTCATTTTTATGGAGTGCAACACTGAACAATCAGTCACACAAGGATGTTGCTTCAAATGATCAGGTTCAACGGAAAAAAAAACACTTATCCTAGACTATGAGTTCGAGTAAAGGAACGGAGGTATTCTATTGGCTTAGTATGTCACATCCAGAAATGTTAAACCTATTGGAGAGTTAGTTAAAGTACAAAGATCAATGCATGGATCCGGATCAAGACCAAAAATAATATCTAAGATTTCTTATAATATGACTAGTTTTCATTTCACATAGATGTATCAAGCGGTAGATCACTGTTCGTAAACCAATCAGTCAAGGTAGAAGGAGTGTACTTTCTGGGAAAATTTATAGAATAATCTTTAAAGAAAATTTGCCTTAAGAATGGCTGTACGTATAAAAAAAAAAGAAACTATGAAATAAAAATATAATAAGAAAGGAATACCTTAAGAGGACTTGAAGAAGAGACGCTGACCAACTGTGGAGGTTGCTTCAAGGCTACATAACTACAACTTCTTGATTTCTTGCTGGTTCTTGTTGGGGGTTTCTCACGATTAAAATGGTTGAGAGAGGGTCTTTAATAATGGAGATTGATGAGTGTGTTGAAGGAAACGATTTACCCAACTGGTGGACTATTGTCTAACAGGAAATCAGATCTGGAATGGTTTGGATTAGTCTTCGAGAAGGTGTAGAAGTCTGGTATGGAACTACACGAAGAATATGGCAGCAACTTTCTGTGGGGCAATAGCACCTGGAAGTGGTGGTGGAGATCTTTTTCACAAGAGAGATCGATGACGGCTTCAATTGTTATGGCTACAACTGCACTCTCGTGGATGCTTTAAATGAGGTCGTATACGTTGAGGGTGAGAGACGTGGAGGCGTGGGAATAGGATCGATGGTTGATGATGGGTCTAGTTGTTAGAAAACAAGGAAAGCTGTTAGAAAGATGGACGGTGGTAATGGGTTTCAAGTGGTAATCTCCATAGGTTAAGGTTTGGGTACGTGGAGCGTAGGTTTCTTGTTGCCGAGGAAGGTGGAGTAAGAGTTTGGATAACTCATGAGATGGGAAGAAAAAAAAAATATTAAAATAATTGATGTTATTAGGTTAGGAAGGTTTTTGGACGGGCAAGGGATGAATATATTAATAAGGCTAGTTTTGAATATTATATTATACTTTATGAAAGTTTTGTTACATGTGTATAGTTAACTAAAGGTTATATATATTTATGTGTATAGTTAATTCTTATATATTACATGTGTATGCAACATATTACTCACTAATATAATATACTATTCTTAGGTTACCATAATTAATGCTAATACACTTAGGAATTAATAGGGTGTACTACCATATACACATGTGCATACGTTATGCGGGTAATGCACATACATACATACATAATATTTAACATGGTTTAAAAACTTAAAAGAAATGGAAATAAATTCACTACATGTATTAAAATAATGTGTCGCATGTAGGGGACACAACGGTAAAAAAAAAAAATTTGTTAGTCTACTGAGCCCATGTGGGCCCGCATGTGGCCCTAAAAATCCCAAAATTTCAATTTCCTCCGAATTGGCCAAAATTTTATGTGCGTGTTTAGACAGTTAGATCGTGCTATCTAGTAAAGGAAAACATGAGAAAATGTTCTTAGAATTTGATTAAGGACTAAAATACCCTTATAGGGTTTTCAGGGTTTTACATAGACGGGTTATATTTATAGAATTCCATGACCCTGAGTTGTGCAGAACGTGGGATAATGGAACCAAGAATTTCAGATCTGAGTAGGACTGATTCTGTGCATGGTCCAATAGATTGTACTCTGGGGCCAATCGATTGGGCCATGTCCAATCTATAGGGGATAAGTGTCCAATCGATTACATGGAGTCTCGTATTGATTTGACTTAGAAAGGTTTCTGTCCCGAAGACTCCAATCGATTACACAGAGGCTCCAATCAATTTGACTCAAATAAGTTTCTGTCCCGAAGACTCCAATCGATTTCACAAAGTCTCAAATCGATTGGGCTGAAATAAGTTTCTGCCTCGTAGCTTCTAATTGATTACACAGAGTCCTCCAATCGATTGGGGATAAGTGTCCAATTGATTGGATTATCCCATTAGTCAATTTCTTTGACTTAGACTTGGGTCAGTCCAATGACTAAGTTTGACCATTATATTTTGTTCATTTTAACCAATTCCTATGGCCACTAAGTCACTTACCTTCCTAATTGAGCGTACACGATCGTTAACTGACAAATCGGCAATTACTCAAATGACTCCTGTTGTCAACCGTCTGATTCTTGCTATCTCTGTCTTTTAGTCTTCACGTAGTTGGCAAAGTATGCATACCACGACATATCCACACTACACTTGTGCTCGTAGGAATGGTTACAAGAATGTTTTTATGTCACACAGAATCTTTACCAAATTGAATATGAAAATATTTCTTACAGTCTCCCCCTTTGGCAATTCCGTGACAAAAAACATTTAATCATATAAGAGGTAAAAAATAAAAAATATAATCCCACCCTCTTACATGATTCACTCACTATCTCACACTCTCTCAAAGATAATCGAACAGATATAATGGAATGACTTTTGATTTGTTCCCTGCACATTCTACCAACAATATATACTATGTAATATCATCGACAATCAATAAATCATTAAAATGCAGTGAGTTAATTATTCACATCACAAGTAGAGAAATTGAAAAAATAATGCAAAAAAATTTTCCCCATAAATTTCTCTCCCCCTATCTCATGTATTAACTTATTTTTACTTTTACTATTATGATTTTCTCTCCCCTTTTTTGTCACAGATTGACAAAGGTACAAAATATAAGCAAATAACAAGCATGCAATGAATATCATCATGAAGAACAAGTGCATATATACATACTAAGCACAATACATACTAGTTTAGACCCTGTAACACATAAGTAACACAAGCAGAGCATAACCATACACAATCTGAGTTTATTGGTGTACAGTAATAACAAAATAAAACAAACACCCGATAACTCTCAATAGTCTCTCTCTGGGAGTCTATGTCGATGGACCAGTACCGTCCTGCTGATTAGGGCCATGAGCTGGTGGATGTTGTTCGAAGCCCATCATGGTAAACTGATACTCCATATAATGCTGCATATCATACATAGAGCCCGACATCCTCTCCTGACCCTCCTCTAAATGGCGAAAGCTATGAGCCATCCGCTCCTCATGCGATGTGAGTCGCTGGTCGAATCCTACCATCTGATGATGAAGAAACTCAAAGGAGTAAGGAGCAGGCATCTCTGAAGGCTGAACAAAAGATGGATGTGGCTCTGGAGGATGCATCTCAGTATCTGTTTACTGGCCGCCCGGCTCGGTATCATCTCCCAAGTCTCATTGAACATATCATCAAAATGTGGAGGAACATTAGTCACTCTCTGGACCTAAGACATGCTCTTCCTGATAGTGGAAGGTCCAATAGGCCCCATGGGAGAGCAGACCTCCTCAGAAGCTAGAATCGGTACATCCAGGTAAAGAAGAATAGAGCTCACCAACAGAGGAAATGGAAGACACGGATGGTTAGCCAACTGGCTACCCGCTCTAACCATGGCTCTAAACATGAACCTTGGAAGGTCAATGACAAAACCAATACCCAGATGACACAGAAGCTGGAGACGATTAATGTTCACCTATGCCCCATGCCCAGGTGGATCAATGTTGTACCCACAGATGAGGTGCAACAATCGATACTCAAGGAGAAGAGAGGTAAGTGGAATAAAGGTACTCCAATCAAATAACTACCCTGTGAGAGTCTCGGTCAAGGTGGATCTAGTAGTCGTCATCTCACGAGTCCTAGGAAGGTACTCATATGAGGTAAGAGGATGAGGTATGTCCAACAAGATAGAAATTAGATCAGGTGTAATAGTCAGGTGAGCCCTAGAGACATAAGTCTAAAAGGATAGCTCACTCGGGTCATCACACTGAATGGAGTGTATGTTGGCATAAAAGAGTTTAACCAAGACAGGGTAAAATGGAATGCTCAACCGAATGACAGGAATCCACTCATGAGATACGAACAAATAATGAACCATAATACCCAAAATAGTGCTCAATTCAACTACTCTCTCGGTAGTGAATTTTCGACCAGAGAAATGCTCAAAATGATCTCTAGCGGAATAAAAAATAAACGGGGAAATAGGAGCACTCACTGAAGGAATATTGGTATGACCGGAACTACCCCGGGAATGAGCTCTCCTAGATCCTCTAGATGATTCACCCCACTCTGAATGTCAAGAACCGCTAAGTCGACCACCTCATTTTACGCGAGGTTGGGTCCGTTGAACAAGGTGTTCTTCATCGGCACTTTCCTCTTCTGAGACCACAATAGCTCTTTTATGGTGAGGATTAGTCACCATAAGCACCAAAAATGGAAGAAAATACTAAAAAAGTTCCATTTTTACCCAGAAACATCACAAAAACCAACGAAAAGGATGAAGTAGAAAATTGAAAACTCGAGAGAATCGCTCCACAAAACCTTATGGAAAAAGTAGATCGGGTACCTACGATCGATTGGAGAAAATCTGGGAGGCGATCAGATCGATTGGGGTTGAAAATGATCCATTTTGGGTTTTATAAAACCAAACGTCACACTGTCCAATTGATTGGGCTAAGTGGCCAATCGATTGGACTGTACTCTCCAATCAATTTGTCTGTAATGTCCAATCGATTGGATTGGTTCCAGATAAATAAAAAATTATTTTTAAAAAAAAAAAAAATAGTAGGTTCATTCTCCCGGACCCCCAAATAAATATTTTCAAGCCAAAAATCATTTTTAAACCTACTCAACGAAAAGATAATTCACCAAGATAAAATTCAGAAAAATGTTAGAATTTAATTCAGAAATCAATCTTGATAAGCACTAAACACTTATTTTAATTGAAGAAAAATAATTAAAACTTAGTTTAATCTTTTGCTTTATCAGAAATATTAATTTTTTTAGATATTAGCGCAAGTCACAAATCACTAGTAATCATAGATTCAAATATCAACCGTAATATCATCAAGTGTAAGTGATCCGAGTCAATCTATGGTACCGGATAAAATTTCAGCAATAATTTCTCATAAATATCAGAATCTGGAGGTATCCTATATCCGATCATAAAATCTGGAGGTATGCTGCCACACCTCATCACTCCAGCTGAGTTTGATCCCCAGGATCCACCATTAATAAAATGAATCAAGATAGAGCCAAAATAGATCGGTGTTCTAGGATACCCCTTCACATAGTCTTTCCATCCATCCCAGGTAAAATAAGTCCACATGTGCGGGTCCCTGTTGTCTAACACATCCAAAGGTCCCTACTACTCACGTATACCGAGTTCACCAGTGGCTTCTCTGGTTCTTTGTTGGTCTGCTATTTGTTGGGTTAGGAACACAAATCAACCCTAGTTTATACTAATAGAACACTCATCTCCATTGCTTGAAAAATCCGGTTAGTCTGGAGGGTACTTAAGTTAGCCGATGTGCCGCATGTCTGACTTTTGCTCCCTACCCGCATTTAGAATCGCAATGCTGCATACGAATTAGTATACGATATGGGTTTAGGGTGTGGGAATATTTTTGGAATGTCCCTACCTTGGGTGGGTAAGCAATCAATCAATCAATTAGGCAGGGTAAATTGAAAAGTTACTATTTATGAGAGTTGACTAAACAACTATCAACCCCCTAATAGATCTTTCCAATTTAAGAGTTTCTCCAAGTTAGGAAAATTCTCTAAAATTAGTACTTTCTTAAATATGAAAACTTGTTAAATTTAGGGTTTCTTCCCATATTGAAAACCTTCCAAAAAGGGGACCTTCCACATCTAGAAATCATCTAAAAATAAGAATTTTTAAGTATGGAATTTCGTCCAATTCGAAAATTTTCTAAATAAGCTTGATTCCAATAAAATTTCCCAGGAATGAAAACCTTGCAAAGAAAGAAACTTCTCGATTTGGAAAACATCCAAAAATGCAATCTTCTCATATGCGAATATTCTAAAATGTGCAGAAATGGAAACTAGCAATTTTCAATTTTTAAATTTTTTTTGTGAGTTAGGCACTCAATCAAGGGTTTCTAAAACCCTCGAAGACACATCTAGATAAGGTAGTAATCAAGGTGTTCGATTACAACTTTGCACCCTGCCTTCTGAGACATAATAAAATAATACTAAAAATTGGCAAATAGAAAGTTTCCAAATGTCTAGATCTTTTTGTTTTCGTCGTCTTCATTTCTTTACGCATTCCTGTACACCGAGCGGCAACGGCACCATTTGAAAGTAGGGTTTTTTCGTGTCGTCAATTCGAAAACCCTAACTTCAACAATATTTGTAAAATCCAATTATCTACAAAATGTAACTTGTATAGTAGTACGTGTCGGATGTCGATCCGCAATCGGTGTGAGTTAGTGCAATAAGGAATTAAAACTGACAAATAATATACAGAGAGAAATAGGAATTGGGGAAAGATGAGAAGGGCGAGTCGATTTAAAAACATCATTCATTTGAGATTTAGAACATCAAAATATCAAAAATCAAATTTCTTTAATCATCGAAGAGTGCGTACGTAAATCAAAATAACAGAAATAAAGAAAGCATGTAAAGGGTTGAAGATGAAGAGGTAAGGGAAAGAAACGTTCATTGAGATCTCGGAGCTAAGGGCACTACCGATCAAGAAGAAGATCAATAAGACTTCGATGAATGCTTCTATCAAGAGAAGGGGTAAGGAAAAGAAACGTCCATTGAGATCTTGGAGCTAAGGGCTCTACCGATTAAGAAGAAGATCGTTTAAGACTTCGATGAATGCTTCAATCAAGAGAAGGGTTTTGACAGAGAAGCATCCCATGACCTTTGGAGCTAAGGTGCTACCGATCAAGAAGAAGACCGTCCAAATTTCATGGAATGCTGCTCAATCGTGGAAACCACATCGGATCTTACTGGCCGACAAGGTAGATGTGAATTGGCAAATGTACGATAATGTGCCTTAAGAAGTTCACCTTTTCACTCGCCAAAAGGAGTAGGTCAAGTGAAGAGGCGATCAGCTTGAGAAAGTAGTGAGAGAAACTAAGATTTCTAGAGAGAAGAGAAAACTTAGAGAGAGAGATAATGCTTTTTTAAAGAGAGAAAATAGAAGGTAAAGAGAGAAAGTAGAGAGAGAACATGGAATTAGAGATGTCACGTCCCTTCCATATCATTTAGAGAGAGAGGAGATCTTGAGAGAGAAAGTAAAATTCTAGAGAGAGAAAGGAGAAGAAGAGAGAGAAAAACTTCACAAACACTTACCTTGATCGAAAATCGGTGAAGTTGGCCAATGAGGTCTGGCCATGAGTGAGAGATGGGCATGCATGGTGAATTCGGATCGCTGCCCAGTGAGTGGTTCGGCCCGGGTGGCATTGGTGGTGGTGAGTGGTTCTCGGCCAAGAAGTAGATCATGGCCAAGGAAGATGAAGACCATTGCAGTAGAACCAGCCATGTGGTGGCTGTAGGGTGGAGCAGCCATGGTTCATAGGTAAAGGAGTAGTGATCGACCATGAAAATGGTCGATCCACAATTGTGGTTGGAGTCACAGCTTGAAGAGGAGCAACGTGACTGTTGTCCATGAGTAGGCCATGGGAAAGATGATGTGGATGGTTGGCTTGGTGATAAAGATGTGCTGATGTGCACAACAAGGAGAGAGGAGAGGCCACAGGCATGGTTGGAGTGGGATGCATGCTGGTTGCTCGAGATGGTGCAAGAGTGATGCTCGTGGAAAATTGCACATCGTGTTGGAGGTAGCATGTGCTGTGGAAATCACAAACCTAAGAGGAGGCAATGGCTTGAAGGTTGATATTCGCTCAAAAGTGCTTATTTTAAGCAATTATCCTTTAGCGCTATCGCATTCTCCTACGTAAAACTGCCCTATTTATCCACTTTTCTATAAGGAATATTTTCATATTCAATTTGGCAAAAATTCTATTTGACATAAAAACATTATTGTAACCGTTCCTACGAGTACTAGTGTAACGTGAAGATGTCGTGGTATGCTTACTTCGCCAACTACGTGTAGACTAAAAGACAGAGACAGCAAGAGTCAGATGGTTGACGACAGGAGTCATCTGAGTAATTATCGATTTATCAGTTAAACAATCGTATACGCTTGATTAGGAAGGTAAGTGACTTAGTGGCCATATGAGTTGATTAAAATGAACAAGATATAATGGTCAGACTTAGTCTTTTATTGACTAGTGGGAAAGTCCAATCGATTAATCAAAGTCAATGGACAGACCCGAGTCAAAGTCAATTTTATTGACTAGTGGGAAAGTCCAATTGATCGGACATAGCCCAATCAATTGGAGACACTTTGTAATCGATTGGACACTACGAAACAAAAACATAATTGAGCCAAATCAATTGGAAACACTGTGTAATCGATTGGAGACTACGGGACAGAAATCTTTCTGAGTCAAATCAATTGGAGACTCTGATTAATCGATTGGAGTCTTCGGGGTAGAAAGTTATAAATGTCAAATCGATTGGAGACTCTAATTACTCGATTGGAGCCTTCGAGACAGAAAGTTATAAATATCAAATCGATTGGAGAACCCTGTGCAATCGATTGGTGCCTTCAAAATAGAAAACTTATTGAGCCCAATCGATTGGACACTTGTCCCCAATCGAATGGACATGGCCCAATCGATTGGACCTAGTATACAATCGATTGGACTTTGAACAAAATCGGTTTTATTAGATCCGAAATTCATGGTTCCATTATCCCACGTTACACATGACTCATGGTCTTGGTATTCTATAAATATACCCCTTCTATGCCTTCTTTAAACACACACAGACACACAGAGATACAGAGTGACTCAATCTTCAACAGAGAGAAGCAAAGGCTATATTTAGTAGAGTGTCCATTTCGAAAAGCAAGAAATTTATTTTCATTCACATCTTGTGAGCTTGTTCTCTTCTCGATCAAAGTTAAGAGTTTGATCTTTACTCAGCCTAAGTTTTCCAATTCTATACTTAACCTTGTAAGCCTGACAGTACCAGTGTGACTCAAACACCTTTTGAGCAACTTGGGGTTCAGGGTGTACTGAATCCTTCACCTTCTACAAAGGCGGGAGTGTTGAGAATTAAGATCAGAAGAGCCGGTCGAAGGTAGGTTTGGGGTATACCAAACTGAACAAGCGGATAAGGCTTTTTGGCTGGAAGGGCGCCCATGGATTCGTGGTGTTGACTCAGAGGACGTGGACGCATCGGCAGTTTGCCTCGGCTAAGGTTGGATGCTGTATTTGCAACGGTGCTGCGTAGGTAACCTTTGGTTCGTTTAACTTTTCAGTTAGTGATACTTTCCGTCTGGACGTGGTCCCGTGGTTTTCCCTTGGCTAAGGTTTCCACGTAAAAAATATCTTGTCTTGTGTGATTGTTTGATTGTGTTCCGCATTATATCTTGATTAGATCAAACGACAAAAAGATAATATACCACGGAGGTATATTTGATTTGAATCGGTTGTGATAATTCTTTTTCAAACAACCAAGGCATGAGATTTTATCCCCATACCATAGACCAGTAAAACTGCATAGGTAATTAATTTTTAAATACCTAATCAACCCCCCTACTAGGTATATTGAATTAAAGAGAACGGACCGGTGGAATTTCAATTGATATTAGAGCGAGTATTTCTAATTAAGGTTTAATCACCTGAATTTTGATTTCTGAGAAACCAATCCATTTTCATTAATTTAATAAAATGCAAAGAGAATGTGGTAATACATCAAGACCTCAATTGTTTAATGGAGAAGACTATGCCTATTGGAAGGCTAAGATGAGGGCTTTTCTAAAGTCCATTGATAAAAGAGTCTCGATGTTAGTAGTGGATGGTTGGTCACCACCCGCAATGGAAGTAGGAGATAAAATCATTCTTAAACCAAAAAATGACTGGATAAAGATGACATAGGCTGTTGTTGTCTTAACAGCAAAGGTTTAAATGCCATTTTTAATGTCGTTGATAAAAATGAATTTAGAAGAATCTCTACTTGTTCCCTAACTAAAGAAGCATGGGACATTCTTAGAGTCACACATGAAGGTACGTCAGCCGTGAAAATTTCCAGGCTACAAATGCTGACATCAAAGTTCGAATCCATGAGAATGGAGAAGAATGATACCTTCACTGAGTTTTATGCAAAACTTAGCGATATTGTGAACTCTACTCACAACTTGGGTGAGATCATTTCAGAATCAAAAGTTCGAAAAATTTTAAGATCTTTACCTGATAGATTTCAGGCTAAGGTCACTACGATTGAAGAGAGCAAAGATGTTGACTCTATTAAAGTTGATGAGCTGGTTGGGTCTCTACAAACTTATGAGATGAATTTGAGACAACCTAAGAAATCAAAAAGAATTTCCCTTAAGGTTTCTGAAACTCAAGATTCAGAGTCAGATGTTGACTCTAAAGTAGAAATGGCATTGTTCATGAAAAAATTCAAAAAGTCCTTTCGTTCGAAAAGTGATAGGTTCAAGAACAACAAACAGTTTGATAAAACTGTGGAACATGCCAGACCTCATGAAAGAGGTAGCAGAAGTGACAGGAACCCTAGGAAAAGCCGCTCAAGTGATCCCCAATATTTCAAATGCAAGGATTTTGGTCACTTTGCAAATGTGTGCCCAAATAAAGAAGAATACAAGGGTAAGCCAAAAGCATTCAATGCTACATGGGATGAAGAATCAGAAGATCATTCTGATAATTTCGATAGCAATGAAAAGACTGATAAGTATACAGCTTTTGTTGCTCGTTTCAGTAGTCCCCATGGATCTCATGGAGAGTCCAAAAAAAGTGATGATGAGAGTTCAGAAGACTCTTACAATGGGGATTCAGATGACTCGGCAGTTAGTGTGAAAGAACTGTACGAGGAATCGATAAAATTCATCAAGGCTAACAAAGTTTTATCTAACAGAGTTAAATATCTTGACTTTGAAAATGCAGCCTTAGAAATTGACACTAAAAAATTAAAAGTGTTGATTACTAATTTAGAGTAAGAGAATGAGTCTCTGCTAAAAAAAACCAAGTCACTGGAATGTGAATTCCAAACAAGTCACAGAATCCCTAAAGAATGAGATTATCAAAGAGAAAAGGGATATGTCAGGATTCTCATCCAGCTCTGCAAAGCTTGATGAGATTCTTCTTGTGAAAAAATTATATGGAGACAAACAGGGGTTGGGTTACAAAAACAATCAAGAAAAAAGGTTTTCATCAAAGATAATTTTTGTGAAAGCCCAAGTTATTCCCACACAGATCAATGACCCAATCGAAATGGTAAAAAACAACCGTAAGTGCAAGTACTGAAAAAAATATGGGTCATGTGATTGGAGATTGTCACAAGTTGAGAAGAGGACATCAAAATCCTCTAGTTAAAATGGTGAATATCACTCAAAATATGAAAAGTCAGAGAATTCCTATAAAGTCACATTGTGAGATAAATTTGGATGTGCTATCTAGGAAGATGAAAGACCTTCTGAAAAGGTCTAAAGAATTAATCAAGGAAATTGAATCTCTTGAAAAATTCAAACAACCTCAGAGTCATGTAACTCAAAAGAGGAAAGGTCCTAAGAGAGTTGATTTTTCTACAAAACCCACATCGGCATGGGTTAGGAAAGATTCTCTGAAGGAGAAATGTTTGTCAATGCCATATCTTTGAGCAATGTGCTCTCTATTCCCTCTTGTTATCATATTCTTATTTTTTTGAGGGATTTTGTTTTGGTTCTTTTTTATTTTGCTTCATTTTGAAGAATAAAAAATTGATAATATTTCATAATAAAATCAAAAGATCAAGTGTTCAGAAGAATGTTAAGATAATGATTCTATACAATTTTGATGAGCAGTAATTTTTGAGACATTCTAAGAAAAATGACTTAACTGTTAGTAAAAATTTTGCTAATCCAGATATTATATCTTTTAATTGTTATGATTGGTCAATCTTTACTAGTATGCATTTAAAGATTATTAAAACAGTATATCTCACATTCACATGCACACTGAGTACTTCTATGAGAATGGATTTGATTGAAGTGTAAAATTTTGTACTATTGGAGTTAGGAATAAACCTCTACTGATTATAACTTCAAATTAGTAGTGTTTCTACCTTCAGTTGATTTCGAAACTGCACTATAATCGACTGTTGGCTTCCCAATGAGAGTTATTATTTTAAAGAAAAAGCTACCTCCACAAAAGTTAGAGTGAATGCCATCTGTATGGCCCTGTTTAAATTTTGAAATCTGATTCTCATTGCTGCAGAAAAGGGCTACCTACATGGAGAGTGAAAGCTACCTATATTCAAAGTGAATAAAAAGGGTATAAAAGACAGCCAATTTGCTAAGGAATGTTAACTAAGGTGGCCGAATGGTGGGCCAAATAGTGGATAACAAAATTAATTATGGGCCAGCAAGATGGCTGGCCAAAGAGTAGAGCAACAATAAGGTGGAGAATGAGAGAGGTGGCTTGCTGAAGTTGCTAAAGTGGGGTCCATATGCAAGGGTGGCAGCAAGGCCGTGAAGCAAAGGTGGTGGGCTCCACTAGCTAAGAAAAAATATTCTCACATGTTCCCACAACCCAAATCTACCCACAATAAAACCCTAAAAGCCATACCTATATAATTAGAAAGAGGGGGGCTGCCACATGCTATTCTCCTCCCTTCTCTCCACGTTTTCTCTTTGGGAGAAAACAAACCCCAGCCGTCACCTATCCCTTCTCCCATTCCATCTCTCCCACGATCTCCACTCTTCTCCTAAAACCCCAACTACACCATTCTCCAACACCGCCCCTTTCTTTATAGGTTGTTCTCTTCCCCACGTTTGGGCACTGCCCATTTGGAACAAGGGAGCCACTCCACTCATTTCAACCACGCCAGTCCCCCTCTCAAAAAGCCAGCGACTCCTCTCTTACTAGAAAACTCCACCGGTAAGTACCGCTTCCACCACCATCTCCAATCCAGCCACCGTCCATCCTTCTTACTTCATAAAAAAAAAAACAGAAAAAAAAAGAGGAAAGAAGTGAAGAGGACAGTAAAACAACATCTGCAAGAGAGTGACCTGAATCCATGCTGATGCTCGTCATTCTCCATCACCACAGCCAATACAACCCACCTCAGTCATGAGCAGACCTGCAACACCGAGTTGCAAGTCCATTTATCACAGCCCAGCTCCTCTTTTCAAGAGGTGCTTGAGTTGCACCTGCAACTCCGCTGCCCCCATTGAAGCCGTGCTCATTCCAGTTCAAAATTCGTCCTCCTCCTTCTTCTTGCAAACAAAAAAAGAAAAAAAAAACGAAACAAAAAAAGAACGAGAAGAAGAAGAAGAAGAAATGAAGGGACGACCCTCACCGGTGCCGCCTCCATTAATGCCGGCAACACCTCCGTCCCCACCATCAAGACCGCCTAATCTCCTCCAAGGCCGTGATCTTTACTGCTCTGCCCTTTGTTCCACCACAGAAACTTCCATATCCAGATCTGAACGTCACACTCCATGCGCCTTGAACATCGTCACAAAATTCCTCACGAAGGTGAGCCATTCTCCTCCTCCTTGCTACTTTCTTTGCCATGGATCCCCCTTGAGGTGAACATTAAGCCATTAACTTGGACCATCACTTCATGGCCGTGCCCTCCAAGGGACTGCTAATATTCGCTCAAAAGTGCTTGTTTTAAGCAATTATCCTTTTTTTTATCTTACTCTCCTACGTAAAATGCTCTATTTATCTACTTTTCTACTTAAGAGTTTATTTCATTGCGTAGAACACAATTTTCTGGATGAAATGGTATATTTGCATGCATTAAACGCATTTCTAGAAGTCTAGGTATAAAGACGTTATGATCAAGTCTCATTACGTGCTTTTCTTTTGCAGAAAACTCGATCGGGCTATTCTCGAGACTTGCGAGCCAAAATCAATCATGAAAGCCCATTATCAAAGCTTAAAGAGCCCACAGGCTATGACTAGAAGATATGGGCCAAATATGGGCTGAATAAGAGGACTAAAAAGTTGGCCCAAAGAACGAAGAGAGTAGGAGAGCCAATGACCAAGAAACGGATCAAAGCGTTTAAAGCCACATGAGTCAGTAAGGAATGATGGTCTATTCTACATGAGAAGAATGAAGATGGTCACAGTGAAGACCAGGGTTCCAGACCCTCTGCCAATGCTTTTTTTTCCATTTTCTGATATTTTCTATCTCCTCCCCTTAATTTTCTATCTCATCTCTCCTTATTCTCTCTCTCTTCATCTCTCGGTCCTTGGATCTACTGACCTAACCCCAGAACTCCTGCCCGTTGGCTCTGTCTCATCTCCCTTAGCTTTCTGACCGTTGGATCTTCCACCGGACCGTTGGATCTCTCTAGATCCGTCGATCTACCAATCTGGGTCCCAATCAAGTCACCATCCATCTGATCGTCATCAAATTGTCTGTCACATCATCTTGTGAGACGATGGACATCATCAATCCTTGTGGACCAGTAGCCGGGCCCATCATCATCGACCCGCTGCCCGACCATTTACTGGACCCCGTGAATTTCAAAATAATTTAAATTAAATTTTTAAAAAAGGGGGGGTCCACTAAATGGGGAAATTCCCTAAAGAAAAGTAAGGTTTTACTTAAAAAATATATATATATATATATATATATATATATATATATATTTTTTTTTTTTTTTTTTTTTTTCTTATTTTTTTTTTTCGAAAAATCCCTAATTTTCATTAATGGAAACTAGGGAGCTTTAAAAGGGGAGAAGAGAGGGTTCTTTGGAACCCTAATCCCCCTCCAATCTCTTCCTCTCCTTCCCCAAAACCCTTTCCCACATTTTCCTTTCATTCTTTTCCTTTTTTTTTCTTCTTTCTCTTCTCAATCTTTTTCATCTTCTTCATCTTTGTCACCGGAGTTGCAGCCTGCAACTCTGGCCAGCAACACCTTCTTCTTTCCCAGCTCGCCCCCCTTCTTTTCTCTCTTTCCTCTCCTCTCCAAACCCCTATCTCACTACTGATCTGCAACTTGAGAAAGTTGTAGGTCTGCAACTCTTGTTGCCGCCCACGAGTTGCAGCCTGGAATGCACCACCGCCTGCTGCTCCTTCAATCGGATTGTACCTGCAACCACGAACCTGCAAGTCCATCCTTCACCAAGCCATGCTACTGGACACCATTCCCAGCCGTGATATTAACTTGTGTGCCACGTTCCACGGACTGGTCTAAAAAAAAAAGAACGAACAGATTGGCCATCACCCCTCTACCGGTGATTTCTTCTTCTTCTTCATCTTCTCTGGCAGCCTCCACCACGTTCTCTCCACCCAACCATCTTCCATTACCATCCTCTCCAATCCCCTTCCCACTTCTGGAATAGTGGTCTTCTTCTCCTCAAGAGGAGCAAATAAAAAAAAAAGAAAAAAAGAAGAGAAGAAGAAGAGGGAATAAGAGGGAGGAGGTCGTACCTTCATTGCTGCAACTAGCATCCTCAACAGCCACCATTAATCCCAGTAGCTCTCTCCCTGAACCACCAGACCGCCTCTTCCTCCTGGTTCGTGATCACCAACCGAACTTGCAGTTTCAAACCTCAAGGCATAGTCAAAAGTTGCAGGCTGCAACTACAAGTGCTACCACCAGTCTGCCTTCCCAACTGTTCTTCTTGTTGAACGCTTGCTGCCCACTCCCATAACCACCTTGCAACACCATGTAGCACCACCGTCTTCATCCCCAAAATCGTCCTCACAGGCTGGTCATCTTCCCCCATGCGTTGGATCGTGTTCTTAATTCATCTATTGGGTGGCCTACTATCAGTCTATCATACGCACCTTGCCACGTCTTGGCCCACAGCCAATGGTCCAGCCACCACCATGTGTATGCCAACAACCTCCTCTTGCCCCTCACACAATCGGCAATCTCCTTGCCGGTGTTACACCTAGTTGTTGACCGCATTCCCTCTTTCAAAGATCCACTTGGGCCATGCGCATTCCCATGTTCACCAATAATCTTGCTAATTTTCTCTCTCCAGGTAAATGTCTAGGTAATTTCTCTCTCTAGAATTTTGCACCCTATCTCTCTCTAAACTTAGCTTTCTCTCTCTAACTCTTTTTATCTCTCCCATTTCTTGCTTTTTAGTTAGCTTTCTTTTTCTTTTGTTACAAATGAATTTATTTCACAAGCATTGTAATTTGATATTTCTAGTTTAATAAATAGAGTTTATGTTGGCGTAGTTGTTTCGTGATATTTTTTTTGCTTTAAGTGTTCTTTATTTTTAAATAGTAATAATTAATATCTACATCACCAAGCATGTTCTTAAAATCAACCCACCATTTTCACCCCTCCATAATTCTGAAAAAAAATCCGTCATTTTATGTTCATGGTTGCACGAACTAACCCCGAGTGCGGATCAACATCCGACATACTTCCACTATGCAAAGAATCCCTTAATTTTGCAGGAAATCTCGGATAAATTACAAATCTTGTTGATTCTAGGGTCTCCGTAACCAACAACGCGGAAAAACCCTACTTTCAACTGCAATCACTAATGCTACTTCTAGTAAGTGTTCAAAGGCAAGGACCTCTCTTTCTCTCTCTAACTCTCTTTGATTTACCTTCTCTCTTAGCATTCTCCTCTTTCTCTCTCTTTCTACTTAGTTTCTATCTCTTATTTTACTGCTTTTTAGTTATTGTTCAAGTTTGTTTTTATTCTTGTAAGGATTCTTTAAGAATTAATAAAATTGTTGTTCAAATTCCTAGTTTAATTTTGTTTTATGTTCATGTTGTTTGGGAAAATTCTACAAAAAACCACGAAGCATGTTTTAAACCCTTCTCATCATCATTATCACCCCTACATTGATTTTGCAACATTTTTTATGGAAATCTATCATTTTATGTACTTGAATTGCCCAAACTAACCCCGAGTGCGGATCAACATCCGACATACTTTCCACTATACAAGAATGCTTAATTTTGTAGGATAATCGGATAAAAACTATAAATCTTGTTGATTCTGGGGTTTCTGTAACCAACGACACGGAGAAACCCTACTTTCAAAGATCGATGCAGGTATGCTGGTTCCCGTCTAAAGGAGAAGGCGTGCTGGTTGTGAGAAGAGGGCTGGAGACATGGGAGCCCGAACCAGCAGGTGGCTGGTGTTGGAGTTGACTGTTGCAGCTCCGTTTGAGGGAAAAATAGGTTCACTGTTGAAAGTAGGGTTTTTCCGCGTCGTTGGTTACGGAAACCCTAGAATCAACACATTTGTAATTATCCGAATCTTTAATCCTGGAAAATATGAGATATTTGTATAAGGATTCGTGTCGGATGTCGATCCGCACTCGGGATTAGTCGGATTAGCGCGAATAATGAACATAAAATGACGAGAAATTTGCAGAGAATGGAACATAATATTATTCAAATCAACTTCATTCAATCGAACATGTCTCTTACAATCAAGTAAAAATAACTAAATTATAAAGCATAAAAAAAAAAAAAAAAACTAGAGAGAGAAAGAGAGAACTAGAGAGATCTAGAGAGAGAGGACATATAGAGAGAGAAAGAAGAAATCTAGAGAGAGAAAATGAAAAGTAAAAATGAAAAAGAGAATAGAGAGAAAGAAACAATACCTTAGATTTACCAATGATCGGGTGCACAGCCAAGACATGGGGCAGCAAGAGAAACAAGGAGGATCTTGGTGGGCAGCACCGCAAGAGATGTGGTCATGAAGATTGCCGGAGTTGCAGGTTTGCAACTCCGATCAATGGAGTTGTGGTGCATGGCAGCGAAGAAGATCAAATGGTGGAGGCGTGGCTTGCATGAAGGATGAATCACCAATTCTCCTCTTCCCCTTTTCTTTTGGTTCATTTTTTTTTTTTATATATCTCACAAATACCTGCAAATTGAAGGTGGAAGAGGCGGTGCTCACAGGCGGAATACGTGCAAGGTTGCACGTTCTGGAAGGTGGCAGCAACGGTGGAAGTTGTGGGTGCTTGCTGGCTGTTAGAGTGAAGAAGGAGGTGCCTGAGATGAGTTGCAGGCTGGTGGAGGAAGTGGAAGAGATCTAGCCATCGGTGGTGCCTCCCATGCGTGGTGTCAAGGATTAGAAAACATGGAAAATGGATGGAATATTGAAGAAGGTGAGGGAAAGAGAGGAGCACTTGTAGATTCAGCCTTCTTTAGAGAAGATGGACTGGTTAGTGAGGGGGAGTAAGACGACGGTGTTGCAGATCTGATTTGCAAGGCTTAGGGTGGTGATTGGTTTCGCCGGCCGGAGTTGCAGACCTACAACTCCGGCAAGAAAAGAATGAGAGTTGCAGCAAGGAGAAACGTGAGAGAGATTGGGAGAGATGAGTGAGAACGTGGAGCAGCAGGTGGAGGAACACGGCAAGGAGTAGAGGCGTTGCTGGTCTGGTTGGGAGGAGACGGTGTCACATTGTTGAGATCGCCGGTGGTGCAAGGAGCAGGTGGTGGTAGAGACGCCGTGGAAAGATTATCGTAGGGGAAGATGGAGGAGGAACGTGCAGCCAGTAAGTTGCTGATCGTGCTTGGACGACACATGCACCGGCAGGTTGGAGGAGATCTATTGGGCAGCAACCGGAGTTACAGACTGCCGGAGTTGCAGGTCTGCAACTCCGGTAATCAGGTTGGAAAAGAAAAGACGAAAAGGAAGAAGAAGAAGAAGAAGAAGAAGAAGAAGAAGAAGGAGAAGAAGAAGAAGAAGAAGAAGAGAACTTACCAGTTCGCCGGAACTAATGGAGGGTGGCCGGAGAAGAAGATAGAGGGGAGAAAGAAGAAAAAGAAGGAGAAGAAGGCGACGAAAACGTCGGGGGAGTTTTGGGGGAAGGAGAGGACGAGATTGGAGGGGGATTAGGGTTTTGACATTCGGGTTCGTCCCCCTCCTTCCCCCTTTTAAAGCTTCCCTATTTCCTTTAATGGAAATAGGGGGTTTTTGAAAATAAAAAAAATAAGAAAAATATTTTTTTTTTTTTTTTTTTTTTAAGTAAAATGCTACTTTTCTTTGGGGAATGTCCCCATTTAGTGGACCCCCTATTTTTTAATTAAAATTATTTGAAATTCACGGGGTCCACTAACTGGTCGGACAGCGGGTCGATGATGATGGGCCCGGCTATTGGCCCTCATGGATTGATGATGTCCATCGTCTCACAAGATGATGTGACAGACAGTCTGATGGCGATCGGATGGATGGTGACTTGATTGGGACTCAGATTGGTAGATCGACGGATCTAGAGAGATCCAACGGTCCGATTGAAGATCCAACAGTCCGATGGAAGATCCAACGGTCAGAAAGCTAAGGAAGATGAGATAGAGCCGATGGGCAGGAGTTCTGGGGTTAGGTCAGTAGATTCGAGGACCGAGAGATGAAGAGAGAGAGAGAATAAGGAGAGATGAGAGAGAAAGTATCAGAAAATTGAGAGAAAAGCACTGGCGGAGGGTCTGGAACCCTGGTCTTCACTGTGACCATCCTCACGCTTCTCCAGTAGAGTCGACCATCATTCTTTGCTGACTCATGTGGCTTTAAACGCTTTGGTCCGTCTCTTGGTCATTGGCTCTCCTACTCTCTTCGTTCTTTGGGCCGGCTTTTTGGTCCTCTTATTCAGCCCATATTTGGCCCATATCTTCTAGTCATAGCATGTGGGCTTGTTAAGCTTTGATAATGGGCTTTCATGATCGATTTGGGCCCACAAGTCTTGAGAATCGTCCCATCGGGGTTTCCTGCGACAGAAGAAGCGCGTAATGAGACTTTATCAGAACGGCTTAATATCTAGACTTCCGAAAATGTGTTTAATGCATGCAAATATACCATTTCGTCCAGAAAAGTGTGTTCTACGCAACAGAAGAGACTCTTACGTAGAAAAGTAGGTAAATAGAGTATTTTACGTAGGAGAATGCAATAACGCTAAAAGGATAATTGCTTAAAATAAGCACTTTTGAGCGAATATCAACTGTCATCGTGAGAAGCACACCAGTAGGTGGCAAGAAAAAACGATGAGGGGAGATGCTACCGGAGTTGCAGGAGAAGGAAGGAGATGGCCGACTAGTGAGCAACGTGGTGGAGTGGTGATGACAGCTTGCTGGGTTCCCCAAAGGTAGAAAGAGATGATGAATGGAGAAGAGGAGAGGAGGACGGCTGGCTGGGCGAAGACGGTGGAGGAACCTGCAAGGTGCCCACACCGGAGTTGAAGAAGATCGGAGTTGCAGGTCTGCAACTCTGGTAATGGTGTTGCAGCTCCATTTGGGGAGTTGCTAAGTGGTGAGCACGGCCTGTGCGTTGAGGGCAGAGGTGCTGGAGAGGAAATGAGGAACTTGCTGGTTCGTCCAGCAGGTTGGTGTTCTAATGGTGAAGATGGTGAGGTGGCAGATTGCTCCGGCGTTAATGGTGGTCACCGGAGCTACAGGTTGCAAGTGGTGCTGTGGTACAACAGCTACAGTGAAGAGAGGGAAAGGGATTGAGAGAGAAGGAGGACCACGTTGTGGTGCCGCTAATGGTAGACGAGCACGGTGTAGAAGACCACTGGTGGTGCAATGCAGGCAGCACCCAGGAGACATTTCAGACTTGCAACTCTGAGTTGCAGGTCAAGGAGATCACGGTGGTTGTTAGTATCCTTCTAAATGGTTTGCAGCATGGTGGAGGAACTCGCTGCTAGTGTGCCCTACCTGAGTTGGTGATGGTGGTGAAGAAGTTGCTAGCCATTGAGAGGGGAGATGCAAGCAAGTAAGAGGTCCAGGTTATTCTGCATAGGCAGCAAGAAAACAATGGGTGGAGCCTAAGGCTCCTCCTTGGTTTGTGGCCAAAGAGAGAGGCCGAGTGAGAGAGGTTCTTCGTCGGAGTTGCTGGTTGCAACTCCAGCCACCATTGGAGAAGGAAGGTGCATGTAGCAGGTGCTTGAGTCAGTGAAGATCACAGGCAATCCAAGAAGAGAGGACGGTTGGAGGGGGAAACTAGTTTGTTGCTGGCTAGAGTTGCAAAGGTTGGAGGAAAACCACATGGTGGAGAAGTACAAGAGATTCCAAGAGATATTAGATGGTGGAATTCTTTTGAAGGAGAGACGTGATAGAGAAGAGAGAAGATAGGAGGGAACCACGTGGTATAGGAGAGTTTGTTGTGGAGTTTAGTTAGAGAGAGTGGTTCTACATGGGAGAGAGGAGAGAGGTTAGTGAGAAGAGATGGGGGATTCGTGGAATGAAGAGAGAGAAATGGTCAAGGAAGACCAATTCTCTCACATTCATGATGTGGGCTAAAGAGGTCATGGGCCTTACTAATTATGTTAGGCCTTGGCCCACTTTATTCAAGTGAGGCCTTGGCCATTAGACAAGAAGGCTTTGGACTTAGACATGGGATAGATGAGAGAGAGTAAGGGTAAATGGCCCAAAAGGCCATGGGCCCTTCTATTGAAGTGAAGCCTTGGCCCACTCTATTCTTTTTTGTCACGAGCACTTGGCCGTGGCTTTATGTGAGTGGGCTGTTTGGCCATTAGCATTGTGGACCACCATTGAAGGCCTTGGGGCCACATGATTAGGTTAGTGAAGATTGAGGGATGATGTTTGGGTCGAACTCGAGATTGGCAAACTGTTAGATCTAGAGAGATCTAACGGTCCGAAGGATGATCTAACGGTCCGATGGAAGATCTAACGGTGGAAAAGCTATGGGAGATGGGATAGAGCTAGAGGAGTGGACATCGGAGGTTAGATGATGGAGATCGGAGGGTTAGAATGGATGATCGGATGGTCAAATGGATGATCGGGTGGTGAGATGTGGGCAGTTAGAGAGATGGAAGAGAGAGGAGAGAGAAAATAATACAAAATAAAGGCAAAAGAGCTGGCGGATCTAGGTTCCCTCCCCCTTCACTTGCTCTGACCCTTCTTCTCTTGATCCCCTCTCTTCTCTCGATCTTGATTGCTCCTCCCTTTGGAGCACCTTAGTACTTGCAGCTACCTGTTTGTTGCCTCCACCGCCATTCATCTTCACCATTAATTCGGCGAGAAGCTCGCCGGAATTGCTAAAACACACCTTCTCCTTCCCTTTATCCTTCTTCTTCCTTCTTATTCATACTTTATCAGAGTTGCTTGCAACTCCGGCCACCACCAGCAAGCAACCACGTTGCTGTGCCCCCTCACCTGCAACGGTGAACACCGGACAGCCTTGCTACCACACCATTAAAACTGGCAAGACTCCTCTTCTTCTTCTTTTTCTTTTTCTTCTTCTTCTTCTTCTTATTCTTCTTCTTCTTCTTCTTCTTCTTCTTTTAAATCTTCTCCTTGCAAGTTCCACCTCTCATCACCGTTTGGTCTCCACGACCACCATCGCTCCAGCACCCTTTCGCCATTAAAACCGATTAACTCTGGTGCTGCCACCTCGCACCGCCTGTTGCAAGTTTTTCACCGCTGCTACTGCCAACTTACACCGCCTGTTGCAAGTTTTTCCACCAGCAAAAGCTTCTACCACCAACATCTCTGTCCAAGGACCACGCACAGCATGCATCAATCCTTTCTATTACCGGAGTTGTAGACTGCAACTCCGGCCGGCCAAAGTCCAAAGCAACGTCTCCTCTTGTTGCTAGTTCATTCCTCTCAGGTATAGCACCCGCTGGTGCTCCTTAATCACCGTTTTCTCCACCTTTGCTTCCACAGAGATCTACACCATCCCCTCCACTAACCGGAGTTGCAACCCTGCAACTCCGACAAGCTCCATAGTAGGCCATCATCTTCAAACGGACTCTCTTTGGCTGCAGAACCTCCGCAACAGCCAACACTGAAGCAGGAAACTTCCTTGTTAGACAACGATGTGCTCCTCTTCTCCCCTTCCATCAACACCAGGATCAATACGGTTCTTGAGTAGCAACCTTCTCTTCCTAATTCCTCCCTCCTCATTTTTTTCAAGTAGTGTAACCCGTGAGCACCTCATTCGTGGCTGGTGAATGCACCTACAACAAACGTCTCAAGCAAACCACCTCCAACAGCAACGTGTGGTTTAACCTGCAAGTGATCCATCATCATCCACTCATCAACATGGAATCAGCCCCCCAGCCTGCAACCCACGTTACTCCACTCTATTGTGCAACCTCCATACGTCCAACGTGTAGATATTTATGGTGCATGTACACCTTGCTGATCTTCTCAAACAACCTGCTGACCACCTCCTCTTTGCCTGCAACTAAAGGACAGCACCACCATCTTCGATGGGGTGATGGTCAGCAACCTCTCCGGTGAAATCTCCACCGACCTGCTACTCACCTTCTCAGGCTGTATCTGTCCTTGAAAATACCATTCGGTCATGATGCTCCACATCTTCCTTTGACCGGTTGTTCAAGGTAAACTACTAAAGGTGAGGATTCTTCTCTTCCCTTTCTCTGTCTAAATTCTAGATCTTCTCTCTCTAGAATTATTACATCTCTCTCTAGATTCCTCTTTCTAAATCTCACTTTCTCTCTTTGAGCATTTTCTCTCTCTATTTGCAACCATTTCCCTCTTTAAATTTCTATTTCTCTCTCTAACCCATTTTACCACTTTCTCTCTCTACACTCACTATATCTCTCTTCTTTCTCTCTCTACATTTTATCGCTTTCAAGTTCATTAATATTAAGTGTTTTTCTTTTGCAAATAATTTTTTATTCAAGTTTGTAAGTTATTTCTCAATTAATTAAATAAAGTTGAATTTTCTTTTTGGTTATATTTTATCATGCATCATAGTGATTATTAGTTAAAAAAAAATTCAAGAATGTTGTAAATCTCGATCATCAATCACCATTCTCATCCCTTCACAATCATCTCAAGCAAATTTCTGTTATTATTGTTCTTATTTTGCCCTAAACCTGAGTGCGGACGATATCCGACATGAGCCACTGTGCTAGTCTGCTATTTTGCAGATTAAGTGAACTAATTCGGAGAAATTCTAAATATTGTTGAGATCTAGGGTTTCTGATCCGACGACATGGAAAAACCTTACTTTCATAGGTTTCCACAATTATTCTCACAAGATCTCTACAGTTTCCAAACTTAAGATGACTCTGATGTTGATAGTGTACAATTGTGATGAATCTGAGTTTTTCTAAGTTTTTAAACCTGCTGTAGTCATGCTTGACTTGACTCAAAGCTAACTTTTAATAAAAACTGTCATCCTCAATACAGACTTAACGGAGGTTTTCAACTACTCAAAGTCAGGGTATTTGACACATTTTTGAAATTCTAGAAAATTTTGAAAAACATCAGAAACCACCCAAAAATTAGATTGTTTTTTATATGTATATATTTATCAAATGAATACATGAGTTTTGGTAAAAAAATAAAAAAATAAAAAAAAAATAAAAAAAAAACATTTTGATTCTACCTCTGCACTTGATGCAGACATTCCTACCATTGAGCCGTATCTAGAAAATGGGACTTCAGCTGCCCTGGACCTATCATTCCCCACCAAGGATGAACACATCGAATGCAAGGATTGGAACATCCCTCTCACATTAGGACACCTCGAGGAAGAGGTCCACAGTTTTCACCCGCCACCCTACGTCGATATTGTCGATGACCCATGTGCCGTTGAGAGTCTACTTCAGGACTCTCCTGAGGAAAAACACTCCTAGTGTCAAGAACAGTTTGCGCCTGACTTCATCTCGGAGTCAGACAATTATCTTTTACTGATCTGTATGAGTCTACTCCATTCAGATACCTTCCCGCTAAACTCCATGAGTTTGCGGCTCTACTAACCAAGGCCAGAGAACACCCTTCTACCCTCCCATTCATTTTCACTGAGCAAATTCGATCCCTCCCCGTTGCACTCAATGCTCTTTCACATCTGCTTAGAACACTTACTGTCCTTCTCTCAGTCTACATTGAGAAAGACCTGTTCTACACAGGTATACCTAAACAAGAGATAGGATAGTTGTCTCCGTTCCACCTTAGGTGTAGGGAAGACTGCAGATTCACTCAGTCTCCATGAGTTTCAACTTGGTTGGGGGTGCTTATCACCCCCGTTGTGTCTGGCTGAAGACGTAAAACTTAATGCTTTCGGAAAGGCAATTCTGGTATTCCTAGAGTACATGAGTCTCATGCATTTGTTATTATTGTTATATCTCTGGAAATGCAAGTACATTCATTCTTTTGATCATCAGGTACCATACACTGTCGAGTTTCTGCTGACTTGGTAACATCATCCCTAAACCTCTGCATCATCGTTACTGATTTTTCATCATTTTATGTCCCGATCATGAGCACCGAGGACGGTGCTATATTTTGGTTGGGGGTGGTTTTTACCAAAACTCATGTATTCATTTTGATAAATATATACATATAAAAAAAATCTTGTTTTTGGGTGGTTTCTAATGTTTTTCAAAATTTTTTAGAATTTCAAAAATGTATCAAATACCCCGACTTTGATTAGCTGAAAACCTCTATTAAGTTTGTATTGAGGATGACAGTTTTTGTTAAAAGTTAGCTTTGAGTCAAGTCAAGCATGGCTACAACAGGTTTGAAAACTTAGAAAAACTCAGATTCAACACAATTGTACACTATCAACATCAGAGTCATCCTAAGTTTGGAAACTCTAGAGATCCTTTGAGAATAATTGTGGAGACCTAACCTAGTGAGCTTTCGAGCCTTTAATCATTTTAAAGGGTTATATGATATTCGCTCAAAAGTGCTTATTTTAAGCAATTATCCTTTTAGCGTTATTGCATTCTCCTACGTAAAATACTCTATTTACCTACTTTTCTACGTAAGAGTCTCTTCTGTTGTGTAGAACACACTTTTCTGGACGAAATGGTATATTTGCATGCATTAAACACATTTTTGGAAGTCTAGACATTAAGTCATTCTGATAAAGTCTCATTACGCGCTTCTTCTGTCGCAGGAAACCCCGATGGGACAATTCTCGAGAATGCGAGCCCACAACCAACCTCCAGAACCTATAATCACAGCTCATGAGCCAGTAGGCTGAGGATAAGAAAATGTAGACCAAGAGCGGGAAAAGCTAGAGAGTCGGAAGAGCCTGGGAAAAGACCAAGAGAGAGAAAGAATCAAGCCCCAAAAGAAGAGAATAAAGGCATTAAAGCTTGACCAACTAACACAAGTCAAAGAATTGCTTAGTTGGTGAAGCATGAAGAAGACCAAGTCAAAGACCAGGGTTCAAGACTCTCTGCTAGTATTTTCTCTTTAATTTTGTAATAATTTCTCTCTCCTCTCTCTCTCTCTCTCTAAACCTCACTCTCCCTCCACTCTCAAATATCAATCATCCGATCCTCTCTCCTCCTACAATCACTCTATCCTACAGCCTATGTTGGCCGATCTCCACCGTTTGATGATCCGTTCCATCATTGCCATCCAATTCTATCATCCGATCGCCAGTGGATCATCCATCATCCATCCTATCATCATCACACCCATCTTCTAAGAGATCGGCACAGGATGAGCAGTTATCCACGAAAAGGTGATCTCAGCCGTGTGAGTGGTGCATCCATCAAAGGGCTGCAAAAAAAAAAATGGATTTCAAGGATATTAAAAATATAATTTTCAAAATATAAAAAAAAACTCCTTTAAAAAGATATTACTATTTTGCAAAATAGGTTTTAAGAAAAGTCCAAAGGCTTTAAAAGGAAATAGGAGATTTTGAAAGGGATATTTTAGAATGGGTAAAGATGTAAGCTTTTTCTTGAAGAGAATAATTTTGGAAAGAAGGGATGGTGTCAATTTTTGAAAATGAAATTTCCAAAAGAAGTGGAAAATTTTCCAAAGAAGGAAAAAGGCATTAAATAGAAAAACGTTTTGGCCTTTGAATGGAGGATCGTTTTAGGGAACCTCTCCACGTTTTCTTCTTTTTAGGAACTCTTTCCATAAGAGGAGAAGAAGGAAACGTGGAAGAAAATATCCCCCCCTTCACATTCTATTCCGGTCTCCTCCCTCAAACGTTTTTAGAAGGGAGATCTCTCCCAAAAGAGGAGGCAGATTGCTCCCCACGTTTTCTTCTCCTCCATTCCCTCTCTCCCCCTCTCATTCCCTCCATACAATAACCTCCATCCATGCTCTGCCATCATTTTGGGGAAGCCGTTCCTCTCTGCCCATTACTACTGCTACTCTCCAAATCTCCCCCACTACTCTTCCGCCCTCTTCTCAATTCAAAAAAAAAAAAAAGAAAAACTAAAAGAAGAAGAAAGAGAGAAGGAGTTTGAAGAGGAAGCCGCCCTCCACCTTACCATTAACGCCGCCGCCTGTAACCTGCTACCCACCGGTGCCGCCTCCATCTTCTCCGACCTGCCATCCTACCACCATTGTCCTCCCTGCCATTGAAAAAGGCAGACGTTGTTGCTGCGCCTTGGAAAGGTTTTCATGCCTGCAACAATCAGTTGCAGGCTGTCCGCCACTTCTGCACCCTCTAAAAGCCGTCACCTACCAAACGACCCCCTCTCCATCCTCCTCTCGATCTCCTTCGGACACAGGCAACCGTCTCTCCTCTCTTCTCTTAGGCAAGAAGAGAAAAGAAAAGAAAAACAGAAAAAAGGGGAAAGTAAAGGAAGAAGAAAAGGAAGCTTCCACGTTTTTCCTTGTTGCTGCGATCTCTCTCTCTGAACCGTTACCACCACCCTCTCTCCACTCTAGCATGCTGCACTCCAGTGCTTCTCCATTTCCTCAACACATGTCGCCAGCCAGCCTTCACGCAGTCTTCTAATGTGGCTGGTTCCACCTACAACTCAACCCAATCACCATTGCCACCTTCATCTCCATTAGAGCCACCCGTGGTCTCCACCTGCAATCACGGACCGGCATGCAACTCCTCATCTTCCACCACCGTTAGTTGCAGACCAGCAACAACAAAGCAAGCCAGCGCCTCTGTCCTCTTCAACCTTCGACTCCCTGCACCTCACCACCACCAGCAACCACGCACTAGTCTCAAACCGTGCTTCCCTTCACGGAATGACCGGAACTCCACCATCTTCACTTCAGGCAGCCACGGAGCTTGAGTCCATGGACCAATCATCTCCTTTAGTAAGTTCTTGGGTAAGTTTTCTCTCTCTAGTTTCTCTTTTCCCCTAAGATTCTCTCTCTCTAGAGTTTTCTCGTTTAGTCTATTTTCTCTCTCTAGGCTAGATCTCTTTCTACCTACTATTTTTCCATTTTTTTTCTATCTCTACATTTTTTGCTTCTCTTATTAAATGCTTTGTAGTTAGTTTGAATTGATTGGTCACAAACACTTTGATCTGAGCTTTGTCATCCGTATTTCTTTCATTAATGAATAAATATTGTTGGTGTTCTTAATTTCTTTATTTCATGAATAAAATGTGGTTTGACTGATTTTTTTTGCAATAGTAATTCTTAGATCTTAGTAAGATTAAAAGAATGTTTTAAATCCTAATTCCTCCATCACCATTCTCACCTCTCCATGTTTTCTTGATAAAAATCCGTCATTGCATGTTCATGAGTCGCGCTAACTAACCCCGAGTGCGGATCGACATCCGACACGAGCCACTGTACAACCCTGTGATTTTTGCAGGATTTGATTGAAAAAGAATCGGATAATTACAAATATTGTTGAGATCTAGGATTTCCGTAACCAACGACGCGGGAAAATCCTACTTTCATTATACAACAAATTTGAGTCACAAGATGAATCACTATTCTTCATGCCTACAATATTCGTTGAGAGATCTCATTATCTTTTGCTTCGATCATAAAACTCAGAACAACATCAACATTAGATTACTATGATCATACCTTCTCTATATCAAGTTAAGACAGTATACATGATAGTGCAAACCCTAGAAAATGATTTAGGCCATTGTTCTGAACCGTTCAACCTCTTTACTTACCTGAATTATTCATATTCACTCAAAAGTGCTTATTTTAAGCAATTATCCTTTTAGCATTATTGCATTCTCCTACGTAAAATGCTCTATTTATCTACTTTTCTATGTAATAGTCTCTTCTGTTGCGTAGAACATACTTTTCTGGACGAAATGGTATATTTGCATGCATTAAACGCATTTCTAAAAGTCTAGACATTAAGTCATTCTGATAAAGTCTCATTACGCGCTTCTTCTGTCGCAGGAAACCCCGATGGGACAATTCTAGAGACTTGCGAGCCCACATCGATCAGAAAAGCCCATTATCAAAGCTTAAAGAGCCCACATGCTATGACTAGAAGATATGGGCCAAATATGGGCTGAATCCGAATCTCTCTCCCCTTTCCTCCTCTCCTTCCCCTTCTTCCTTCAAACCCTTCTCCTCCTCTTCTTCCTTCTCTTCTTCTTCTTCTTCTTCTTCTTCTTCTTCTTTTTCTTCTTCTTCTTCTTCTTCGTCGGAGTTGCAGGTCTGCAACTTCGGTCAGCAGGTGTGCAACTCCGCCTTCATCAATCCCTGCACCACCTGCTGCTTCACTCGACGGCCAAGACCATTTTCTTCAACCCCGGCAACACCTTCCACGACTTGCCATGGTGCTACCCTCCCCATTCATCCTACGTGCTCCACCACCACCACTCACGGCCAAGCCGTGACCCTCTTCTTCCTCCTCTTCCTTCCCTTCTCTTTCCTTTCTCCTCTTTCTTCTCCTTCTGTTCTTCATCTTAGTCTTCCTCTCCATCATCTCCGCTGGAGTTGCCCCCTACAACTCCGGCAGCCTACTATTCGCTCCACCCTTGGCCACCACCTCTGCTCACTCCATCCTTGCAAGTCCACCTCCCTCCCTACGACTACATGCAGCTAGCACGATCGCAATCGGCACCACCTCTTGCACTACCACCAGCCATTACAGCCTCCACAACCACTGGACTGCAATTCCGGGGAACTGGCGATAATCTCCCCTTGTTCTTCCCAAGGTGCAGCAACTCCAGGGCGTCTCCCTTGTTCTGCAACACCGCCTGTGTGCCTCGCCTCCACACTGACTGGATATGCCTCCAGCAAGGCTTCTCCATCGCAGCAACCACCCTCATCACTTTTCTAACCCTCTCAAGCCGTCCACTCCCCCTACCATTTTCCTCCGTTGTCCACTTCAAGCCATTACCGCCCTTGCTCCTCTCACACCAACAATAAATAACAAAAAATAAAAAATAAAAGAGAAAAGAGGAGAAGAAGAGGAGATCGCCCTCCTCATCTCCACCACTGGTACCCCCTTTCCATCTATCCACGGCAATCTCATGCATGGCCGATCTCCTTGAGGGTGTACAAACTCACCACGGGTAGCACATCCAACTCTTCACGGCCTCATTGGGCTCCGAACTTGCAAGGAATGTAACCATGGCCAATCATGCCCGTTTCAAGATGGCCAATCATGCTCCGAGTAAGTGACCAAAGGTTTTCTCTATAGAACTTTCTTCATCTCATTTTCTCTCTCTAGCTTTAGGGTTCTCTCTCTCTCAAATCTCCTCTCTCTCTAGTTTCTTCTATTTTCTATCTATACCTTCTACTTTCGATCTCTAAAACTCTAATTCTCTGTTTAATGTTTACTTTCTCTCTCTACCTATCATCTTCTCTCCCTACCATAATTTCTCTTAATGCTTTCTAATTTAGTCATTTTTATCAGATTTTCATTGTAAGAGACATGTTAGATTGAATGAAGACAGATTTGAATAAAGTTGTGTTACATTCTCTACAAGTTTTTCCGTCATTTTATGTATTCTTTATTGCGTTAATCCGACTAATCTCGAGTGCGGATCGACATCCGACACGAGCCACTGTGCAAAAATTGCCCATTTTACAGGTTAAATGTCTCGAATAAATTATAAATGTGTTGAAACCGGGGTTTCCGTAACCAATGACGCAGAAAAACCCTACTTTCAATTATACTTCACTAGAAACCCCTTGAACCTTTCTAGAAAATCCTTTTCTTGTTAAACCCATTAACCAAAATCCCAATCCAATTATGAAAGATGACTAAGCTACCCTACTCTTGAGATGGATAGAAGAATAACTGATATGGGTGTACCGTGAAAAGAAGAAAAATCAAAAGGAAAAGAAAGTGGTTCAAGCTGAAAAGAAAATCTGAACAGAAAGTATGAAAAAGAGCTGAAAAATAAAATGAGCAGTCTCAGAAATATAAGAAAAAGAGAAAAATACAAAAGGAAGAAAAGAAACAGAAACTTATTTTACACTAATAGGAAAAATATAAGAAAATAGAGATATCCTCTCAAGATCTTTGAAATCCTGTATCCCTTTATTTTTCTACACCTCACCTAAGCCTCATTACAACCCAGGAAAGTCCTACTTGATTCTAGGATAGCATGATCATAAAATGTGGAGATTGGAGAAGGAGAAGCTATAGAGTTTGATCTAAAATTTCTGAGTGAAGTGATATTCCAATCATAAGATCTTCTTCTGTTAAAGATGCCCTTCCTTCAAATAATACATATGTGAGATCTTTGCTTTCATATATCAACACATCTCCTCACATATAAATTGAGAGAAAAGAAGAAAATCATTCTTGAGTGATCCCATTCTGAGTGGTTTACAAGTGAGAATTGAGGTCGATGCATAAGAACTAATAGGTGATCTGGAAACCTTTACTGTCGGATGATGAGAATGTTGAGCACACACACACGCAGAGTTTGACTATTCCGGGTCTTGATTATCAGTCCGTAGTTTTGCAAAAACTTCCCAACTCTTTGCTAGCATGTAACTATTTTTGCATGCATTCAATGATTTGACAAACGGTATTTTCCCTGATCTAATATAAAAAAGTGTGCAGCATGTGCTAAGCCCTTTTAAGCTCATTTATTTCGCACTAATTGCCAAGGATTGGCAATATGCTGGTTGGAGGTTGTGATATTCGCTTAAAAGTGCTGATTTTAAGCAATTATCCTTTTATCGTTATCGCACTCTCCTACATAAAACTGCTATCTTTATTTATTTTTCTACGTAAGAGTCTCTTTTGTTACGTAGAACACACTTTTCTGGACGAAATGATATATTTGCATGCATTAAACACATTTTTGGAAGTCTAAATATAAAGTCGTTCTGATTAAGTCTCATTACACGCTTTTTCTATCGTAGGAAACCCTGATTGGATGATTCTCGAGACTTGCGGGCCAAAATCGATCATGAAAGCCCATTATCAAAGCTTAAAGAGCCCACAGGCTATGTGATATTCGCTCAAAAGTGCTTATTTTAAGCAATTATCCTTTTAGCGTTATTGCATTCTCCTACGTAAAATACTCTATTTACCTACTTTTCTACGTAAGAGTCTCTTCTGTTGCGTAGAACACACTTTTCTGGACGAAATGGTATATTTGCATGCATTAAACACATTTTTAGAAGTCTAGATATTAAGCCGTTCTGATAAAGTCTCATTACGCTCTTCTTTTGTCGCAGGAAACCCCGATGGGATGATTCTCGAGACTTGCGAGCCTAGATCGATCATGAAAACCCATTATCAAAGCTTAAAGAGCCAACAGGCTATGACTAGAAGATATGGGCCAAATACGGGTTGAAAAAGAGGACCGAAGAGCTGGCCCAAGGAACCACGAGAGCGGGAGAGCTGATAACCAAGAGAAGGACCAAAGCATTTAAAGCCACATCAAATGATGGCCTGCTCTACTGGCAAAGCTCAAGTGAAGAACAATGGAAAACCAGGGTTCATGACCCTCTGCCAATACTTTTTCTGATATTTTCTCTCTCATCTCTCCTTATTTTCTCTCTCTTCATTTCTCGGTCCTCGAATCTATTGACTTAACCCCAGACCTCCTGCTCATTGGCTCTGTCTCATCTCCCTTAGCTTTCTGACCGTTGGATCTTCCATCGGGCCGTTGAATCTCTATAGATCGCCATGTGATCTATCAATTCTATGCATCCGACCATCCGATCATGCTACTGATCAGTCGATCATCCATCCTATCAACCATCCGATCTCCATTGTAAAATATCAGTCCCTAGGGCAGGTTTGATTGTAGAGAAATGCCTCAGATGATTGATTGTGGATGAGAGAGAGCAGAGCTCGATCTCCGAGGAAAGAAAAATGTATTTTTCTGGCAACCAAACACACCCTGACCCGCAGCCTCGTAAGAGGTCCACATCCATCGAGCCCAGTGGCCCACTATCCTACTCACCTACCTTCTGGCCCATGGCCGATGTACTCAGGGCCCACGTTTTTAGCGTTCCCATTTGGCCAACCACTGGCCAACACATGGCATCATCTCTTGGCCCAGTGGCCAATCAATCTCATGGCCAAATGGCCCACGAGCCCGAGCCCAAGCCCGCGATCCACTTATCATTTCTCAAAATAAAAAAATAATAAAAATAAAAATAAAAAAAATTTTCTCTTTTAGAAACCGTGGGTTTCTAATAGAGAAACCCACGGTTTTGTTCCCTTCCCATATAAAAGAAGAACCCTAAGAGGCTTCTTGGCTCTCTCCCTCTTCCCCTCTTGTTTCTTCCTCCCTCTGGCCCTCTTCTCTCTTCCGGCGGACTCTTCGGCGAGTGGGTTGACTGTCTTCTTCTTCTTCTATTTCTTCTTCTTCTTCTTCTTCTTCTTCTTCTTCTTCTTCTTCTTCTTCTTCTTCTCCTTCTTCTTCTTCTTCTTCTCCTTCTTCTTCTTTTTCTCCTCTTCCTCCTCTTCGTTTTATTCTTCTTTTGCTGGAGTTGCAGGTCTGCAACTCCGGCCGGCGAACCATGCTCCATCACCGTCATCTTTACAGCAGAAAACGGTGAGCTTCTCCCCCTCTCCTCCTATCCTTCTTCTTCCTCTTCATTTTCTTCTTCTTCCTCTTCGTTTTCTTCTTCTTCTCGTCCTCAGTCTTCTTTTTCTTCTTTTTCTTTAGTTCCACCGGAGTTGCAGGTGTGCAGGTGCAACTCCGGTCGTCTTCTACGGCGAGAAGCTCGCCGGAAACCTGCACAGCAGCCAGCTTACCGCCTCCTATCTTCTCTCCTCTTCTCGTCATCTCCCACAAAACCTCTGCCCCTTCATTCTTTCGGAGGCGAACATCTCTCCAACACCGTCTAAGAACAAAAAAAAAAAGAAAAAAAAATGGTGCTGCCTCTTCTCTTGGGCAGCAACGTCCTTCTCTCCCCTTGCTTGCTCTCTCTCTTCTCCTCCCATGTTCCAACGCGTCTTCTCTTTCTCCTTCTTCTCTTTTGCCTGTCTTCTTCGTCCTCTCCTTCTTGTTTTACAAGGAGTCCGCCTCCTTCCTCCGGCGGACTGGTTCAACTCCACCAGTCCGTCCATTCCGGCCATCTGAAACCAGAAACGAGCTCCCTGTTTCCTAACCTAAACCCTTGCAAATCAGTTGCAGGCCGTTTGCCTTCTGCCTCCACTCCATTACCTCACCATCAGCATCCATTCAACGCACCTACTAGCCGATGCACACCACCGCCTGAAATTTCCAACGATCCTCCACCCAGCAACTCCGGTCGGATCTTTGTCTCCCTCTAGCATACGGTCAATGCTCTCCTTCATCTGCAAATCATCACCGTCATCACCATTGGTGACAGGTGGTGAGGTCTTCAACTCTATTGATGCGAGCCTGTGGCTTCTTCAACCCACTCCTCTTTGGCCGGAGCACCAGCATGCACCCTCTTCGGGCTTCTCACTTGGTTGACCATCAATGACCGGAGCATCATCACTCCATTGGCAGGTTCTCTTTGCCGGTAGATCTCCACTTCATGGTAAGACCACAAGGTAGGTTTCATCTCCATTCTTTATCCTTCTCTTTAGATTCTCTCTCTAGGGTAGTTCTCTCTCTAGATTTCTCTATCTATTTCTCTCTTCGATACATAGTTTCTCTTTCTAGAATCGCCTTCTTGATAGATCTCTCTCTCTAGAAATACTCCCTCACTTCATTTTCTCTCTCTAACTCTCTCTAGAATTTTCTTCTTTAAAATTGCTTTTTAGTTTATCTTCTTAGATGTTATTTTCGATTCAAGCATTGTAATAAACATTTGATCACTGAATGATAAAGTTTGTTTTTATCTATTATTTCTTGTGATGATCCGTCAATTTTATGTTCTTATTCGCGCTAATCCGACTAATCCCGAGTGCGGATCGACATCCGACACGAATCCCTATACAGAATCTTTGAATTTTACAGGATAATCGGATAATATTACAAATTGTGTTGAAGTTAGGGTTTCCGTAACCAACGACGCGTAAAATTCCTACTTTCAAATGGCGCCGCTGCCGCTCGGGTGTTCGGGAGTGCGAAAAAGGACATAAAGACGGAATTGGAAAGTTGCTGAATCGGAAAGCTGCTCAATTTGGACAGCCCGACCTTTTCGGGAAACTTTCTATTTTTCATTTTTAGTTATTTTTAGCATTTCTTGTTAAATTACTATTTTTAATGCCTCGGAAGGCCGAGTGCAAAGTTGTAATAATTTAGGAATTTTACTGCTTTCCAAATAACTGCTAGATCTTGTTCTAGGGTTTTTTAGAAACCCTAGATTAAGTGGAAATTACCAAAAAAATAAAAATTCAAAATTCAAAAAAAAAATTTAGGGTTTTATATTCTGCAGATTTTTAGAAATCACCAATCAAGGATTTGCGATTTTTGGAAAGATTCCAAAATCTTGAAACTCTGCTTAATTAGGGTTTCCCCTCTTAAAAGTTTCCTCTTTAGAAGAATTTCTATCCTTAGAAATCTTCCGAATTTGGAAAAGTCTGCAAAAGGAAACACCCCAAATCTAGCAGAATTTCAATTTTGGGAAATTTCCCAAAATTATAAGGGATCTCGCAATCAAATCTTTCTTGGAAGATCTCCACAGTTCGGGAAACTTTCCAATCTAGGTATTTTCCAATCTGGGAATTCCTAAATTTTAACCCATCTCAAACTTGGAAATTAATTCAAAAACTTGCCTAAATCCAGTGCGTGTTCTGTGAACCCTAAAAAGGCAAGGATCTTCCAAATAGAATCCCACATACCTAGACCGTGCGATCTAACTGTTTCTGCAGGAACACGATCCAGTGTGGGTAGAGAGCAAAAGCTCAAAGAGGTGGAGTCGGGCCCAAGCCCACTAGGATACCCCTCTCTAACCCACGGAGGAGACCCCGTGGCGTGGCCCACGGGAGGTAAGTCTCTATCCTCGCCTTGAGTGCGATACAGAGCATATTGGGTGCATCATTGCCGCTTGTCTATTTATTTTCTAGCAACAACTTATTCGACTTGCGTGGCGTGGCCGTTAATAATTGAACATTAAGAGAGCAGACCCAGCTCCAAATTGAAACTGGTGGGATTTCATCACCCACCTCATCATTCCAACTGATTTGATCCCAAGGCTCCATTTAATTAAAAAGAATCAAGAAGTAGAGCCAATTAGCCCGGTGTTCGAGGAAAAATCCACGCAAAGCGAACCCGCTTAACATCCAATCAAAATAAGACCACGAGCGCGGGTCCCTGTTGTCTAACACACCCTTAAGTCCCTGCTACTCAAGTACACTGAGCTCGACGTGGCATCTTGGACTATTCGGCGGTTAGTTGCGTGTGGACTAGGAACACGCACCAACCCTAGCTTAACCCGAGGGAACACTCTTCTTATGCACTTGACCAGTCCGGTTAGTCTGGGACGTACTTAAGACAGCCATTGTGCCGCACGTCTGTCTAGGCTTCGGATTGCCTTGTTGTTGACTAGAGTTAGTACTAAAGGATTCGCTCTGAAGAGTGTAGCCTGGTGAGAACCTCTGAGTGCATACAGTTAGTCCGGCGGCTAAAAGATAAACCAGTGGTCCGCCCACTGTCATAATCTACTCTAACCCCAAAACTAACAAGATAATGCCTAAAATATATCCTGATTGTTTAGAATAGGATTATCTATGCTTGGTGTGCATCATTTAGAATCACTACTCCAGTGTCTCCTTTATGGCAACTTTTTGCCAAATCTTGGGCTTGCTTTTTCAAGTAGAAGCCCGGTTGGACCTCTCCTAACCTTTGACTGATTCGATCTGAGAGTCAGTCTACCGCACCCCTCTATCGCTTCTAATGGCAGATGAACGGCCTCTGTATGAGACCTACTACAGTTTCTGTGAGAATCGAGGTGATCACTCTCAACAATGGTATGACAATTCTGCGTATCATCATGATACTCCAGTCTCGCACACTTCTACAGGGTATGATAATCACCGAGATCCGGAGTACAATTCTGTACTCCAAGAGCTTAAAAATTCAGTCTCTGCCCTTCATGCCGCAGTCCAGCAACCTGTGTACCATTCCCAGTCTGTAGGATATTATCCTCCCATCCAGCAAGATGTCTGTACCTTTCCATCTCCAATGCAGACCTCCTATGACAACACTTATTATCCGGATAATAGGAGTCACCATAACTTTGGTTGGGAACAGTCTGCCCTCCCGCAGCAACTGCCGCAGGATAATTATCCTTCTGGGTTACATCAACCCAATGGAGAGTATGACTGGCAATACTTGCAATCCCAGTATCCGTCATATCCACAGAATGACTATTCTGATCAACAGTGGGCCCCTCAGGATTTTCAGAATCAGCAACTAGTCCCAGACTCCACTTTGCCTTACAACGTTCATACCCAGTCGGACTACAATCAAGAGTTAGCACCTCTGCTCCCCTTGGCTGAACCACCTCCCTTGGCTACTACACCCGGTCTAGAGGTCCTTCTCTCTCAGTACATTGCCCAGCAACAACAGTATTTCCAGAGTCTAGAGCACCAACAACAGCAATCTATGGAGAGCTTCGAGGAACGTCTAGTTCAATTAGAAAATGAGAGAGAGGAAGTCAACTTCACTAGCCCACCAGTAGCTTATCTTGAGAAGAATGACATGGCCACTGTCTATAATGAGGAGTCACACAATTGGACCATGTACCAAAATTGCCAGGATGAAATAGAAAGCCCGATTATTGAGGAGCCAGTGTTTCCTTATTCGGTGCCTTTAACAGCACCAAATCTTGAACCTACCTCAGAGCAACCTATTTCTCACTCTACCTCTGCTGACCCTGATATCAATCTTCATGACATTGAGCTGTGTCTCGATCGTAGGATCCCAAATGTGCTAGATCTACCGTTCCTCCCCACCTCCCTTGGAGTGAGCCATAATAGTGATGAACCCATGTCTCCCTCTATGGTGCCCTTAACAACACCAACTTCTAGACTGAGCCCAGAGAAACCCAGTTCCATCTCTGATAATTCTTTCTCTGCCCTAGATGCAGACATTCCCACCGATGAGCCATGTCTAGAACATGGGACTCCCGCTGTCCTGAGCCTATCAGTCCCCACCGAGGAGGAACATATTGAGTGCAGGGATTGGAACATCCCTATCATATTAGGAAACATCGAGGAAGAGGTCAGCAGTTTTCACCCGTCACCCTACGTCGATGTTGTTGATGAACCGTATGTCATGGAGAGTCTAATTCAGGACTCTCTCGAGGATAAATTATCCAAGTGTCAAGAACACTTTGAGTCTGACTTCATCTCAGAGTCAGACAATTTTGGTATTACTGATCTGCAGGAGTCTGCTCCATTCAGATACATTCCCGCAAAACTCAATAAGTTTGCGGCTCTGCTAACCACGGTCAGAGAACCCACTACTACTCTCATCTCAGCCTTTACTAAGAAGCTTCTATCCCTCCCTGCTGAACTAAATGTTTTTGCGGGTCTGCTCAGAGAACCCACTCCTACTCCTATCCTCTCAGTTTTTACTGAGAAGCTTCAATCCCTCCCTACTCAACTACACACTTTTGTAGGGCTACTCAGAGAACTTACTGTCCTTCTCTCAGTCTACACTGAGAAAGACCTGTTCTACACAGGTATACCTAGACAAGGGATAGGATAACTGTTTCCGTTCCACCTTAGGTGTCAGGAAGACTGCAGATTCACTCAGTCTCCATGAGTTTTAACCTGGTTGGGGGTACTTGATATACCCCCGTCATGTCTGGCTGAAGACGTAAAACTTAGCGCTTTCAGAAAGGCAATTCCGGTATTCCTAGCATACATGAGTCTCATGCATATGTTATTACTGTTATATCTCTGAAAATGCAGGTACATTCATTCTCCCGATCATCAGGTACCAAACACTGTCGAATTTCTGCCGACTTGGTAACATCCTTCCTGAACTTTTGCATCATCATCACTGAATTTTTATCATTTTATGTCCCGGTCATGAGCACCGAGGACGGTGCTGTATTTTGGTTGGGGGTGGGTATTTACCAAAACTCATGTCTTCATTTTGATAAAAAAAAATAAAATAAAATAAAAATAAAAAATAAAAAAATAAAAAAAAAAAAAATATTGTTTTTGGGGTAATTTCCGATGTTCTCCAAAAGTTTTCTAGAATTTCAAAAATGTGTCAAATACCCTGACTTTGATTAGCTGAAAACCTCCGTTAAGTCAGTATTGAGGATGTCAATTTTTGTTTAAAGTTAGCGTTGAGTCAATTCAAGCGTGACTACAGCAGGTTTGAAAACTCAGAAAAACTCATATTCGGCACAATTGTACACTATCAATATCAGAGTCATCCTAAGTTTAGAAATTCTAGAGATCCTGTGAGAAGAATTGTGGAGACCTAACCTAGTGAGCTTTCGAGCTTTTAATCAACTCAGAGTGTTATACAACAATTCTGAGTCACAAGATGACTCACTATTCTTCATGCCCGCAATATTCGTTGAGAGATCTCATTATCTTTTGCTTCGATCATAAAACTCGGAACGACATCAACATTGGATTACTACGACAGAACCTTCTCTGTATCCAGTCAAGACAGTATACATGATAGTGCAAACCCTAGAAAATGATTTAGGCCATTTTTCTGAACCATTCAGCCTTCTTACTCACCTGAATTATACTTCACTAGAAACCCTTTGAACCTTTCTATAAAAGCCTTTTATTTGCAAACCCATCAACCTAAAATCCAGACCAGCTACGAAACATGACTGGCTACCCTTATTTTGAGATGGACAAAAGAATAACTGATGTGGGTGTACCGTGAAAAAAGAAAAGTAAAGAAGAAGAATCAAAAGGAAAAGAAAGTGGTTCAAGCCAAAAACAAAATATAGAAAGAAAGTATGAAGAAGAGCTGAAAAGAAATTGAGCAGTCTCAGAAATATCAAGAAAAAGAGAAAAATACAAAAAAAGGAAAAAGAACCAGATAATGGTGTTACGCCGCAGGAAAAATGCAAGAAAATGGCAATTTCTTCTCAAGATCTTTGAAATCCTGTATACCTTTATTTTTCTACACCTGACCTAAGCCTCATTACAACCCAGGAAAGTCCTACTTGATTCTAGGATAGCACGATCATGAAATGTGGAGATTGGAGAAAGAGAAGCTATAGAGTTTGATCTGACGTTCCCGAGTGAAGTGGTATTCCAATCATGAGATCTTCTTCTGTTAAAGATGTCCTTCCTTCAAATAAAACATATGTGAGATCTTTTGCTTCTTTATATTAAATACATCTCCTCACATATAAATTGAGAGAAAAGAAGAAAACCCTTCTTGTGTGATTCTTTTCTGAGTGCTAAACATGTGAGATTTGAGGTCGAGGCAGAAAAACTTAGAGGTGATCTGGAAATCTTTACTGTCGGATGATGAGAATGTTGAGCACACACACACGCAGAGTCTGACTATTCTGGGTCATGATTATCAGTCTATAGTCTTGCCAAAACTTTCAAACTCTTCGCTAGCATGTAACTGTTTTTGCATCCATTCAATAATTTGACGAACAGTGTTTTCCCGGAGCTAATATGAAAAAGTGTGCAGCATGTGCAGAGCCCTTTTAAGCTCATTTATTTCGCACTAATTGCCAAGGATTGGCAATATGCTGGTTGGGGGTTGTGATATTCGCTCAAAAGTGCTTATTTTAAGCAATTATCCTTTTAGCGTTATTGCATTCTCCTACGTAAAATACTCTATTTACCTACTTTTCTACGTAAGAGTCTCTTCTGTTGCGTAGAACACACTTTTCTGGATGAAATGGTATATTTGCATGCATTAAACACATTTTTAGAAGTCTAGATATTAAGCCGTTCTGATAAAGTCTCATTACGCGCTTCTTCTGTCGCAGGAAACCCCGATGGGATGATTCTCGAGACTTGCGAGCCTAGATCGATCATGAAAACCCATTATCAAAGCTTAAAGAGCCAACAGGCTATGACTAGAAGATATGGGCCAAATACGGGTTGAAAAAGAGGACCGAAGAGCTGGCCCAAGGAACCACGAGAGCGGGAGAGCTGATAACCAAGAGAAGGACCAAAGCATTTAAAGCCACATCAAATGATGGCCTGCTCTACTGGCAAAGCTCAAGTGAAGAACAATGGAAAACCAGGGTTCATGACCCTCTGCCAATACTTTTTCTGATATTTTCTCTCTCATCTCTCCTTATTTTCTCTCTCTTCATTTCTCGGTCCTCGAATCTATTGACTTAACCCCAGACCTCCTGCTCATTGGCTCTGTCTCATCTCCCTTAGCTTTCTGACCGTTGGATCTTCCATCGGGCCGTTGAATCTCTATAGATCGCCATGTGATCTATCAATTCTATGCATCCGACCATCCGATCATGCTACTGATCAGTCGATCATCCATCCTATCAACCATCCGATCTCCATTGTAAAATATCAGTCCCTAGGGCAGGTTTGATTGTAGAGAAATGCCTCAGATGATTGATTGTGGATGAGAGAGAGCAGAGCTCGATCTCCGAGGAAAGAAAAATGTATTTTTCTGGCAACCAAACACACCCTGACCCGCAACCTCGTAAGAGGTCCACATCCATCGAGCCTAGTGGCCCACTATCCTACTCACCTACCTTCTGGCCCATGGCCGATGTACTCAGGGCCCACGTTTTTAGCGTTCCCATTTGGCCAACCACTGGCCAACACATGGCATCATCTCTTGGCCCAGTGGCCAATCAATCTCATGGCCAAATGGCCCACGAGCCCGAGCCCAAGCCCGCGATCCACTTATCATTTCTCAAAATAAAAAAATAATAAAAATAAAAATAAAAAAAATTTTCTCTTTTAGAAACCGTGGGTTTCTAATAGAGAAACCCACGGTTTTGTTCCCTTCCCATATAAAAGAAGAACCCTAAGAGGCTTCTTGGCTCTCTCCCTCTTCCCCTCTTCTTTCTTCCTCCCTCTGGCCCTCTTCTCTCTTCCGGCGGACTCTCCGGCGAGTGGGTTGACTGTCTTCTTCTTCTTCTATTTCTTCTTCTTCTTCTTCTTCTTCTTCTTCTTCTTCTTCTTCTTCTCCTTCTTCTTCTTCTTCTTCTCCTTCTTCTTCTTTTTCTCCTCTTCCTCCTCTTCGTTTTATTCTTCTTTTGCTGGAGTTGCAGGTCTGCAACTCCGGCCGGCGAACCATGCTCCATCACCGTCATCTTTACAGCAGAAAACGGTGAGCTTCTCCCCCTCTCCTCCTATCCTTCTTCTTCCTCTTCATTTTCTTCTTCTTCCTCTTCGTTTTCTTCTTCTTCTCGTCCTCAGTCTTCTTCTTCTTCTTTTTCTTTAGTTCCACCGGAGTTGCAGGTGCAACTCCGGTCGTCTTCTACGGCGAGAAGCTCGCCGGAAACCTGCACAGCAGCCAGCTTACCGCCTCCTATCTTCTCTCCTCTTCTCGTCATCTCCCACAAAACCTCTGCCCCTTCATTCTTTCGGAGGCGAACATCTCTCCAACACCGTCTAAGAACAAAAAAAAAAAGAAAAAAAAACGGTGCTGCCTCTTCTCTTGGGCAGCAACGTCCTTCTCTCCCCTTGCTTGCTCTCTCTCTTCTCCTCCCATGTTCCAACGCGTCTTCTCTTTCTCCTTCTTCTCTTTTGCCTGTCTTCTTCGTCCTCTCCTTCTTGTTTTACAAGGAGTCCGCCTCCTTCCTCCGGCGGACTGGTTCAACTCCACCAGTCCGTCCATTCCGGCCATCTGAAACCAGAAACGAGCTCCCTGTTTCCTAACCTAAACCCTTGCAAATCAGTTGCAGGCCGTTTGCCTTCTGCCTCCACTCCATTACCTCACCATCAGCATCCATTCAACGCACCTACTAGCCGATGCACACCACCGCCTGAAATTTCCAACGATCCTCCACCCAGCAACTCCGGTCGGATCTTTGTCTCCCTCTAGCATACGGTCAACGCTCTCCTTCATCTGCAAATCATCACCGTCATCACCATTGGTGACAGGTGGTGAGGTCTTCAACTCTATTGATGCGAGCCTGTGGCTTCTTCAACCCACTCCTCTTTGGCCGGAGCACCAGCATGCACCCTCTTCGGGCTTCTCACTTGGTTGACCATCAATGACCGGAGCATCATCACTCCATTGGCAGGTTCTCTTTGCCGGTAGATCTCCACTTCATGGTAAGACCACAAGGTAGGTTTCATCTCCATTCTTTATCCTTCTCTTTAGATTCTCTCTCTAGGGTAGTTCTCTCTCTAGATTTCTCTATCTATTTCTCTCTTCGATACATAGTTTCTCTTTCTAGAATCGCCTTCTTGATAGATCTCTCTCTCTAGAAATACTCCCTCACTTCATTTTCTCTCTCTAACTCTCTCTAGAATTTTCTTCTTTAAAATTGCTTTTTAGTTTATCTTCTTAGATGTTATTTTCGATTCAAGCATTGTAATAAACATTTGATCACTGAATGATAAAGTTTGTTTTTATCTATTATTTCTTGTGATGATCCGTCAATTTTATGTTCTTATTCGCGCTAATCCGACTAATCCCGAGTGCGGATCGACATCCGACACGAATCCCTATACAGAATCTTTGAATTTTACAGGATAATCGGATAATATTACAAATTGTGTTGAAGTTAGGGTTTCCGTAACCAACGACGCGGAAAATTCCTACTTTCACTATGACTAGAAGATATGGGCCAAATACGGGCTGAACAAGAGGACCGAAGAGTTGGCCCGAAGAATGAAGAGAGCGGGAGAGCCAATGACCAAAAGAAGGACCAAAGCATTTAAAGTCGCATGAATCAACAAGAAATGATAGTCTACTCTACTAGTAAAGCGTGAGGAGCAACACAGTGAAGACCAGGGTTCCAAACCCTCTGCTAGTGATTTTCTCTCCAATTTCTGACATTTTCTCTCTCATCTCCCCTAATTCTCTCTCCTCTTTCTGAATCCTAATTTTCTCTCTCTTAGCTCTAACCGACTCTCTCTCCTTGACCTATCACCATTATCCATCAAATTCACCATCCGATCTATCCATCTTATGCATCTGACCATCCGATCATGCCACTGATCAGTCGATCATCCATCCTATCACCCACCCGACCTCCATTGTAAAATCTCAGTCCCTAGGACATGTTTGATTGTAGAGTGATATTCACTTAAAAGTGCGTAACTGTTATCTTCTTAGCGTTTTCACTCTCCTACGTTAAAATGCTCTATTTATCTACTTTTCTACGTAAGAGTCTCTTTTATTGCGTAGAACACACTTTTCTAGACGAAATGGTATATTTGCATGCATTAAACACATTTTTAAAAGTCTAGACATTGAGTCGTTCTGATAAAGTCTCATTACGCGCTTCTTCTGCCGCAGGAAACCCCGATGGGACAATTCTCGAGACTTGCGAGCCCACATCGATCAGGAAAGCCCATTATCAAAGCTTAAAGAGCCCACATGCTATGACTAGAAGATATGGGCCAAATATGGGCTGAATAAGAGGACCAAAAAGCCGGCCCAAAGAACGAAGAGAGCAGGAGAGACAATGACCAAGAGACGGACCAAAGCGTTTAAAGCCACATGAGTCGGCAAAGAATGATAGTCTACTCTACTAGAGAAGCGTGAGAATGGTCACAGTGAAGACCAGGGTTCCAGACCCTCTGCGAATACTTTTATCTCCATTTTTTTGATATTTTCTCTCTCATCTCTCCTTATTCTCTCTCTCTTCATCTCTCGGTCCTCGAATCTACTGACCTAACCCCAGAACTCCTGCCCATTGGCTCTGTCTCATCTCCCTTAGCTTTCTGACCGTTGGATCTTCCATCAGACCGTTGGATCTACAATCGGACCGTTGGATCTCTCTAGATCCGTCGATCTACCAATCTGGGTCCCAATCAAGTCACCATCCATCCGATCGCCATCAGACTGTCTGTCACATCATCTTGTGAGACGATGGACATCATCAATCCATGTGGGCCAGTAGCTGGGCCCATCATCATCAACCCGCTGTCCGACTAATTAATGGACTCCGTGAATTTCAAAATAATTTTAATTAAATGGGGGATCCACTAATTGGGGAAATTCCCCAAAGAAAAGTAGTGTTTTACTTTTTATTTAAAATATTTTTTTTATTTAAAAAATTCCCTAATTTCCATTAATGGAAACTAGGGAGCTTTAAAAGGGGAAGGAGAAGGGTTCTTTGGAACCCTAATCCCCCTCTAATCTCTTCCATTCTCTCCCCAAACTCTCTTGCCCCTTCTTCCCCTCGGTTTTTGGCGATTTTTCCCTCTTCTTCTTCACCTTCTTCTTCATCTTCTTCGTTGTTGTTTCTCACCGGAGTTGCAGAACTCCGGCCATCTGCAACTCCGTCCTTATCCCCCTTAGCTCCATCTCCTAGCCTCCTTTTTTTTCCTCTCCTCCCTTCCCATTCGGCTCGTTCGCCTCTCTTTCTTCGTTTTCTTCTTCACCTTCTTCATCTTATTTACCCCTTACCGGAGTTGCAGCCTGCAACTCCAGTTGCCACCGCCTGTGTGCTGTTGTGAGCATCACCAGCACCCCTTGCTCACTTCGCCAGTGCCTCCTTCATCACTAACGCCCTACACCAGTCACCCATCACGCTGCCCACACCGTCCACCTCTCCATCTCCCCTTCCTCTTCACGTTGCTGACCGTTTTTGGCCATCAACTTGCAATTTTCTCCACCGTTTTGACCAGCACGATCTGCTGCACATTTCCGGGCTCCTCCAAAGCTTCTCCATCGCACCATACATCCAGCATCTCAAGCATCTCCACTGTTACAAAACCAGCCGTTGCAGCCACTCCAAACGGGGGTGCAAGGCAGCCTGCAACTCCAGATGTCCAAGCTGTTCACCCCTCCATACCGCATCCACCTACAGGTCTGCCCTCTCCATCCTTTAATGCTCTACTCCACAAACACGCGCCTACTTCCAGTAGCCACCTGTATGTGCGCCTTTGCGAACCACCACGTGCTGCTCAAGCACCATACTCCAAGCTGAATCGCTGGTCTTTCTCCATGCCAAGCCTCTATCCAAATCCGTTCTCATCCATCAATGCCAAATCTCGGTAAGCAATATGTCATTCTCTTTATAGTTATCTTATTTTTCATTATCTCTCTACTTTTCTCTCTTTATCTCTCCATATTTTCTCTTTAACCTCATCTATCTCTATCTTTTATGCTTTTTAGGTTAGTTTTTAATTTTTTTTTCTTTTGTCTGTCAATGTAAGCAGTTTATGTGGATTCAATAAAATTAGTCTTCTTTTGAGCTCTTGTTCTTAATTTTCTTTTACCATGAATAGTGGTTTTCAATTCATTGTTTGATAACTTCTTTAATTAAAAGTTGATCTCCAAAATAAATAAATAAATCATGTTTTTAATCCCAACCTCATCACTATTCTCCCACCATCATTTCCATCAATTTCTGTGAAGAAAATCCGTTATATATGTGTTTGAATTGCGCAAACTAACCCCGAGTGCGGATCGACATCCGAGACACTTCTCACTGTGCAAGAATTACTATTTTTGTAGGAATTCGGAAAAAATACAAATTTTGTTGGAATTAGGGTTTCCGTAACCAACGACGCGGAAAAAACCTACTTTCATAGAGAAATGCCTTAAATGGTTGATTGTGGTTAAGAGCGCATAGCTCGATCTTCAAGGAAAGAAAAGTGCATTTTCCTTGATGGGTGTTTCATAAGAAAAATGCATTTTTCTCCTCTGGAGACCAAATGCACCCTAACCCACGGCCTCGCAAGAGGCCCACATCCATTTGGCCCATTGGCCCGCTTATCCTTGAGCCCAGTGGCCCACTATCCTACTCACCCACCTTCGGGCCCATGGCCGATGCACTCTGGGCCCATGATTTTTGGCATCAATCCTACAGCCCACAACCTATCCACTAGCGGGCCCATGCCATATTCTTCCCATAGCCCACGGCCCATAACCTTGACCCATTCTCCATTTAATATCTCTCCTTCCCACATTTCTCTCTCCTAGTCACCATGTGGTCCACAACTCCCATGATATCCACAGTTTCTAAAACCATTAAGGGAGGCTAAGCTCCTCCCTTTATAAAGAAAAAGAAGGAACGAACCCTAGCTAGTTCCCTCGCCCCTTCCTTCCTTCTTTCTTCTCTTCTCCGGTGAGCTACACCGGCGAACTACTCAACTACCTTCTTCTTCTTCTTCTTCTTCTTCTTCTTCTTCCTCTTCTCCTTCTCCTTCTTCTTCTTCTTCTTCTTCTTCTATTGCAGGTACAAAGGGGCGAACCAACAAGCCGTCACCCCCATGAACGCACCACCCCAACAACCATCTCGCCATTAAAATCGGCATGCTTTTTTCTGGTTCTCACCACTCTGCCCCCACCTACAACATGCTCCAACAGTAAGGATTCCCCCACCACGTTCTCTCCTTCCTTCTTCCTCTCCTTCTCCTCTTCTTCTTCTCCTTCTTCTTCTTCTTTTCTTCTTCTTCTTCTTCCTCCTCCATCTTCATCGGAGTTGCAAGCAGCAACTCCGGCCATCTAGGTCTTCTTCTCCTCCTTCTTCTTCTTCTTCTCTTCTTCTTCTCTTCTTCTTCATCTCTTCTGCTCTTCCTTCTCTAACAGCAACGCCTATAATGCCGCTGCACACCGCTTGCGTGCACCATATCCACCACCGTTTTCTCCTTCTTTTTCTTTCTCCACCGGAGTTGCAACCTCTGCAACTCCGGCAACTCTTCTCCTCCTCACTAGCATCGCCCTCGATCTGCTGTAACCATGGATGCTTCCTCCATTCTCTACCCCAACTCTTTGCCACTCCTCAACTTCTCCAGATTCCAACCCCTTCTCTTCTAAATCTACTCTTCTATTGGACGGCCAGTGGTGCTCATCCTCGCCGGACCTACAACTCCGATTACCACTGGTGTGGCTGCTCACCATCGATTTCTCCTTCAACAAACAGCAGGCCATCATCCACTCCAGAGGGAACTCTTTCTCCAACCAGCCTCTCTCGTTCGACCACCAAAGCTTTGCCGGACTGATTACGGTTCAGTGATTCACAACCGCTAGTTCTCCCCACCGGTGCAACCATCTCCTCCATTGTGGGGAGCATCTTCTCTACGCTAGCTCCAACAGGTTGCTGTTCATCCACTTTTCCACCTCCACGACTTGCAAGCGGCTGCAAATCTTGCAAACCAGAACGCGGTCTTCTCTTCACAGTCTACAACGTGGTGGCCCCTCATTCTTCACTCACCTCCATCAACGGGGTTGCAAAGGGTGCAGCACCACCTTCCTCTTTACCACTTGCAATGCCCCTCCATCAACCCTCAACATCACTACCATCTCGTCTTGCTGCATCAAATTTGGGCAGCACCACTCAAAATGGTGACATTACAAGTCGTGAACCTATTCTTGCCAAACCACCTACCTCCGGTCAACTCTAATGGTAAGTTCTAAGGTAGTTTTCTCTCTCTCTCTAACCTTCCATTTTCTCTCTCTAAAATGCCTCTCCTCTCATCTTCTCTCTCTACCTATTCTCTTTCTAATTTTTTTTCTCTCTAGAATGCTTTCTAGTCTAGTTTTGATTATTGCTCATTCAAATATTGTAAGAACATTTTGATTAATGAATTATAAAGTTTATTTTTATCTATTAATTCTTACAATTTTTTCATCATTTCATGTGTTCTTTAATGTGTAAATCCAACTAATCTCGAGTGCGGATCGACATCCGACAAGCCACTATACAGTCTACATTTTTGCAGGAATTTTAGTGAATCAAATAAAATTACAAATCTTGTTGATTCTAGGATTTTCGTAACCAACGACGCGGAAAAATCGTAGTTTCAAGAAGAACTCAATTTCATTAATCAAATATATTACAAAAAGAAAATTACAACATATATTAAAAATTACAATGGATCATCCTCATTATGGATGAAAGCTTGATCTACTCCATAACCTTCAACAACAAGTCCGTTGTCACGCCTCGAATCCGGATACCTAGATACAACCCGAAAATTCATGTATTGACCCGTACCCGTATTCAGAGGTGATCCATGAATGTCCCCTAGTAATCCAATTAGGTCAATTAGACTACTAAGATTCATTCAAAAATTCACTAAGTAAAAAAAATGTCTAGATATAGAAAACAAATAATTAAAATAATTCATAACTCAAATAATTCAATCAATAAATTAAGTGTAGAGAGATGGACGTGAGAACATACCCGTGAAAATTAATAAATAATATTTTAAAAATAAAGTCTTCTAAAGTGTAGGATCGACTCCCAAATCCACGCCAATCTCTTCGAATGCACCAGAGTCTTCCGTCTCAAAATCATCCCACGTACCCAGCTCCTCAAAATCTGAAAATGGTAGTAGTGTAGCACCGTGAGCCGAGGCCCAGTAATACAACAGTGCGTATGGTTTGATATCATACTATACAAGTTTTTTAATCAAGGTATGCATTTCAATCATATAATAAGGATGACATGAATATGAAGGTGAATGCAAGTGAGTACGGGATGCAAATGCAACTAGTACCCATAACCATATAGGGTCTCCATCTCCTTTCCGCACTGGGAGCAGTCTCATCGACCCATCTGCAGGATATAATAACGTCTGGGGCCTTTCACCATAGGGTACCGAACCCTGATTAATTGATAAAACTAATAGAAACGTATATAATATACTTCAACCCCGTTCCCTTATGCATCCCTTATATGAAATGACGTGATGATCATGGTATGACAACAAGATGGTACTAGGTTTACATTGCATAAGCACACATGTATTTAACATTTAAATAAGAATATAAAATGAACACATGATCATCAAGAATAATAATATAGAAACGAACTAGGGTTAAACAGCATGAATAACATGTAAACGATCACAAAATATCATGATCGACATCGATAAATAATATAAGTGAAAATCACAAGAGAATCCAATACACAATGGCCGAACCCTATGAGGGATCCATGACACAAGGTCGAACCCTAAAGAGGGATCCAAGACACATGGCCGAACCCTATGAGAGATCCAAGACACATGGGTGGGATCCCCATGCATACAAGTATAGGTCAAACCATCTAGGGTTTAGTCAAACAACAAGGGCTAAACCCCTTAATAGTTAATAAGTCATGACCGAACTATTAATAATTAATAGATTTTTTTACAAAAAAAAATGTACTACCTTGTAAAAATCATAACTAAATAAATATTAATTAAAAAAATATAATCTTAATGGATTTAAAAACTAGATTCACAGAGGTTTTAGGAAAAATAAATAAAAAAATATTCAGATTCAAAATATAGGTTAAAATCCTTAATTAAATAGACCGGACATAATCTGGAATTCTGAGTTTTACAGAAAAGTCCCAAATATTTGAAAAATCATAACTTAATCAATACAAATCAGAAAAATACAAACTCAAATGTTATAGAAACTAAATTTACAGAGGTATTTAGAAAAAATAAATATGAAAATAATTCAGATTCAAAATATGGGTCGAAACCCTTAATGTAGTGGGCCGGACAGAATCTGAAATTTTAGGTTTTATAGAAAAGTCCCACATATTTAAAAAATCATAAATTAATGAATACAAATTAGACAAATACAAACTCAAAGGTTCTAGAAACTAGATTGATATAGGTATCTATAAAAAATAATTAAAAAAATATTTAAGTTAACAATATAGATCGAAATCCCAAGTGAATTGGACCGTGTAAAATCTAGATATCTGCGTTTTACAGAAAAGCCTAGCACGTTTGAAAATCATAACTTAATTAATACAAATAAGAAAAATATAAACTCAAAGGTTCTAGAAACTAGATTGATATAGGTATCTATGAAAAATAATTAGAAAAATATTTAAATTAAAAATATAGATCGAAATCCCAAGTAAAGTGGACCGTGTAAAATATGGAATTTTAGGTTTTTTTGGTAAAGTACAACAACTTAGAAAAATAATAACTTAATAAATACAAATTAGAAAAATACAAAGTCAAGGGTTCTAGAAACTAAATTCATAAAGGTATCTATGAAAAATACTTAAAAAAATATTTAGGTTAAAAATATAGATCAAAATCCCAAGTGAAGTTGATTGTGTAAAATTTTGAATTCTAGATTTTTTGTTAAAATCCAACAAATTAGAAAAATCATAACTTAATCAATATAAATCAGAAAAATACAAACTAAACGGTTTTGAAAAATAGATTCATAGAAGTATTTAGGAAAAATAATTATAAAAATATTCAAATTATTAAAATATAACAAAAATGATAAAGAACATAGTCATCCATTATAGGAACAAAATAGACCATGGCCAAACCTATCATGGTGGCCCAAAATAAAGATCAACCCATTAAGAATAAAGTAAATATTGTTGAAATTAATTTATAATGAGTATCAACCATTATCTAACGAAAGAAAAATAAAATCTTAAAGAAAAACAAGTATAGGATGGATCAAACACACTTACCTCAAGGTTTCTTGAACTTTAATGAAAATCAAAAGTTTCTTCAAATTTGAAAGTCGTAAGATCGTCCTCTCCTCGGGGTATGCTCTTCCATTCAGAGTCCTCGTCAATTCTTCCTTCTTGCTCGAGTGTGATAGGTGCCCGGATGAAGGTTTGATGGAGCTTTCTCTATTCTTCAATGGAGTTGGGTATGTGAAAGTTTTTAAAGTTTTAGGGTTTTCATAAATAGGTTTAGGGAAGGATTAGGGTTTTTATTTTAGTGGATCGGAATTCGTAACTATCAAAGGATGACTTTTTCAACCCTCAAAAACTTATATTTTACACTACTAATGGGTTAGAAATGGGCCCAAGGCCCATATATATCAATAGGCTTCATTGAAGATTATTATTAAGCCTCAAAAGCCTCTAAATTGGCCATATGGGCCCACCCAACAATCATAACACAAATAATTATACATTAATTTAATTAAACTATATTATATAATTTAAAAGTTCATACAATAAGGTATTGACACATGTCACACACATAAATCACAAAGAGTAGTCTAAATACATAAAAATCATAAAAAATGTTTAAAGCACCGGAAAAGTGTCAAATGACATCGGAATTACCCAAAAGTGATTCGCGGGTCCCACACTCCTATTAAATAAATAAAATATAATTAAATATTAAATTAAAAAATTATAAGAATGGTAGGAAAGTTTAAAAAATTACAAAAAATACTATTTTGTCAAAATCTCTCAAAATCTTCAACTAAAGTTTTCATGTCTCAAGAAAGGTTCAAAATTTCACATGTAAGTTGGTAAGGATTAAATAGGAATATTTTTGGTATCTCGAACCTATAAAATAATTTTTTTTATAAAAGTTCTAGAATGTTAGTTGCGGCAAGAAAAAGTCCCCTGCAAGTTATTGTTCATTATTTTTAGTAAGAAATTCAGCCCTAAAGAGCGAGTTTCAAAAATAGCAAATTTTCAAACTTGTCCGAATGAAACCAAATTAAACATACATACTCAACAATGATATTAAACCATAAAAATAATAATAGAAGTCTGAAAAAGGTTTAAGTTTTATTATTAGGTTAATTTACCATAATACCGAAGAACGAAAGTTCAAGGTATTACAATCTACCCCCTTAAAGAAAATTTCATCCTCGAAATTCAACACTCCTCAAATTTATTCTAGATCTAGTCTATCATATCTGATTAGTCAACTAATCAATTTAGGCAAACCTAGTTAGATTGTATGACAAACTTTATAGCTACACACAATCAAATTGGCCAACTAAATCAATATAGTAAACCTAGCCAAACTGGTCATCTACACCAATCTAGTCCAATCCAGGCAAGTTAGTCATCTACGTCTAGTCAACTTAACTATGCTGGTCAAACTAGTTAATATAGTCGACCTCAGTTAAACTGGTAAACTTGATCAATCTAATCAACCTAATCAACTGGTAAAACTAATCAATCTATCTTCCAGTCAAATTAGTCATGCAAGTCCACTGGTCTACTAGTCAAAATAGTCAGACTGTTCAATTAAGATCATCTGAGGATATAATTTTTCAACATACCATTCTATCACGATCTCATTGATAAGGTATGACGGTGTTAGGTTTGCGACATAGTCAAGCATAACATATAATAATATACTTACAAACAATAGTACATAATTACTATTTATAAGTATTACAACAATCAGAGTGCTCTAGATTATAGTGTTTCTAAGTGTCTCCAATATATATACTAAAATGTCACGGTCTCCATAACAAGAATGGACATATTAATCAGATCCCCTAATGGTCTCCATTGCACGGGTCCCTAGGGTAATCTACTAACTGTGCTCTAATACCATTCTATCATACACAACTCAATTATATGCATAGACCTATTACACACAAATTCCTAGGTGTCTGAAGCATGTGCTCTAATACCACTCTGTCATGTCCCGAATCCAGATACCTAGATACGACCCAAAAATCCGTGGATCGACCCGTACCCGAACCCAGAGGTGATCCATGAATGTCCCCTAGTGGTCCAATTAGGTCAATTAGACTATTAAGGTTCATTAAAAAATCCACTAAGTAAAAAAAATATCTAGATATAAAAAATAAATAATTAAAATAATTCATACCTCAAACAATTCAATCAATAAATTAAGTGCGGAGAGATAGAGGTGAGAACATGCTCTTAATCAAATGACTACATACCCGTGAAAGTAAATAAGTAATGTTTTAGAACAATCAAAATAAAGTCCTCTAAAGTGTGGGATCGACTCCCAAATCCACGTAGTTCTCCTCAAATGCACCGAAGTCTTCCGTCTCAAAATCATCCCATGTACCCAGCTCCTCGAAATCTGAAAATGGTATCGGTGTAGCACCGTGAGCCGAGGCCCAGTAATATAACAGTGCGTATGGTATGATATCATACTATACAAGTTTTTTAATCAAGGTATGCATCTCAATCATATAATAAGAATGACATGAATATGAAAGTGAATGCAAGTGAGTACAGGATGCAAATGTAACTAGTACCCATAACCAAATAGGGTCTCTATCTCCTTCCCGCACTAGGAGCGGTTTCATCGACCCATCCGCAGGATATAATAATGTCTGGGCCTTTTCACCCTAGGGTACCGAACCCTGATTAATTGATAAAACCAATATAAACGTATATAATATACTTCAACCCCGTTCCCTTATGCACCCCTTATATGAAATGACATGATGATCATGGTATGATAACAAGATGGTACTAGGTTTACATTGCATAAGCACACATATATTTAACATTTAAATAAGAATATAAAATGAACACATGATCATCAAGAATAATAATATAGGAACGAACTAGGATTAAATAACATGAATACCATGTAAACGATCACCAAAGATCACGATCGATATCGATGAATAATATAAGTGAAAATCACAAGAGAATCCAACACACCATGGCCAAACCCTATGAGGGATCCATGACACAAGGTCGAACCTTAAAGAGGGATCCAAGACACTTGGCCGAACCCTATGAGAGATCCAAGACACATGGGTAGGATCCCCACGCATACAAGTATAGGTCAAACCATCTAGGGTTTAGTCAAACAACAAGGGCTAAACCCCTTAATAGTTAATAAGTCATGACAGAACCACTAATAATTAATAGATTTTTTACAAAAAAAATATATTACCTTGTAAAAATTATAACTAAATAAATATTAATTAGAAAAATATAACCTCAATGAATTTAAAAACTATATTCACAGAGGTTTTAGGAAAAATAAATAGAAAATATTCAAATTCAAAATATAGGTCGAAACCCTTAATTAAGTGGACTATACATAATCTGGAATTCTGAGTTTTATAGAAAAGTCCCGAATATTTGAAAAATCATAACTTAATCAATACAAATCAGAAAAATAGAAACGCAAATGTTATAGAAACTAAATTTATAGAGGTATTTAGAAAAAATAAATAGAAAAATATTTAAATTCAAAATATGGGTCGAAACCATTAATGTAGTGGGCTGGATAGAATTTAAAATTTTGGGTTTTACAGAAAAGTCTCACATATTTGAAAAATCATAACTTAATCAATACAAATCAAAAAAATACAAACTCAAAGGTTCTAGAAAATAGATTAATATTGGTATCTATGAAAAATAATTAGAAAAATATTTAAGTTAAAAATATAGATCGAAATCCCAAGTGAATTGGACTGTGCAAAATCTAGAATTTTGGGTTTTATAGAAAAGTTCAGCACATTTGAAAAATCATAACTTAATCAATACGAATAACAAAAATACAAACTCAAAGGTTCTAGAAACTAGATTGATATAGGTATCTATGAAAAATAATTAGAAAAATATTTAGCTTAAAAATATAGATCGAAATGACAAGTGAAGTGGACCATGTAAAATTTAAAATTTTGGATTTTTTGGTAAAGTCCAATAACTTAGAAACATCATAACTTAATAAATATAAATCAGAAAAATACAAAGTCAAAGGTTCTAGAAACTAAATTGATAGAGGTATTTATAAAAAATACTTAAAAAAATATTTAGGTTAAAAATATAGATAAAAATTCTAATTGAACTGGACCATGTAAAATCTTGAATTCTGGGTTTTTTGTTAAAGTCCAACAAGTTAGAAAAATCATAACTTAATCAATATAAATCAGAAAGATATAAGCTAAACAGTTTTTGAAAAATAGATTCATAGAGGTATTTAGGAAAAATAATTTTAAAAATATTCAAATCATTAAAATATAACGAAAATGATAAAAAATATAGTTATAGGTACAAAATAGACCATGGCCAAACCTATTATGGTGGCCCAAAATAAAGATCAACCCAATAAGAATAAAGTAAATATTGTCGAAATTAATTTATAATGAGTATCAACCATTACCTAATGAAAAAAAAATAAAATCTTGAAGAAAAATGAGTATAGAATGGATCAAACACAGTTACCTCAAAGTTTCTTGACTTTAATGAAAATCAAAAGTTCCTTCAAATTTGAAAGTCGTAAAATCGTCCTCTCCTCGGGGTATGTTCTTCCATTCAGAGTCCCCGTCAATTCTCCCTTCTTGCTTGAGTGCGATAGGTGCCCGGATGAAGGTTTAATGGAGCTTTCTCTATTCTTCAATGGAGTTGGGTTTGTGAAAGCTTCTAAAGCTTTAGGATTTTCATAAATAGGTTTAGGGAAGGATTAGGGTTTCTATTTTAGTGGAATTCGTAACTATCAAAGAGATGACTTTTTCAACCCTCAAAAACTTATATTTTACACTACTAATGGGTTAGAAATGGGCCCAAGGCCCATATATATCAATAGGTTTTATCGAAGATTATTATTAAGCCCCAAAGGCCTCTAAATTGGCCATACAGGCCCACCCAACAATCATAACACAAATAATTATACATGAATTTAATAAAACTATATTATATAATTTAAAAGTCCATACAATAAGGTATTGACACATGTCACACACATAAATCACAAAAAGTAGTCTAAATATATAAAAATCATAAAAAATGTTTAAAGCACCGAAAAACTGTCAAATGACATCGGAATGACCCAAAAGTGATTCGCGGGTCCCACACTCCTATTAAATAAATAAAAATATAATTAAATATTAATTTAAAAAATTATAAGAATGGTAGGAGAGTTTAAAAAATTACGAAAAATATTATTTTGTCAAAATCTTTCAAAATCTTTGACTAGAGTTTTCATGTCTCAAGAAAGGTTCAAAATTTCACAGGTAAGTTGGTAAGGATAAAATAGGAATATTTTTATTGTCTCAGACCCACAAAATAATTTTTTTATAAAAGTTCCGGAATGTTAGTTGCGGCAAAAAAAAGTCCCCTGCAAGTTATAGTTAATTATTTTTTGTAAGAAATTCAGCCCTAAAGAGCGAATTTCAAAAATAGTAGATTTTCAAACTTGTCAGAATGAAACCAAATTAAACATACATACTCAATAATGATATTAAACCATAAAAATAATAATAGAAGTCTGAAAAAGGTTTAAGTTTTATTATTAGGTGAATTTACTATAATACCCAAGAACAAAAGTTCAGGGTATTACATCCGTCGACATCATCCCTAACCCAATTGACATCATCATTGGAATTGGGTTCCTATTGGTACAACCCGGTCTCATTTACTTGGAAAGGCTCCTCTTCTAGGTCCTCAATTGAGACCATATCGTATGTGTTGTGGTTTTGTCCTTAGTACAACCCGCTAATCAGCATTGTTGATGTCTTTGACATAAAAAACTAGTTGTGCCTGATTTGTGAGAATAAACGGTTCATTGGTATTTAAGGTTCGTTTGATATTCACACAGTTGAACCCACACTCATCTTGTCGGAATCCCCCATGAGTCAGGACATCATACCAATGACATTTAAATAACATGATCTGATTCTCGCCAGGATACTATAGCTCTAAAATATCATTTAAATTAAATGTCATAGTATTCTACATTGCTTGTCGTTGGGTTCATGTCTCTTGCGCTTGCAAAGCTATTAGTCCTTGCAATTATAAAAACTCCACTATTCTGAGTTTTTTTCTCTCTCTCTATATTGTGTGTGAAATCTAAACCCTTTTACAATATACCCCTTAAAAGATTTCACTATCCAAGAAGGACCCAGAGATAAAATTTCAACAGATTCATGTACTTGCTCGCCATTTAATCACATCTATGAGACCTAGGCATGTTTGAAAAATAAGGTTAATACATTTACACTATATATAATTACACATGATTCAACATCAATAGCATCGCTATTCCGTTGTGGCCGGTTGCCAATCCTCCCTTGATCTGCTGGTGACCTGCAACAACAGAACAACTAGGTCGCAGCCCCTTTCTCCGACGTCTTCCACCACCGCCAGCAAGCACCACCACTCACAGTTTGGCCGTGATCTCCTTCAATATCAAGCCCCTACTCCTCTTCTTTCACTGGTCAAACCTGCACCACCATCATCTCTCCAGCCGACCAAACACCATCAACTACTTGCCCGAGCCTTTTCACCATGGACGAATCTCCGGTAAGTTCCCCATGGTAAGGTTAATCTTTCTAACATCCTATCTTCTTTCCTTTTCTCTCTTTAGAGAGTGTCTTCTCTCTCTAGAGACGTTATTCTCTCTATTTTACTTCTCTCTCTAACCATCTCTTTTCTCTCTCTAAAAAAGCCTCCCATCTCATCTTCTCTCTCTATCTATTCTTTTTCTAGTTTCTCTCTCCATTCTTCACTTTCTCTCTCTACCCTAATCTCTTTTAATGCTTTCTAGTTTAATTAATTTTATCTGATTTGCATTGTAAAAGACAAGTTTAGTTAAATAAAGATGATTTAAGTGTGATTGTTTTACATTCTCTGCAATATTTTTCGTCATTTCATGTGTTCTTATTCGCGCTAATCCGACTAATCCCGAGTGCGGATCGACATCCGACACGAATCCCTATACAAAAGCTCATATTTTGCAAGATTAAAATTCGGATAAAATTACAAATATTGTTGAGATTAGGATTTCCGTACCAACGACGCAGAAAAAACCTACTTTCAAAGGTCACATGACTAGTTGGATACATATACCCCGACAAGGGCATATGACTAGCTTGACGGGATCAAATATCACATCATCCCGACAAATATACAAGTTCTTATGAATAAGGTAAGTAATCTAAACACAATTAATTTCTTAACCAATGGATGTTGGCCGCATGGCAGCTAGTAGAACTATCACAGTTTCAACATCTTCTTATTTGAATATCTGACACGAAGGATGCCACCTCAGTGCCATCTTAGTTATTTCAGGTATAACTAAGTCAAAGAAGTTAAGATCTAACAAGAAGATTCTATTTTATAACAGAATCTATCCAGATCCTAACTGACTGATAACGACTGAACACGTGGGAGGTGAGTCACGCCAATTCTAAGGGTATAAATATGAGACCTCAGGACTGAGAAAAAGATCTTACTCTCTATACCCAGATAGTCTAAGCTCTGAAACATTTTATTTGTCTGAACCCTGTTACCATTCCTAAGTTGACTTGAGCATCGGAGTATTGTCAACAGGTGAAAGTAGGGTTTTTCCGCGTCGTTGGTTACGGAAACCCTAGAATCAACAAATTTGTAATTTATCCGATTTTATCCTGCAAAATTAAACGATTCTTGCACAGTGGAAAGTCGGAGTCGAATCCGCACTCGGGATTAATTGGGTTCGCACAATAAAGAACATAAAATAACGAAAATTGGTACCGAACAATAATGGTGGGATGAGGAATATGGCATCGGATTTAAAAACATTCTTTTTAAGAGATTGTCAAGTACCTAACAAAAAAATTAGTAAATAAAGAACAAGCATTGATCCAAAATTAAATTCTTTCATTAATTACTCCTATTACATTCAAAGAATTACACATGAAAGCATTACAACTAACTAGAAGCCAAACCCTATTGCTAGAAAGCATGAAAATAGAGAAAGAAAGAAGATAATAAAGAGAAAAGAGAGGTCTAACCCATGTACCATGCGTGAAAGGGAGGTGAGATGGAGAGTTGTAGATGCAACACCGGAGGGGTGAGGAACTATGGTGTTGTCTGGCCACGAGTTGATGCGTTGCAGGTGAGCTTGTGGAGGCATGCAGCAAGATTTCACAACCAGACAGCAAGTGGGAGAGCACAGGTTTGAGAAGGTGATGGTGTGGGCTGGGGCGATGCACCTTTAGGAAGGATGGTGGAAGGTAGTTGTAGAGGTGTATCTAAGATGCTGACCGTGCAGCTTCTGCTGGTGGAGAACATAACGAACCGTGGGAGATCGTGGGTGATCAAGAGAGATCCACGGTCCTCCTTCCTTCTCTTCTTTTCTTTTCTTTTCTTTTTTTATTTTTTTTTTTATTTTCCTTTTGAGGTGAGAACGATGAAGAGAAGGTAGAGGGTGACGGTTATGAGAAAGGAAGGGGCTGCGGTGTGGTGGAGAAATACACGACGCCAACAAGAGGGGCTGGAGACGGTGGTGCGTGGTGTGGAGGACAGCAACCAGGTGGAGTTGCAGGTGGCACAAACCAGCGAGAAGATGAGGTTGTAGCAGATGGTGGCGTGGAGGGCAGACAAGTAGAGGGTGAAGCATAAGAGAAGGAGGAAGAAGGGTGCAAAGTTGCAGGTGGTGGCGATCGCCGGAAGTTGCAGGTGAAGCTAATGGTGGGTGGTGGAGCTAGCAGCGGTGGTGGAGTTGCAGGCGTTAATGGTGGTGAGAAGAAGAACCAGTCCGGCAGGTGAAGGATGACGGTGGTGGAAGTGAACGGTGCAGGCGGTGCTAGTGGTGCTGCTCGCCTTTGCAGACGCAGGAAGAAGAAGAAAAATAAGAAAAAGAAGAAGAAGAAGGAGAAGAAGAAGTGGCCAGAGTTCTGCAACTCCAGCGAGATCAAGAAGAAGAAGAAGAAGAAAGGGAAGGAAGAAGAGAAGGAGAACGTGGGGGATGGTTTTTGGGAGAGAAAAGAGAAGAAAGGTGGGGGATTAGGGTTCCAAAGAACCCTTCTCCTTCCCTTTTTAAAGCTCCCTAGTTTCCATTAATGGAAATTAGGGAATTTTTGAAATAAAAAAAATATATATATATATATATATATTTTTTTTAAGTAAAAGTCTACTTTACTTTGGGGAATGTCCCCATTTAGTGGACCCCCCATTTTAATTAAAATTATTTTGAAATTCACGGGGTCCACTAACTGGTCGGACAGCGGGTCGATGATGATGGGCCCGGCTACTGGCCCACATGGATTGATGATGTCCATCGTCTCACAAGATGATGTGACAGACAGTCTGATGGCGATTGGATGGATGGTGACTTGATTGGGACCCAGATTGGTAGATCGACGGATCTAGAGAGATCCAACGGTCCGATTGAAGATCCAACGGTCAGAAAGGTAAGGGAGATGAGAGAGAGCTGATGGGCAGGAGTTCTGGGGTTAGGTCAGTAGATTCGAGGACCGAGAGATGAAGAGAGAGAGAGAATAAGGAGAGATGAGAGAGAAAGTATCAGAAAATGGAGATAATAGTATTGGCAGAGGGTGTGGAACCCTAGTCTTCACTGTGACCATCTTCACGCTTCTCCAGTAGAGTAGACTATCATTCATTGCTGACTCATGTGGCTTTAAACGCTTTGGTCCGTCTCTTGGTCATTGGCTCTCCTACTCTCTTTGTTCTTTGGGCCGGCTTTTTGGTCCTCTTATTCAGCCCATATTTGGCCCATATCTTCTAGTCATATCATGTGGGCTCTTTAAGCTTTGATAATGGGCTTTCCTGATTGATGTGGGCTCGCAAGTCTCGAGAATTGTCCCATCGGGGTTTCCTGCGACAGAAGAAGCGCGTAATGAGACTCTATCAGAATGACTTCATGTCTAGACTTCCGAAAATGTGTTTAATGCATGCAAATATACCATTTCGTCCAAAAAAGTGTGTTCTACGCAACAAAAGAGACTCTTACGTAGAAAAATAGATAAATAGAGCATTTTAACGTAGGAGAGTGTGAAAACACTTAGAAGATAACAGTGGAAAATACGCATTTTTAAGCGAATATCAACAGGTACAACCATATCTCATCTGAAGATCATCCTATCCTTAGCGGAGGAGAAAGCAGTTTCACCCTGAAGCACTAGAGCCATCTGATCATCATCAAGATACGAATCGTTTGACCTCGAAGATTGTGTGGGTTAGATTAGATATTTTTCTCCCACAACCACTATTAATTATAACAGGTCATTTAAAGTTTCTATGATACTTATGGATGGAAGTTGTAATTTGTAGAGAGTATTTGGAAGAACACGGCCAGGAAGAAGTTTTCTAATTTTTAAAATTTTAGAAGGCTTGGTTTACTTGGTTGATTGAGAGATGCTCGAACTTTTATTGGTCAAAGTCCATTAACAAAAGGATGTGGACTAGTTCAAGGACTGGTATGAAATGTTATAATCCTTAAAATCAAGTTTGTTGCTTTGTTCTACTCGAAAAAAAATGGACAAATGGAATGTAAACTGTAAAAAATGAAAGATGAACTTATCGGTTAGATGAGGCCGAAGCATGCGATCAACATGTTGTTTTAAGACGGATTTTCCCGTTGCACGTTTTGAGTATTATTATCAGATGATCAATGACTATCTTTAAGATTTAACGGCTCACTAAAGATAGGCAGCACTCCAAACCTTCAGTCTAACGAACATCCAATGGTACGCACCCTCTCAAAAGAAACAAAAGCTTTTGAAAATATAAATTTTTAAGGATGTTTTTTGATAAGTATTAAAGCTTTATTAGATGGGGACTTTTAGAGACTGAGGTAGCCTACCAAAAGCCACAAAGAATTACAAGGAATGACAGAAAACAAAAACAACATTTAAAAAAGTAAACAATACCAATCATCCCACTTATCTCCCTCCACTAATCCCTCCCCCTACTAACAAAATATGACCATTTAAAAGCGATATCTTCAAATGAAATGCTTTTTCCTTCCTCATACAACTTCACCCAGAAATAAACTAACGCTTTGATCTCCAAAGTAATTTGCTCCATTCACAAACTTTTACTTTCAAACACCATTTTATTCCTCTCCTTCCACAAGCCCCATAAAACTGCTAATGGTGTCAACGCCCACATTCTCCTTCCAAGTCTTTCGAACCCTTCCCTTTCTATGTCAAGAATAATTTCTTAATCGATTTAGGAGCTTCTCAGTACACTCCAAACTACCTATGTAACTCTATCCAGATGAACCATGTACTTCTACAATGTAAAAATAAATGATCCACTGAATCTCCACTTTGCAAGCAAAGGGGAAAATGGTCCAGTACTCTTACCCCTCTTTTCCAAAGAAAATCCATAGTTTGAAACCTCTTATGCATTGCGCACCACACTAGAAACCTCACTTTGGTTGGAGCTCTACATCCCCAAACACTCTTCACTGGAAACTCCTTTGTCCCCTCACCCCTATCAAACGCACTATAAAATGAATGAATAGAAAATTTATCGTTACCGTCGAAAGTCCACCATCTAGAATCAATTCGCGAACTGATGATAGGTCTTTCTCCCACGGTACTCATAAGAGCTTCCACACGTGGATTCTCCCACTCATAAAGCTACCGATGAAAGCCTAGCTCCCAATCCGGTTGACCGTCAATTGCAACCTGGATCTCACTTACAAAAGCAGATATCTTATCTGAAATAAGAAAGAGATCATGAAACTCAGTTTTAAGGCCACCCTCTGTACACCATTTATCCTCCCAAAATAAAACTTTATTCCATATAACTACTTTAAACATCACTCTATCTTCGAATTTATGTAATCTGTTCATGATGCCCCTCCGCACTTTGCACCCATATGATCCTTTCGTTCTACCACTCCTCCACCCCATAAGACATTCCCCAAATTTACCCACTATCACTGTCACGCCCCGAATCCGAGCACCCAAATCGAACCCGAATGCCTAAGGATCAGCCCCGTTTACCCAAGATCCAAGGTGTGATAAAAATAAAATGCTCCAAACAATAAAGAAAATAACAAGAATCATCGTCATGATTGATGAATAATAGCTGAACTCCAATAGTCAAATAATGCGGAATCGTAAACAAGTTATTACGGTGAAATAACCAAAGTCAAAATCAAAGTCAAACTTTTTAATTTTTATCAAAATTATAAATTAAGGTCTCTATAATTACCTAGAATGTATAGCAAACATCTTTTGTGAAAGTACTCGAGTCAAAACGCTCACTTAAGGAAATTTTAAAATTTAATTTTCGCGGTTTAAAGAAAAATATCAACTTTTGGTCAAAATTCAAAGCATGTCAAAAAATTATTTTCTTCAAGGGTTTTATTCTAAAATTCATAAGAAACAACTTTAACAAATGCACTTTCGCTAAAAATGACGTTTTATAGTTCTTTTAGTGATTTTACAATTGTTTGCAGTTTTATAAAAGTGACTAACAAAACTCAGTTGGTTTATTTTTTTAACTTAGTCGTATGATTCGAGGGTCAATTAAATCGAAATCCAACAAGTGATATGTACATTTAATAATGCTCAAAATTTATGACTTTTCTATCAAATAATATAATATAGGTTCTGTTTTACAAATCAAAGAAAAAGTCGAAATAAAATAAAAAATTATTAAAAATTTGTAACTGACAGTAAGTCAGTAAAAAGGGTCTACAAGACAGCTCCGATTGAATTTGGTGACCCAATATATATTTTTGGAAAGCTAACTCGAAGCCCCATAGGTTTTGTGTTTGGTAATAAGATAAATTTCTCATATAAGTTGGTCTAAAATGTAGTTGAAGTTGACTATTATGTGCTATTTGGGTAGGACAGGAACTATGGTGTTTCACTTTGCAGAGTTCCACGGGATAGAAAATAATATATTAAATTCTCAACAAATTTGGTAAAATACTAGAGCTTGTTTAGAAACAAATCCCTTTAGAATCACATTATTTTAATATTGAGAGAATATTTGACAAATATTCTCGTCCAAGACGTCTGGTAAATCTGAGTAACCCGAAAATTAACAAAATTGTCTAAATGTGAATTAAAGTACTGCAACATGAACAAATAGTCTTTAAGCATTCATACACCTTAAATTTAATAAAAATTAAAATAATCATAATCCTCAAACTCCGTCTTGTCCATGATGTCTCCACCATCAATGGTTCGTTTTCAACCTTTTTTACGACATCTGAAATTTTGTTCTGTATAAATCGTGAGCTTTCGCCCAGTATATTCCACAGGATATTCATATGTTTATAGTCCATTTAATTTAAACACATGTATAGATTGATAGCACATGGGATACATGATCAAATATATAAAAATATGATGATGATAATGACGATGATGATGATGATTTGATTGAATGAACCCAAAAAACCCATTTCACACATTCCCTTTTTTCACAAGTCTAACCCGTAGGTTCTTCTACAGGGGTTTGGGGCCTTTCACCCTAGGGTACCGAGCCCTTGTTAATTCTTTAGGGTTTCTCCAGGTCGCAGAGCCTATGCGCACTCCCCACTAAGGCAAACCTCTGGGCTGTAAAGCCTATGTGCACTCCCGTCTAATACCATACTTTCGGACCGCAGAGCCTATGCGCACTCTCGTCTAATACCCAACCCAAATGAACAACATAATCATTTAGCAAAATAATAAAAAACATAAGCCATGAAGATCTAAACTCATAAAATCATATAACAAGAATTTAAAATAAATGAATCACAAACTAGAAGAGAATATCCGTAGTTATCTAGTTCTAGAACTTAGAACTAGAACCTCCACCACCAAAAACAAGAAGAACTTTAGAGAGGTTAGAGAGCAAGAGAGAGCTCAAGAGAATTAGTGAATTGATATGAGAGTGGAGGGTCCTATTTATAATAGTTCATAGGGAAAAACTTCCAAATATGAGCTTTATTGGTTTTACAAGTATATTTAAAACATTCTATTTTATTTTAAAAAGATTCTTTCAAGAGATTTTATTTTAATTGATTTTCGTTACATTAAATGTGGTATGGGCTAAAAATTGGCCTAAGGCCTATGGTTATCAAGTAGGCTTTAAATTAGATTATTTTTAGGCCTAAAAGATCTCTAAATTAGCCCGAAAGGCATGCCCTAATAAATAAACTCAATCAACATGCAAGCAAGCAATAATAACAAAACTTATCAACAATTACTCATTAAATTTATAAAAGACAATAAAAATTATTTAAATATTTTTAATTTAAAGTTTTTTTTAAAATATTATATTTTTTTATAAAATATCAAAATATGCAAAGAATCTCAAATACCCCAATGGTGACAACGTGTTGATTAAAAATCCATATGTGACATTCTTCATTTAAAAATATTGTTATTTTTAAAATAATCCCTCATTTAAAATTATGATCTTAGCTAATTAAGTTGGTTACCAAGTACAATGTCCCTACATTACTACAATATAAGTACACATGTATGAAAATTAATTCTAGTGTCATTATAATGAAATTCTTTACGTGTCATGATTTAAATGTTCTGACCAAGTTCTCGAATTTATTTCTACGTAACATGATAGAATGTTTTAGATAAAGTTAAAAAAATTCAAGATGTCAATTTTTACCATTTTATAGTTACTTTACACTAATACACCTGAATAAAAGTTCAGGGTATTACAACCTACCCCCCTTAAAGAAATTCCGTCCCGAAATTTAACATTCACTATGCTACTGCTGTGGACTCTGATCCTAGATTTCTTAAATATTTTTATTAAGTATCGACTATAGTGTCACCTAGGTGTATCAATTATGAAAATCTCAAATTATGTGATGAACTTAATTAACAACTCAATAATATATATAAGAGATCCACTTAAGATATTTATGTTCTAATCTTATTATTTATAATTAATCATGCGCAAATCAATTATGCACTTAAGATATTTATGTTCTAATCTTATTATTTATAATTAATCATGCGCAAATCAATTATGCATAGACCCATTAGATACAAATCACTGTGTCTAAAGTCTATGCTTTGATACCATTCTGTCACGTCCCAAATTCGAGCACCCAAATCGAATTTGAATGCCTAAGGATCGGCCTGTTTACCCAAGATCTAGGGCGTGATAAAAATAAAATATTCCAAAAAATAAAAAAATAACAAGGATCACCATCGTGATTGATGAATAACAGCTGAACTCCAATAGTCAAAATAATGCAGAAGAGTAAACAAGTTCTTACTGTGAAATAACCAAAGTCAAAATCAAAGTCAAACTTTTTAATTTTTATCAAAATTATTAATTAGGGTCTTTATAATTACCTAGAATGTATAGCAAATATCTTCTGTGCAACCACTTGAGCCAAACGCTTGCTTAAGAAAATTTTAAAATTTAATTTTTGCGGTTTAAAGAAAAACGGTCAACTTTTGGTCAAAATTCATAAGAAACAACTTTGACAAATGCACTTTGGCCAAAAATGACATTTTATAGTTCTTTTAGTGATTTTACAATTATTTTCAATTTTACAAAATTGATCAGCAAAACTCAATCGATTTATTTTTTTTTAACTTAGTCATATGATTCAAGGATCAATTTAAAATGAAATCCAACAAGTGATATATGAATTTAATAGTGCTTAAAATTTATGATTTTTCTATCAAATAATATAATATAGATTCTGTTTTACAAATCAAAGAAAAAGTCGAAATAAAATAAAAAATTATTAAAAATTTGTAATTGATAGTCAGTCAGTAAAAAGGGTCTACAGAACAACTCCGATTGAATTTGGTGACCCAATATATATTTTTGGAAAGCTAACTCGAAGTCCCACAGGTTTTGTGTTTGGCAAAAAGATAAATTTCTAATATAAGTTGGTCTAAAATGTAGTCGAAGTTTATTGTTATGTGCTGTTTGTATAGGACATAAACTATACCGTTCACTTTGCAGAGTTCCACATGATAGAAAATAATATATTAAATGCTCAGCAAATTTGATAAAATACTAGAACTTGTTTAGAAACAAATCCCATTAGAATTATATTATTTTAATATTGAGAGAATATTTGATGAATATTCTCGTTTAGAACATCGGGTAAATCCTAGTAACCCGAAAAAACTAACAAAATTACCTAAACGTGAATTAAAGTATCACAACATGATCCATATTACGTTACGCAACCAAGTCACCGTCACTGGTACATTGACTAGACTATAGGTAGGTATCAGTGGGGCTTATAGACTCGCGACGCGATTCGAACAAGCTACTATCGCAGAACGCGGGACGTTCCTTGGTGGTTCACACTAGAAAGTGCTTTGAAAGGCGCCAGCTCCCTTCTTACTGACAGCACAGCTACGTGCTGGCACTCAATTAGTAGCGCTGGCACGTCACTCGACTCTTCGGCTCACTTCGGAAAAAGTCTTTAAGCATTAATACACCTTAAATTTAATAAAATTAAAATAATCATAATCCTCAAACTCCGTCTTATCCATGATGTCTCCACCCTCAATGGTTCGTCTTCAACCTCTTTTACGACATCAGAGATTTTGTTCGGTATAAATTGTGAGCTTTCGTCCAGTACATTCCACAAGATATTCACACGTTTATAGTTAATTTAATTTAAAGACATGCATAGATTAAGAGCACATGGGATACATGATCAAATATATAAAATATGATGAAGATAATGATGATGATCTGATTGAATGAATCCAAAAAACACATTTCACACATTAACTTTTTTTTTTACAAGTCCAACTCGTAGGTTCTTCTGCAAGGGTTTGGGGTCTTTCACCCTTGGGCACTAAGCCCTTGTTAATTCTTTAGGGTTCATCTGGGTTGCAGAGCCTATGCGTACACCCAGCTAAATCAAATCATTCGGGCCACAGAACCTATGCGCACTCCCGACTAAGCCAAACCTCCGAGCCGTAGAGCCTATGCGTACTCTCATCTAATACCATACTTCCGGGCCGTAGAGCCTATACGCACTCCCGTCTAATACCCGACCCAAATGAGGATGCCTCATATGATGATGAACAACATAATCATTTAACAAAATAATCAAAAGCATAAGCCACAAATATCTAAACTCATAAAATCATATAATAATAATTTAAAATAAATGAATCACAAACTAGAAGAAAATATCTGTACCTATCTAGTTCTAGAACATCTACCACCAAGAATAAGAAGAACTCTAGAGAGTTTAGAGATCAAAAGAGAGCTCAAGAGAATTGGTGAATTGATATGAGGGCGGGGGGTCCTATTTATAAATGTTTATGTGAAAAAATTTCTAAATATGAGCTTTATTGATTTTAGCAAGTATATTTAAAACTTTTTATTTTATTTTAAAAAGATTCTTTCAAGAGATTTTATTTTAATTGATTTTCAACAAATTTAAATTGGTGATTTTTATAACTCATTAAAAGACTTATTTTAAGATGGGTATGGGCTAAAAATGGGCCTAAGGCCTATAGTTATCAAGTAGGTTTTAAATAAGATTATTTTTGACCTAAAAGATCTTTAAATTAGCCCGAAAGACATGTCCTAATAAATAAACTCAATCAACATGCAAACAAGCAATAATAACAAAACTTACCAACGATTACTCATTAAATTTATAAAAGATAATAAAAATTATTTAAAATATTTTTAATTTAAAGTTTTTTTTTAAATATTATATTTTTTTGTAAAATATCAAAATGTGCTAAGAATCCCAAATGTCCCAATGGTGACAACGTATTGATTAAAAATGCATATGTGACATTCTTCATTTAAAAATATTATTATTTTTAAAATACCCCTTATTTAAAATTATGATCTTAGGTAATTAAGTTGGTTATCCAGTACAATGTCCCTACATTACTACAGTACAGGTACACATGTATGAAAATCGATTCTAGTGTCATTATAATGAAATTCCCTTCATGTCATGATATAAATGTTCTGACTAGGTTCTCAAATTTATTTGTACGTGACATGATAGAATGTTCTAGATAAATTTTAAAAAATTCAAGATTCTAATTTTTATCATTTTATAGCTAATTTACACTAATACCCCTGAATAAAAGTTCATGGTATTACAATCACCCTACGCCACAAACTATCCCTCTCAACTCCAAACCTCCATAACCATTTTCCTTTCAATGCCTCATTCATCCCCCGTAAGTCTCTCACACCTAACCTACCTCTCTGTTTCGATCTCATTACCACCCTCCATCTAACCAAACTAATCTTCCGCCCCTCTCTTTTGCCACTCCACATGAAATTTTTCATCAATCTAATAATTTTCTTTTCCACACTGGATCCCTGATAGCCTTGCTCTTATAACTCGCCCCCAAAGGAAAACCAAGATATTTAGTTGGGAGATGTCCCACCTTACACCCTAATATGGATGTTGCATCGCTAAGACCCTCGGCCTCACCAAATCCAAAGACCTCTGATTTTGCCAGATTTATATGCAACCCAGATACTGCCTCAAAACAACATAACATGCCTTTCAGAAAAATATAATCTACCCTCCCACCTTCGAGGAACAAGATCGTGTCATCAGCAAACTGAAGATGAGAAATCGACAAACCACTCCTATCCACCTTAACACCCTCCAACAACCCTACCTCCTTCTCTTTTTTCATTGTACGACTTAAATTTCTACTACGAACACAGATAGAAAAGACGACAATGGGTCCCCTTGCCTTAGGACCCTCGAACTCCTAAAATAACCTACCAGAGATCCATTTACCATCACCAAAAAGGAGGCCATAGTCCATCCTCCATTTGACCCCAAAACCCATACGCCCTAGGACATAATCTAAGAAATTCCAATTAACATGGACATATGCTTTTTCCATATCTATTTTAAAGCCAAGCATGAACTCCCCTCCTTAATTCTAGAATCAATGCATTCATTAGCTATCAGTATGATATCCAATATCTGTCTTCCTAGAACGAACGCTCCTTGTTCCTCTGACACCATTTCTGATATCACACTATGAATCCTAGAAGCCAGAACCTTTGCCAAAATTTTATAAACACTGCCTACCAAGCTTATAGGCCTAAAATCACTAATATTCTCTATCCCTTGTTTCTTCAAAATAATGGAGAAAAAAGTGCTATTGAACCCATAATCCCGATATCAATTCTCTTAAAAATCTCCAACTAAGGCCATAAAGTCTTAACTAACCATCTCCCAACACGTCTTAAAAAATGTCATCGTAAATCCATCTGGCCTCGGAGCCTTATCACCTTCCATCATACTCAAAGCTTGGATCACCTCTTCTTCTGTTATATTTCTTTCCAACATCTCACTTTGCCCCTCATCTAATCTCAAAAATTCTATACCAGCTGTTTTTTGTCTAAATGATTCATTCGCCTTATACAACCCTTCGTAGAATACGCTCAACCCTTTCTTAATTTCCTTATCATCTTTTATCTCTCGATTCCCTATAATTATTCAATTCTTTCCAAAGCATTGCCCCTTCTTCTAGCATTTGCCACTTTATGAAAAAATTATCCCCTTCCTCCAACCACTTAATTCTAGAGTTTTGCCTCCAACTAATCTCTTCCAATCTCATAATAGAATTCAACTCAATCTTCTTTCAAACTACTACGTCTATATCTATGTTCCACACTAAAATCTCATTCCTCCTCTATCATGTCCAATGCAATAATGCTTTTCAGAATAGTTTCCTTTTTGCTCTTGACCTTTCCAAATTCTACTTTGTTCCATTCCTTAATTTTGATTTTTAGCTTTGATAACTTCTTTCTAAATGATTCTCCTTGTCGCCCACTACACTCGAGTTCTCCCCACCACTCCTTGATTTTTTTACAAAAATTTGGCACTTTCAGCCACATATACTCAAACTTAAAAGGGCGTGGCAGACTCACGCCTCCCTGATATTCGCTCAAAAGTGCCTATTTTAAGCAATTATCCTTCTAGGGTTATCACACTCTCCTACGTAAAACTATATTTTTATCAACATTTCTACGTAAGAGTTTTTTTCATTGCGTAGAACACACTTTTCTAGTTAAAATGGTATATTCGCATGCATTCATACGCATTTATTTGACCCACATGCGAAGTCATTCTCATTACATGATTTTTCTATTGCAGGAGCACTAATCGAACAATTTTGATGGAATGCGGGCCCATAATCAACTTCCAGAACCTAGGATCAGAGCTCAAGAGCCAACAGGCTGAGGATGAGAAGATATAGGCCAAAGATGGGAAGAGCCAGAAAGTCGAAAGAATCGAGGGATGACCAAGAGAGAAGGAGAGACAAGCCCTCAAAGAAGAGACTAAGGAGATTAAAGCTTATAAACCAACACAAGGCGAATGCTAGCTCAGTTGGTGAAGCATGCAGAAGACCAAGTCAAAGATCAGGGTTCAAGACCCTCTACTAGCATTTTCTCCTTATTTTTGTAATAATTTCTCTCTTCTCTCTCTAAATCCTCATTCTCTCTCTACTCTCAATATCAACCACCCGACCCTATCTCCTTCTGAAATCACTCATTCCTACAGCCTAACTTGGCAGATCTCCACCATCTGATGATTCGTCTGATCATCATCATCCATTCTACCGTCCGATCATTAGCATATCTTCAGATCTTTCCTCTGATCAACCATCAGCGATCTTGGAATCTAGTGGCTCTCATCATTCCATGTCCAATCATACGGGCCATGGACAAGCTAGAGAGGTGCCCATTAGCAATGACCCACGGCCTAGTCATAGGGTGGATCCTTTATTAGAAAGTATCCCTCGGTTTCACCAAAAAGGGAACTTTCCTCTCCATGTCTTGAAAATTAAAACATAATATTTTCATTTAGCAACCATCTTTTCTCTCACAAAGATTTTTTGGAGATATTTTAAAAAAAAATATGAAACTCTTTCTACGAAAGAATGTTTTAAAGAAAATGAATTTTTTTGAACATGGAAAGAAAAGTTTGCCAAAAACTAAAATTTTGTTCTTAAGAAAAGATTTTTTTTTAAAATAGAGGGATTCTCCATTAAAGGGATGTGGGTCCAATTAAAATAAGAGAGGACCGTTGGGCTCATGGGATTGACAAGAGTTCCCATTTTTAAAGAAATAATCAAAGGGGATACTCTCAAAAAGGAGAAACAGAACCTAGAGTTTCCAAATAGGGAGGAAACCTTAAACATATCTACTTCTCTCCCCTTCTCCGAACTTTCTAATCTTCTCCAAGCCGTTGGACCCATTCCATTTTTATCTCCTTCTTCATTCTCTTTCTTCTCTCCACATTTTTGGCAAGAGAGAAAGGGGAGCAGATCTCTTTTTCACTCAACACCAGGCCATCATCTTCCTTTTCCAGGCGTTCCTCCAGCGGCCAGCCAACACGCTACACTTGCTGCCCCACACAGTGTGTCCGTCTCTCCCTCTTGCTGGACCTAAAAAAACATTCTCAAAAAAAAAAAAAAATTTTTTGAAAACTAGAAACCCAGCCACCGTCTCCTCCATTAAGCTAAGCCCCTCCTCTCACTTTCTATTTTTTTTCCCAGCCGTCCTCACCTTGTGGGAAGATCCTAATCTATTCTCCATTCTCCCATTCTCTCAAAAAAAAAAAAAACTCACGGGTCCTAGCCTTTGATGCCAAAAAGATTTTCTTCACCCTGGTGTGCACCTTCGCCATCTTCAAGCCATCTTCATCCTCTCCATTTGCTGGGTTGCAACCAACTACCATCACCGCTCCACATCGTGCTACATTAATGCCTCCACATTTTCTGGATTTTGGGCTGCACCTCTTTCCACGCTCCTCTCCATCAACAAGCAGGCCGCCTGCTTTGCAATCCCATTTTCCTTCTTCATCGGCAACACATAGCAGCAAAAAGGTTGTTGCCATGTAACCCAGCCAAACCTACAACCTGCACAACGATCTCCTCTCTCTCTCAAGCAATTCTTGTCCTCACCAAAAGAAAAGAAAAGATAAGAGAAGACGAGAAGAGGAGAGGAAGTCGTACCTTCCACCATCGTTGTTGCGATTCCACCACTGCCTGAAGTGCCTCCCAGCGCATGCTCCACCTGCGCCCCAGCCTCCACATCTCACCGCCAACAAATACCATCACGTAGTATATACCTCCACCACTACGGGGTTCTTCTTCCGGTTTCTCCATTGATGGTTGCATACCAGCTGCCCTCCATCATCGTGGACTTCACCATGGCTGGCATTTTCAACTTTAAAACTAGCAACATCATCCATGGCCGAACCATCTCCTCAGCCACACCATGTATTTCTGACTACCACTTGGCTGGTACTCCAGCCAATCTCCTCAGGCTAATTTTTGATAAGTCTCAAGGTAGTTCCTCTATCTAGATCTCTTTCTCTCTCTAGTTCTCTTTCACTTTCTCTCTCTAGTTTCCTTTTATATGCTTTGTAGCTTGAGTAAGATTTATTTTCTAGTAGTTTTTAATGTTTAATTCAAGTTTGTAATACTTTTGATCAATTAATAAAAGAAGTTTGATAATTACGTTTTAGTTAATGGTACCATTTTCTCTCTCTAAAAAGCCCCAAAATCATGTTTTAAACAAATCACAAATCCACCACTCTCATCCCTCCATGAATTTCTAGCATTTTTTTGGCAAAAATCCATCATTTTATGTTCTTGATTGCGTTAACTAAACCCCGAGTGCGGATCGACATCCGACACTTTCCACTATGCAAACAATTGTTTAATCTTGCAGGATAAAAATTGGATCTATTACAAATGTGTTGATTCTAGGGTTTCTAAATCCAACGACGCGAAAAAATCCTACTTTCAAATGGCGCCGCTGCCGCTCGGGTGTACGGGAGTGCGAAAAAGGACGTAAAGACGAAATTGAAAAGTTGCTGAAGCGGAAAGCTGCTCAATTTGGACAGCCTGACCTTTTTGGGAACTTTCTATTTTTGACTTTAGTGATTTTTAACAGTCTTTTAAATTACTATTTTAATGCCTCGGAATGCCAAGTGCAAAGTTGTAATAATTTAGAAATTTTACTACTTTCCATATAAACTACTAGATCTTGTTCTAGGGTTTTTTAGAAACCCTAGATTAAGTGCAAAATACTAAAAAAATAAAAAAATCAAAATTAAAAAAAATTAGGATTTTATATTCTGCAGATTTTTAGAAATCACCAATCAAGGATTTGCGATTTTTGGAAAGATTCCAAAATCTTGAAACTTCGCTTAATTAGGGTTTCCCCTCTTAGAAGTTTTCTCTTTAGAAGAATTTCTATATTTAGAAATCTTCCGAATTTGAAAACATCTGCAAAAGGAAACACCTCAAATCTAGCAGAATTTCAATTTTGGGAAATTTCTCAAAATTGTAAGGGATCTCGTAATCATATCTTTCTTGGAAGATCTCTACAGTTCGGGAAACTTTCCAATCTAGGTATTTTCCAATCTGGAAATTCTTAAATTTTACCCCATCTCGAATTTGGAATATAATTAAAAAACTTGCCTAAATCCAGTACTTGTTCTGTGAACCCTAAAAAGGCAAAGATTTTCCAAATAGAATCCCGAATACCTAGACCGTGCGATCTAGCTTTTTTGTAGGAATACAATCCAGTGTGGGTAGGGAGCGAAAGCTCAAAGAGGTGGAGTCGGGCCCAAGCCCATTAGGATACCCCTCCTTAATCCACGGAGGCGACCCCGATCCTCGCTTTGAATGCGATACAGAGCAATTTGGGTGAATCATTGCCGCGTGTCTATTTGTTTTCTAGCAAGAACTTACTCGACTTGAGTGGCGTGGCCGTTAATCAATCAACTCTAAGAGAGCAGACCCAGTTCCAAATTGAAACTTGTGGGATTTCATCACCCACCTCATCATTCCAATTGATTTGATCCCAAGGCTCCATTTAATTAAAAAGAATCAAGAAGTAGAGCCAATTAGCCCGATGTTTGAGAAAAAATCCACACAAAGCGAACCCGCTTAACATCCAATCGAAATAAGACCACGAGCACGGGTCTCTATGGTCTAACACACCCATAAGTCCCTGCTACTCAAGTACACTGAGCTCGACATGCAGGAGAGCCAATGACCAAGAGACGGACAAAAGCGTTTAAAGCCACATGAGTCAGCAAAGAATGATAGTCTACTCTACTGGAGAAGCGTGAGGATGGTCACAGTGAAGACCAGGGTTCCAGACCCTCTGTCAATACTTTTATCTCCATTTTCTGATATTTTCTCTCTCATCTCTCCTTATTCTCTCTCTCTTCATCTCTCGGTCTTTGAATCTACTGACCTAACCCCAGAACTCCTGCCCATTGGCTCTGTCTCATCTCCCTTAGCTTTCTGACCGTTGGATCTTCAATCAGTCCGTTGGATCTTCCACCGGACCGTTGGATCTCTCTAGATCCGTCGATCTACCGATCTGGGTCCCAATCAAGTCACCATCTATCCGATCGCCATTAGATTGTCTGTCACATCATCTTGTGAGACGATGGACATCATCAATCCATGTGGGCCAGTAGCCGGGTCCATCATCATCGACCCGCTATCCGACCAGTTAGTGGACCCCGTGAATTTCAAAATAATTTTAATTAAATTTTAAAAAATGGGGGGTCCACTAAATGGGGAAATTCCCCAAAGAAAAGTAGTGTTTTACTTAAAAAAATAAAAAATAAAAAAAAAATAAAAAAAATATATATATATTTTTCATATTTTTTTATTTTCAAAAAATACCCTATTTCCATTAAAGGAAATAGGGAGCTTTAAAAGGAGAAGGAGAGGGGTTCGTTCGAACCCTAATCCCTCTCCCCTCTCCTCCTCTCCTTCCCCAAAACCTTTACCTAGGTTTTCCCCTCCTTCTTCTCCTTCTTTTTCTTCCTTCTCTTCCTCCTCTTCTTCATCTTCTTTCTTCTTTATCTCGCCGGAGTTCCAGAACTCCGGCCGCCCTTCTTCCTTCTTCTTCAGCTTCTCTTCTCTTCCTTATCTTCTTTCCTCTTCCTCTCTTCCCTTTCTTCTTTCTTCTTCTCCTTCCCTTGCTCCTCCTCTTCTTGCTCTACTTCTTCCTCATCTTGAAGCTCGCCGGACTGGTTCGTCTTCTCCGGCGAGCCCCTCTTGAACCACCTCCATATTCTCTGTCTCCCTCCTTTCTTCTTCATCTATTCCTCTCTCTGATGCGTGAGGCAGCAACGCAGCACACCCGCAACTTCTCCACCGCCTACTACAACTCTCCACCCATCTTTGACCGGAGTTGCAGCCTACAACTCCAGCGTCTTCTTCCAACAACAGCAATACGAGCCCCTCTCCATCTTCACTAGCCGTCACGACCTCTCTTCAACGGTTGCTGGAGTTGCAACCTTGCAACTCCAATCCATCTCTTCCATTTCCAACGCCTCTCTCCCTCATCTCTTACCAAGTTTTGACGCCTCCCCCTGTGCTGCCCATCAACGGCTCAACGGCCAGCGACGCTCCTCACCTTGTTGGCCGACGAGCAAGTGCTGCAAGCACAATCTCTCTTCACCGCCCTCCTTCACTTGGAGGTGATCTATGCTGCTCCAAACAGCAAGGTTGCACCACCGTGCAACCTCACGGAGGAGACGCTCCCAACGAATTCCAGCCACCATATCGCCCTCCACGTTGCAAATAGGCAGCAAACCATCTCCAGCTACCACAGCCGGAGTTGCAGGTCTGCAACTTAGGCGTTAATGGCTTGAACCGAAAAAAAAAAAAAAACAAAAACAAAAAAAAAACAAAAAAAGAAAAAGGAAAGAAGAGAAAAGAAGAAGAGAAGAGGATGAGGGTCTCCTTCTTGCATCGCCAGCCACCCACCTTCCATTGCTGATCCTCCACAATCCACGCCACGAACCAGCCACCACCGTTCACCGCCCTCCAACCCACTGGTCTTCCCTTGAAGGTTCTCAAGTGCACCAAGCACATGAACCCGATCACGTCCTCTTCTTGTGGCAGCAACGTTATGCTCATCCATTCCCCATGTTCGTAGCTCGATTCCCTCTCAAACGTGGACGGTTCACCATCAACAACACCGGCCATCCACATCTTCATTGTCAGATCCATCTCTCTGGTAAGATTGTAAGGTGAGTTTTCTCTCTCTACATAGCTCATTAGTGAACTTTATCTCTCTAGTTCTCTCTCTCAAAACCTCTTTCTCTCTCTACATCCCTCTCTTATTAAAATGCTTTCTAGTTTAGTTATTTTGTCAAATTTTTGCTGTAAAAGACAATTTTGATTGAATGAAGTTGATTTGAATAATATTATGTTCCATTCTCTACAAATTTCCCTTCATTTTATGTTCTTGTTCGCGCTAATCCGACTAATCCCGAGTGCGGATCGACATCCGACACAATCCACGGTACAAAATTGCTCATTCTACAGGTTAAAAGTCTCGGATTAATTACAAATGTGTTGAAATTAGGGTTTTCGTAATCAACGACGCTGAAAAGCCTACTTTCAACTTAAGACAGCCATTGTGCCGCACGTCTGTCTAAGCTTCGGATTGCCTTGTTGTTAACTAGAGTTAGTACTAAAGGATTCGCTCTGAAGAGTGTAGCCTGGTGAGAACCTCTGAGTGTAAACAGTTAGTCCGGCGGTTAAAAGATAAATCAGTGGTCCGCCCACTGTCATAATCTACTCTAGCCCCAAAACTAACAAAGATAATTTCTAAAATATATCCTGATTACTTAGAATAGAATTATCTGTGTTTGGTGTGCATCATTTAAGATAGTGTTCCTCTCTGGCAACTTTTTGCCAAGTATAGAGCTTGCCTCATCAGCGTATGCCTGTTTGGACTCGTCCGAACAAACGCTTGATTCGATCTGAGAATCACGTACCTACGGTGGATCCTCTACTGAATCCTTCCCCATCTCTTTCCCCACCCGCCTCCTCCGGTACTACTACCTTCGTAGTCATGGCAGTCGAGCGGCCTCTTATCGAGATGTTTGCCCCTATCTCAGCCAATCCGCCCACTTGCATTGTTCTACCACCTACTACGGCGGTACAGTTTGAGATCAGGCCGCGGAGGATCCAAATGCTGCCAACCTTTCGCGGTCTCCTAAGAGAAGACCCATATTCCCATATTAGGGAATTCCAGCATGTCATCCTACTTTTCAAGAACCAAAACCTCGATGATGACAATGTACGTCTGCGAGTTTTCCCATTCTCGCTCAAAGACCGAGCCTCAGATTGGCTCTACTCCTTACCCGCTGATTCAATCAGTAGTTGAAAAGAGTTAGTTGGCAAATTCATGTCTAAATTCTACCCCATGACTCGGACCTACCAAATGAAGCAACTCATTCAGGACTTCCGACAGAAGTCCGATGAGAAATTTTTTGAAACGTGGGATAGATTCCAGGACTACCTGACTAAGTGTCCCCACCATAGCATCGACAAGGGCAATCTTGTCCACGTCTTCTCTAAGGGACTTACTGATGAGTCTCAGACCATGGTAGAGTCAATGTGCCAGGGAAAATTCCTGCACCAAACTCCGACCGATGCATACAAATTCTTGGGAGAGTTAGGAGAAAACTCTCAACATTGGACGACTAACTCAGAGTTCAGTCGAACCACTTTGGTCCAAAGGACAACCAAGGGACATATGCTACAGTTGATACTGAGCTTCGATCGGTCATTCAAGAGTTAAGCAAGTCAGTCTCGGCACTGGCTGTGTCAGTACAAAAGCCTACTCAACAATCTACCCCAGTCATGCATGTAAGACACGAGAGCCCTATGGAATCCTGCACCCTTTGTCTGCAACCCTCCCATACTACTGAGTATTGTCCTTTGAATGAAGGATGGTCCACTCCTCTTCAGGAAGAAGTTTGTGCTTTCAGCACATACAAAGCACCCACTCAGAACTCGTATAGTCAATCTTATCACCTGACACGAGAAACCACCTTAACTTCTCTTGGAGGCCTCAGTCTACTCAACCACAAGCTCAACCTCCGCGTCAGCCTCAGGGCATGTATCCTCCTGGGTTCAATCAACCCAATAGGCAATTCAATCAGGGTCAGTACCAACAAAGTCAGTACCCCTCTACTCAGAACCAGCACTTCCAACAGGGACAGTACTCAGGACAACCGAGCACATTTCAGAATTAGCAAAGAGTTCCCTAAACCTTTCAGAACCAACAGATTGCCCCAACTAATTCTCCAACCTATAACTATAATGCCCCGATGAGCACGAGTCACGAATTGGTGCCTCAGCTCCCATTAGCTGCCCCCCAACAGTCTGTCCCCAAACCCAATATCGAGGACCTTCTAGCTCAACTCATTACTCAATCTATGCAACGCCTTGAGCAACAGCAACAGCAATCCATGCTTCGTCTAGAGATCTTAGGCGTCTTTAAAGACGTCCAGATCAATATCCCATTCTTTTCTGCTATCAAGCAAATCCCCTCCTATGCCAAATTCTTCAAGGACTTGTGCACAGTCAAGCGGCGTACACATGTACCTAAAGCTGTCTTCTTGGCCGAAAAAGCTACTGCGTTCATTCAACGCAACAGTGTGATCAAACACAAGGATCCGGGTAGCCCAACTATCCAATGCAAAATTGGAGATAATTTTAGCTGCACTGCCTTGCTAGATTTAGGGGCTAGTGTCAACCTCATACCGTTCTCGGTATATCAGCAGTTAGGACTAAAAGATATGAAGCCTATCAATGTCACCCTGAAATTGGCTGATCAGTCCATCAAGATTCCAAGAGGAATCGTTGAAGATGTCCTAGTAAAAGTTGCTGACTTTTATTATCCTGTGGATTTTATCATTCTCGACACCGAGTCGTGTTAGGATAACCACATTCCGGTCATCTTAGGCCGCCCATTCCTTGCCACCGCGAATGCACACATCGGGTGCTGGGACGAAAACATGTCCATTGCTTTCGGAAACCTCAAAGCTGAGGTCAATATCTTTTGTTTAATGCAACAAGATGCCGATCGCGATGTGGCCGATGAAATGTGTGCTGTTGAGAGTCTAATCTCGGACTCCACCGAAGATATCCTTAAGCAATGTCTAGAACACTTTGGAGCTGACTTTGCCACAGAGTCAGCCATTTCTGATCTCAATGATCTTTTGGAGACTGCTCCACTGATAGAGATCCCCGCTCCACTCATCGAGTTCGAGCCTCTGATAACCATGACCAGAGAACCCATCCTTCCTTTACCTACTGAAGTCAAACCTCTTCAATCCGTGTCTTCTGTGACACCTACTTCAACTCCATCTGCTCTGACATTGGAGCTCAAGCCACTTCCAACAAATCTTTCCTATGCCTATCTTGGTCCTAAGGAAACCTACCCTGTCATTATTGCTTCCGCTTTGTCTGCAAATGAACATAAGAAACTTCTCGAGTTGCTCAAGGAGCACAAATCTGCGATAGGGTGGACCATAGACGATATTCGAGGCATAGACCCCTCGGTGTGCCAACATCACATCTATCTCGAGGATGAATCCAAAACCTCTCGAGAGCACTAGAGGAGGTTGAACCCAGTCTTGAAGGAAGTAGTCCGGGATGAGGTCCTCAAACTGTTAGATGCGGGTATCATCTACCCCATCTCCGATAGCAAATGGGTGAGTCCTATTCATATCGTCCCTAAAAAGGCAGGATTCACCGTTGTGGAAAATGAGGACAAGAAAATGGTCACCTAGCGCCTAAAGAAAGGGTGGAGAGTCTGCATTGATTACCGACGACTCAACACCAACACTAAGAAGGACCATTTTCCTTTACCCTTTATAGACCAGATGTTGGAGAGACTAATAGGTCACTCCTACTACTACTTCCTAGATGGTTACTCAGGGTATAATCAAATAGCCATCGGCCCTGAGGATCATGAGAAGACAACTTTCACCTGTCCCTTTGGCACTTTTTCTTACAAGCGCATGCCCTTTGGCCTCTGTAATGCACCCGCGACCTTTCAACGGTGTATGATGAGCATATTCTCTAACATGGTGGAACAATTTCTCGAAGTCTTTATCAATGACTTCTCAATCTTTGGGTCATCCTTTGATGACTATCTCAACCACCTAGGGCTCGTACTTCAACGTTGTCAGGACAAGCAACTTGTCCTCAATTGGGAGAAATGCCACTTCATGGTAAAGAAGGGCATTATTCTGGGACATGTCATTTCCCATCAGGGCATTGAGGTCGACAAAGCGAAAATCGATATCATCTCAACTTTGCCCAATCCTAAGTCCGTGCGTGACATCCGATCCTTTTTGAGACACCGAGAATTCTATAGGCGATTCATTAAGGACTTCTCTCAAATCGCTTGACTTCTATTCCATCTTCTGGCTAAAGATAGTCCTTTCGACTTTAATGCTGAATGTGTCAAGGCATTTGAGCATCTCAAATCTGAGCTCACTACCACACCCATTATCTGTCCCCCGGACTGGACTCTACCTTTCGAGATAATGTACGATGCTTTCGACTACGCGTTAAGAGCTGTTCTAGGGCAGAGAGTTGACAAAAGGTCACACGTGATCTATTATGCAAGCAAAACTCTTAACTCTACCCAAATGAATTACTCCACCACTGAGAAAGAACTCTTGGCGGTAGTGTTCGCCCTTGATAAATTTTGTCTGTACCACTTAGCCACTAAGGTGGTAGTATACATTGATCATGCAGCCCTTCGTTATCTCAGTTGAAAAAGAAAACCAAGCCTCTTTTAATCCGATGGATTTTATTACTGCAGGAATTCGACCTCGAGATTAAGGACAAGAAAGGAACCGAGAATGTAGTGGCTGATCACCTGTCTAGACTGACTTTAGAGTCAATCCTTCGACAACCAGCCCATCCATGAGACCTTTCCAGATGAACAACTGTTCATTATCTCTGTTAATCCTTGGTATGCTGACATTGTCAACTACTTTGTTACCGAAGAAATGCCTTCACACTGGTCAAAACAGGACAGGAGCCAATTCCTAGCAAGAGTTAAGTACTACTCTTGGGACGACCCTTATTTGTATAAATACTGTCCTAACCAGATCAATCGTCTCTGTGTCCCTGAATCGGACCAACTCAATATCTTGTCCTCGTATCATGACCAACCTTGTGGTGGTCATTTTAGCACTAAGAAGACTGCAAAAAAAGTGCTGCAATGCGGATTCTACTGGCCCATGCTATTTAAAGATGCCCACGTCTTCAGCAAAACTTGTCATAATTGCTAGCATCTTGGCCGCATCTCCCAGAGGAACATGATGCCCCTCACTCCCATCCAAGTCGATGAAATATTTGACATCTGGGACATCGACTTCTTTGGCCCCTTTCCGATTTCCTATGGTTTTGAGTACATTCTCCTTGCGGTGGATTATGTATCCAAATGGATAGAAGCCATTCCCACCAAGACCAATGACCACAAAGTAGTGGTCAAATTTCTAAAGGATTTCATCTTCACCTGCTTCGGTGCCCCTAAGGCTATCATTAGTGATGGGGGCACCCATTTCTGCAATAAGATATTTGAGACATTAATGAAAAAGTATGGGGTAACCCACAAGGTTGCCCTAGCTTATCATCCGCAGACTAGTGGTCAAGTAGAGGTTTCTGATATTCGCTCAAAAGTGCTTATTTTAAGCAATTATCCTGTTAGCGTTATTGCATTCTCCCACGTTAAAATACTCTATTTATCTACTTTTCTACGTAAGAGTCTATCTCATTGCGTAAAACACATTTTTCTGGACGAAATGGTATATTTGCATGCATTAAACACATTTTCGGAAATCTATATATAAAGCCGTTCTGATTAAGTCTCATTACGCGCTTCTTTTATCGCAGGAAACCCAATTGGAGAATTTTAAGGATTGTGAGCCCACAACTGACTGCCAGAGCCTTTGATCAAAGCATAAAAAGCCAATGGACTTAGACAAGAAGAAGTGGGCCAAGAGCAGGCCGAGCCAAAGGATAATCAAAGTGCCAGACAGAGAACCAAGATAGAGAAAGAGCCAGTGGACACACAAATTGCTACACATGATTCCATGAAGATTGGCCGAGGTTACAAGCCAAAGATATGTGTGGGCCAAGGCTATACAAGTTGCAGGACGAGTAGTGACCGCATAGCATGAGACAACATGAAATTCAAAAGATCTTGACAGTTTTGTAGAGAACAACTTCTCATTAGCTTCAATGGGCCCAAGCCCATATCCTAGAACAAAAAAAGAATCAAACTCCAATGGACAAGAAGCTAAAGATGCATGGGATAATATCCTGCCTAATGAAGAAGAGGGTGGAAGGATAGTCCACTACACAAAGAAATACCCTCCATTGGAGGTATTAATAGGGTGCATCTCACCTTATTGGGGAGAGGACAAGTTGGACCAAGGGGAGGAAAAGACAAGTAGAAGCTGAAGTTGCCAAAGTGGGGTCCATATGCAAAGGTGGCAGCCATACACTCGTTGAAGGATACATATCAAAGTTTGACTGTGGTTGCCAATTTCATCAAATGATGACAAAAGTAAGGGAGTTGCTGATTTTGTGAAGGATGACGGACCAAGGTGATAGACTACAAACGGTTGATACAAAAGACATCTTTGACATAGTCGACGGGCATATCTACTTATAACCCACGTGTGGACCAAATAAGAACACGTCAGTGAACTAATGTGGGCCAAGATCAACCGCATGAGAATGTTACACCATACACGTAATCAAAGGTATGGGTACATTGGGCCCCACAAATGATGAACAATTTTTGCATGTGCAAGATGGGGCCCATGGGTTTATCAAAGGTACATAGGGTCAAAAATGTAAAGAATCAAGGGCCAAGCTACATTGGGAGGTACATGGAATTATTTTCCATCTCTTTCTATGGTAGACATGCTACACGTTGGAGGAAGGAAGGTGAGCCCATAAGCTAAGTGGAAGTGAATTTAGAAGTTGCTGAATTTGCATACGGTGGGGTCCACAATGAGTGAAGACATTTTCCATGATTGCTACTATCTTTCCTCTTCAATAAGCCATCTCACCGCCCCATTTTAGCAACTCCATCTCACTGCCACAACACCTCACACTTCTTTCCTCTTTCTTATATCCTACCATCCACACATCTCTAAGGAAAAAAAAAAAAAAAACGGTTACAAATCTTGGACCCAAGAAAACCTTAAGAACCCTACGTTGAAACCGAAGGAGGGAGCTACCATCTCTTCTCTCATCCTCCCTTAGAATCCATTGCCGTCACCCCCCAGCTCTTGGTTCGTTTTTGGAACCTCACACAGACCCCCATCTCTCTCACGCCCCACGTTCCACAGCTTTCTCCTCTCCCCTCTATTTTTAACCCAGCCACGTTTTCTGCAAAACTTCTTCTTCATCCTCACTCCCATTCCATATCTCTCTTGCTGGCCACCTCATAGACAGCAACCCAAGCCGTCCACCCGACTGGCTTGCACCGCTCCTGAATCGCCTCCACCTCTCCTTCACGTTCCACTTCACCAGCAGCAACAGCAACATCTTCAAGGTTGCAAGCACCCCTGCAACCTTCCTCTCCTTTATCTCCTCTCCCTTTCTCTATTCATGCACCTAGCCACCCCTCACACAAAACCAGAAAAAAAAAAATAAAAAAAAAAAGTTTTCAAGATCACCGGAGTTGTAGGTTGCAACTCCGGCAACCTCCATTAATTCCGGCCACCTGCTGCTGATCACCTACCTCTTCCTCCTCAGCAGGTGCCCTTCATCTCATCACGATCACGATCACGATCAGCAGGTGAACCACCGTCTTCACCAAGTCGGCCAGCACACCACGTGCACCCACCATCAAAATTGACGAACCTGCAACTCCGGTAGCTGCAGCTCTCACCCCCCTCAATCCATATCTCAGCCGCCATCATCCTCTTCTTCCTCTCCATTTCACTCAAGAACCAGGAAAGAAAAAAAAAAAAAAAAAGAAAAGAAAAGGAAGAAGAAGAAGAAGAGAAGGAGAAGAGAGGAGAAGAGGAGGGCAGGAGCGTCCTCTTCTTTGTCTCCTTCGCCCCACCTTCCATTGCTGCTCCTCCACGGACTCCACCAAGCCTTCCTTCTTAAGGTGGAGCACCACCGTCTCACCATCGCCCAGCCACTACACAGTCCATCACCTGCTGGAAGTACCATCCACTTCACTTCGTCCAAGACCTGCTAGAGTCAACCACCTGCTCTTCACCTTGCCACCATAACAGCCCCTCCACTTTGCAACCAACAATGCGCCCCCATGCAATCCAACCTTCTTTCTCGGCTTGCACCTTTGCCCACTTGCATGTGCAGATCAGCCTGACTCCTCTTCTCCTAGCTAGTGCTCCAGCCATCCATCCATCAAAGCTGCTAAACATTACCACCGTTCGCATCTCCACCTTCTAGCTTGGAGATCAAGATCTTCAATTCCTCCCATCTCAAGGTGAGATCAAAAGGTGAGCTTCTCTCTCTAGTTTTCTCTCTCTATGTTTCATGCTTTTTAGGTTTGTTTTAATTATTTCTTTAGTGAATGTAAACGGTTTATTTGGATTCAATAAAATAAGTTTTCTTATGAGTGCTTGTTCGTGATAATTTTTTATGAATAACAATTTTGACTTTATTTGTTTATTAAGCTCTTTTATTAATAATCAATCTCTGAAATTAAAATAAAAAAATTCATGTTTTAAACTTCGATCCATCCCTCTCATCCTCCCATCGAGTTCTTTAGCATGCTCCGTCATTTTATGATTCTTATTCGCGCTAATCCGACTAATCCCGAGTGCGGATCGACATCCGACACGAAATCCCTATACAAATCTGTCAATTTTGCAGGATAATCGGATACAAATTACAAATCTTGTTGATTCTAGGGTTTCCGTAACCAACGACGCGGAAAATACCTATTATCAAATGGCGCCGCTGCCGCTCGGGTGTTCGGGAGTGCGAAAAAGGACGTAAAGACGGAATTGGAAAGTTGCTGAATCGGAAAGCTGCTCAATTTGGCCAGCCCGACCTTTTCGGGAAACTTTCTATTTTTTATTTTTGTTGATTTTTAGCAGTTTTTAAATTACTATTTTTAATGCCTCGGAAGGCCGAGTGCAATTTGTAATAATTTAAGAATTTTACTGCTTTCCATATAACTGCTAGATCTTGTTCTAGGGTTTTTTAGAAACCCTAGATTAAGTGAAAAATACCAAAAAAAATAATAAATTCAAAATTCAAAAAAATTAGGGTTTCATATTCTGCAGATTTTTAGAAATCACCAATCAAGGATTTGCAATTTTTGGAAAGATTCTAAAATCTTGAAACTTTGCTAAATTAGGGTTTCCCCTCTTAGAAGTTTCCTCTTTAGAAGAATTTCTATCTTTAGAAATCTTCTGAATTTGGAAAAGTCTGCAAAAGGAAACACCCCAAATCTAGCAAGAATTTCAATTTTGGGAAATTTCCCAAAATTATAAGGGATCTCGCAATCAAATCTTTCTTGGAAGATCTCCACAGTTCGGGAAACTTTCCAATCTAGGTATTTTCCAATCTGGGAATTCCTAAATTTTAACCCATCTCGAACTTGGAAATTAATTCAAAAACTTGCCTAAATCCAGTGCTTGTTCTGTGAACCCTAAAAAGGCAAAGATCTTCCAAATAGAATCCCGACTACCTAGACCGTGTGATCTAACTTTTCTGCAGGAACACGATCCAGTGTGGGTAGAGAGCAAAAGCTCAAAGAGGTGGAGTCGGGCCCAAGCCCATTAGGATACCCCTCTCTAACCCACGGAGGCGACCTCGTGGCGTGGCCCACGGGAGGTAAGTCTCTATCCTCGCCTTGAGTGCGATACAGAGCATATTGGGTGCATCATTGCCGCTTGTCTATTTGTTTTTTAGCAACAACTTATTCGACTTGCATGGCGTGGCCGTTAATCAATCAACTTTAAGAGAGCAAACCCAGCTCCAAAATTGAAACTGGTGGGATTTCATCACCCACCTCATCACTCCAGCTGATATTGATCCCCAGGATCCATCTATAATAAAAAGAATCAAGAAGTAGAGCCAATTAGCCCGGTGTTCGAGGAAAAATCCACACAAAGCGAACCCGCTAAACATCCAATCGAAATAAGACCACGAGCGCGGGTCCCTGTTGTCTAACACACCCATAAGTCCCTGCTACTCAAGTACACTGAGCTCGACGTGGCATCTTGGACTATTCGGCGATTAGTTGCGTGTGGACTAGGAACACGCATCAACCCTAGCTTAACCCGAGGGAACACTCTTCTTATCCACTTGACCAATCCGGTTAGTCTGGGACGTACTTAAGTCAGCCATTGTGCCGCACGTCTGTCTAGGCTTCGGATTGCCTTGTTGTTAACTAGAGTTAGTACTAAAGGATTCGCTCTGAAGAGTGTAGCCTGGTGAGAACCTCTGAGTACAAAACAGTTAGTCCGGCGGTTAAAAGATAAACCAGTGGTCCGCCCACTGTCATAATCTACTCTAGCCCCAAAACTAACAAAGATAATTCCTAAAATATATCCTGAGTGCTTAGAATAGGATTATCTGTGCTTGGTGTGCATCATTTAGGATATTGTTCCTCTCTGGCAACTTTTTGCCAAGTATAGAGCTTGCCTCATTCGCGTATGCCCGGTTGGACTCGCCCGAACAAGCGCTTGATTCGATCTGAGAATCACGTCCCTACAGTGTATCCTCCACTGAATTCTTCCCCATCTCTTGCCCCAACCGCCTCCCCCAGTACTACTACCTTTGTAGTCATGGCAGTCGAACGACCTCTTATCGAGACGTTCGCTCCTATCTCTGCCAATCCGCCCACTTGCATTGTTCTCCCACCTACTACGGCGGTACAGTTTGAGATCAGACCGCAGACGATCCAAATGCTGCCTACCTTTCGTGGTCTCCCAAGAGAAGACCCTTATTCCCATATTAGGGAATTCCAACATGTCATCCTACTTTTCAAGAATCAGAACCTTGATGATGACAATGTCCGTTTGCGAGTTTTTCCATTCTCGCTCAAAGACCGAGCCTCAGATTGGCTCTACTCCTTACCCGCTGATTCAATCAGCAGTTGAAAAGAATTGGTGGGCAAATTCATGTCTAAATTCTACCCCATGACTCGGACCAACCAAATGAAGCAACTCATTCAGGACTTTAGACAGAAGTCCGATGAGAAATTTTTTGAAGCATGGGATAGATTCCAAGACTACCTGACTAAGTGTCCCCACCATAGCATCGATAAGGGCAATCTTGTCCATGTCTTCTATAAGGGACTTACTGATGAGTCCCGGACCATGGTAGAGTCCATGTGCCAAGGAAAATTCCTGCACCAAACTCCGACCGATGCATACAAATTCTTGGGAGAGTTAGGAGAAAACTCTCAACATTGGACGACTGACTCAGAGTTTAGTCGAACCACTTCGGTCCAAAGGACAACCAAGGGACATGATGCTACAGCTGATACTGAGCTTCGATCAGTCATTCAAGAGTTGAGCAAGTCAGTCTCGGCACTGGCTGTGTCTGTACAAAAGCCTACTCAACAATCTACCCCAGTCATGCATGTGGGACACGAGAGCCCTATGGAATCCTGCACCCTCTGTCTGCAACCCTCCCATACTACTGAGCATTGTCCTTTGAATGAAGGATGGTCTAATCCTCTTCAGGAAGAAGTTTGTGCTTTCAGCACATACAAACCACCCACTCAGAACTCGTATAGTCAATCTTATCATCCGGACACGAGAAACCACCCTAACTTCTCTTGGAGGCCTCAGTCTACTCAACCACAAGCTCAACCTCCACGTCAACCTCAGGGCATGTATCCTCCCGGGTTCAATCAACCCAATAGGCAATTCAATCAGGGTCAGTACCAGCAGAATCAGTACCCATCTACTCAGAACCAGCAGTTCCAACAGGGTCAATACTCTGGACAACAGAGCACATTTCAGAATCAGCAAAGAGTTCCCCAGAACTTTCAGAACCAACAGATTGTCCCAACTAATTCTTCCGCCTATAACTATAATGCCCCGATGAGCTCGAGTCGCGAATTGGTGCCTCAGCTCCCTTTAGCTGTTCCCCAACAATCGGTCCCCAAATCTGGTATAGAGGACCTTCTAGCTCAACTCATTACTCAGCAACAACAATCTATGCAACGCCTAGAGCAACAGCAACAACAATCCTTGCTTCGTCTAGAGCAACGCTTAGGCAACCTGGAAGCTGAGAAAGCTAAAGGCATCTTTCCTAGCCAACCCATTGCCAACCCTAAAGGAAATGCCAAAGGGGCAGTATATGAGATCGGATCCCAATCTCAAAGCCAGAATGAGAAGTGTCAAGGGGAGGTGCAAGCTGTAACCACCCTACGATCTGGAAAAACTGTGGACATGGGAGTCCAACCACCACCGGTGCCATCTCCGGCACCCATCACTCGCACAGAGGAAACTAGTCCTAATCCTACCTCTACTTCTTCTACCTCTGCACCAACATCAGATATCCCTGTGCAGAAATCTAAGGTTAAAGACAAATCCATTTGTCGAGTAAAGCCTCCCTTCCCGGACAGACTTGTCCAAGATAAGCGGGATCAGCAATTCTCTGAGATCTTAGACGTCTTTAAAGACGTCTAGATCAATATCCCATTCCTTTCTGCTATCAAGCAAATCCCTTCCTATGCCAAATTCCTCAAGGACTTGTGCACAGTTAAGCGGCGTACGCATGTACCCAAAGCTGCCTTCTTGGCCGAAAAAGCTACCGCGTTCATTCAACGCAATAGTGTGATCAAACACAAGGATCCAGGTAGCCCAACTGTCCAATGTGAAATTGGAGACAACTTTAGCTGCACTGCCTTGCTAGATTTAGGGGCTAGCGTTAACCTCATACCATTCTCGGTATATCAGCAGTTAGGACTGAAAGATATGAAGCCTACCAATGTCACCCTGAAATTGGCTGATCAGTCCATCAAGATTCCAAGAGGAATCATTGAAGATGTCCTAGTAAAAGTCGCTGACTTTTACTATCCTGTGGACTTTATCATTCTCGACACCGAGCCGTGTCAGGATAACCGCATTCCGGTCATCTTAGGCCGTCCATTCCTTGCCACCGCGAACGCACACATCGGGTGCCGGGACGGAAACATGTCTATTGCTTTCGGTAACCTCAAAGCTGAGGTCAACATCTTTCGTTTAATGCAACAAGATGCCGATCGCGAAGTGACCGATGAAATGTGTGCCGTTGAGAGTCTAATCCCGGACTCCACCGAAGATATTCTTAAGCAGTGTCTAGAACACTTTGGAGCTGACTTTGCAACAGAGTCAGCTATTTCTGATCTCAATGATCTTTTGGAGACTGCTCCACTGATAGAGATCCCCGCTCCTCTCATCGAGTTCGAGCCTCTGATAACCATGGCCAGAGAACCCATCCTTCCTTTACCTACTGAAGTCAAACCTCTTTAATCCGTGTCTTCTGTGACACCTATTTCTACTCCATCTGCTCCAATATTGGAGCTTAAGCCTCTTCCCACAGATCTTTCCTATGCCTATCTTGGTCCTAAGGAAACCTACCCTGTCATTCTTGCTTCCGCTTTGTCTGCAAGTGAACGTAAGAAACTTCTTGAGCTACTCAACGAGCACAAATCTGCGATAGGTTGGACTATAGATGATATTCGTGGCATAGACCCCTCGGTGTGCCAACATCACATCTATCTCGAGGATGAATCCAAAACCTCTCGAGAACACCAGAGGAGGTTGAACCCCGTCTTGAAGGATGTAGTCCGGGATGAGGTCCTTAAACTGTTAGATGCGGGTATCATTTACCCCATCTCCGATAGCAAATGGGTGAGTCCTATTCATGTCGTCCCTAAAAAGGCAGGATTCACAGTTGTGGAAAATGAGAACAAGGAAATGGTCACCCAGCGCCTGAAGAAAGGGTGGAGAGTCTGCATCGATTACCGACGACTCAACACCAACACTAGGAAGGACCATTTTCCTTTACCCTTCATAGACCAAATGTTGGAGAGATTAGCAGGTCACTCCTATTACTGCTTCCTCGATGGTTACTCAGGGTATAATCAAATACCCATCGCCCCTGAGGATCACGAGAAGACAACTTTCACCTGTCCCTTTGGCACTTTTGCCTACAAGCGCATGCCCTTTGGCCTCTGCAATGCACCCGCGACCTTTCAAAGGTGTATGATGAGTATATTCTCTGACATGGTGGAAAAATTCCTCGAAGTCTTTATGGACGACTTCTCAGTTTTTGGGTCATCCTTTGATGACTGTCTGAACCATCTAGGGCTGGTACTTCAACGCTGTCAGGACAAGCGACTTGTCCTCAATTGGGAGAAATGCCACTTCATGGTGAAGAAGGGCATTGTTCTGGGACATGTCATTTCCCATCAGGGCATTGAGGTCGACAAAGCTAAAATCGATATCATCTCGACCTTGCCCATTCCTAAGTCCGTACGTGACATCCGATCCTTTTTGGGACACGGAGGATTCTATAGGCTATTCATCAAGGACTTCTCTCAAATCGCTCGACCTCTGTCCCATCTTCTAGCTAAAGATAGTCCTTTCGACTTTAATGCTGACTGTGTCAAGGCATTTGAGCGTCTCAAATCTGAGCTCACTACTGCACCCATTATCCGTCCCCCGGATTGGACTCTACCTTTCGAGGTAATGTGCGATGCTTCTGACTACGCGTTAGGCGCTGTTCTAGGGCAGAGAGTTGACAAAAGGTCACACGTGATCTACTACGCGAGCAAAACTCTTAACTCTGCCCAAATGAATTACTCTACCACTGAGAAAGAACTCCTGGCGGTAGTCTTCGCCCTTGATAAATTCTGTCAGTACCTCTTAGCCACTAAGGTGGTAGTGTACACTGATCATGCAGCCCTTCGTTATCTCATGTCGAAAAAGGAAACCAAGCCTCGATTAATTCGATGGATTCTCTTACTGCAGGAATTCGACCTCGAGATCAAGGATAAGAAAGGAACTGAGAATGTAGTGGCTGATCACTTGTCTAGACTGACTTTAGAGTCATCCTTCGACACCCAGCCCATCCCTGAAACCTTTCCAGACGAACAACTGTTCGCCATCTCTGTTAATCCTTGGTACGCTGACATTGTCAACTACCTTGTCACCGAAGAAATGCCTTCACACTGGTCAAAACAGGACAAAAGCCAATTCCTAGCAAGAGTTAAGTACTACTCTTGGGATGACCCTTATTTGTATAAATACTGTCCTGACCAGATCATTCGTCTCTGTGTCCCTGAGTCAGACCAACTCAATATCTTGTCCTCGTGTCATGACCAACCTTGTGGTGGTCATTTCAGTACTAAGAAAACTGCAGAAAAAGTTCTGCAATGCGGATTCTACTGGCCCACATTATTTAAAGATGCCCATATCTACAGCAAAACTTGTCCTAATTGCCAGCATCTAGGCCGCATCTCCCAGAGGAACATGATGCCCCTAACTCCCATCCAGGTCGATGAAATATTTGACATTTGGGGCATCGACTTCATGGGCCCCTTTCCCATTTCCTATGGTTTTGAGTACATTCTCCTTGCGGTAGACTATGTATCCAAATGGATAGAAGCCATTCCCACCAAGACGAATGACCACAAAGTGGTGGTCAAATTCCTAAAGGAGTTCATCTTCGCTCGATTCGGTGCCCCTAAGGCCATCATTAGTGATGGGGGCACCCATTTCTGCAATAAGATATTCGAGAACTTAATGAAGAAGTATGGGGTAACCCACAAGGTTGCCCTAGCTTATCATCCGCAGACTAGTGGTCAAGTGGAGGTTTCTAATCGTCAGATCAAGCAGATCTTGGAGACGACAGTCAATACCACACGTAAAGACTGGTCTACTCGTCTCACTGATGCTTTATGGGCATACAGAACCGCCTACAAGACCCCACTCAATATGTCTCCCTATCGTCTCGTCTTTGGGAAACCTTGTCATCTACCGGTAGAGATTGAACATCGTGCCCTATGGGCCATTAAGAAACTCAACTTCGACCTTGAATCTGCAGGGGAAGAGCGAAAACTTCAAATGAATGAGTTAGAAGAACTCAGAAATGATGCCTACAACTTGTCCAAGAATTACAAAGCCAAAATGAAGTGGATACATGACAAGAGCATCCTCAGGAAAGAGTTCCATCCAGGACAGAAGGTCCTTCTTTATAATTCTCGTCTTCATCTCTTCCCTGGAAAACTGAAATCTAGGTGGACCGGTCCTTATACGGTCACAGCAGTCACACCCTTCGGGGCAATCACTATTGAGGATCCCAAGGATCACTCCTCATTCCAGGTCAATGGTCAGCGTCTTAAGCAATTCCATGAACTTGATGTGTCGTTCATTCAGACTTTTGAAATTGATCTCATCGATCCTGTTTATGTCGACTGATGATCCACTCAGTCTCCTGTGCTCCAACTTGGTTGGAGGTGCCTGTCACCCCCGTCATGTCTGGCTGAAGACGTAAAACTTAGCGCTTTCGGAAAGGCAATTCCGATATTCCTAGAGTACATGAGTCTCATGCATTTGTGATTATTGTTATATCTCTGAAAATGCAGGTACATTCATTCTCCCAATCATCAGGTATCACACTGTCGAGTTTCTGCCGACTTGGTAACATCCTCCCTGAACCTTTGCATCATCATCACTGATTTTTCATCATTTTATGTCCCGGTCATGAGCACCGAGGACGGTGCTGTATTTTGGTTGGGGGTGGGGTATTTACCAAAACTAATGTCTTCATTTTGAAAAAAAAAAAAAAAAAAAAAAAAAAAAAAAAAAAAAATATGGTTTTTTTTTTAGGGTGATTTCCAATGTTCTCCAAAAGTTTTCTAGAATTTCAAAAATGTGTCAAATACCCTGACTTTGATTAGCTGAAAACCTCCGTTAAGTCAGTATTGAGGATGTCAATTTTTGTTTAAAGTTAGCGTTGAGTCAATTCAAGCGTAACTACAGCAGGTTTGAAAACTCAGAAAAACTCAAATTTGGCACAATTGTACACTATCAACATCAGAGTCATCCTAAGTTTTGAAACTCTAGAGATCCTGTGAGAATAATTGTGGAGACCTAACCCAGTGAGCTTTCGAGCCTTTAATCAATTCAGAGTGTTATACAACAATTCTGAGTCACAAGATGACTCACTATTCTTCATGCCCGCAATATTCGTTGAGAGATCTCATTATCTTTTGCTTCGATCATAAAACTCGGAACGACATCAACATTGGATTACTACGACAGAACCTTCTCTGTATCCAGTCAAGACAGTATACATGATAGTGCAAACCCTAGAAAATGATTTAGGCCATTTTTCTGAACCATTCAGCCTTTTTACTCACCTGAATTATACTTCACTAGAAACCCCTTGAGTCGTTCTATAAAAGCATTTAATTTGCAAACCCATCAACCTAAAATCCAGTTCAGCTACGAAACATGACTGGCTACCCTTATTTTGGGATGGACAAAAGAATAACTGATGTGGGTGTACCGTGAAAAGAAAAGTAAAGAAGAAGAATCAAAAGGAAAAGAAAGTGGTTCAAGCTGAAAACAAAATATGCAAAGAAAGTATGAAGAAGAGCTGAAAAGAAATTGAGCAGTCTCAGAAATATCAAGAAAAAGAGAAAAATACGAAAAAAAGGAAAAAGAACCAGATAATGGTGTTACGTCGCAGGAAAAATTCAAGAAAATGGCAATATCCTCTCAAGATCTTTGAAATCCTGTATCCCTTTATCTCTCTACACCTGACCTAAGCCTCATTACAACCCAGGAAAGTCCTACTTGATTCTAGGATAGTACGATCATAAAATGTGGAGATTGGAGAAAGAGAAGCTATAGAGTTTGATCTGACGTTCCTGAGTGAAGTGGTATTCCAATCATGAGATCTTCTTCTGTTAAAGATGTCCTTCCTTCAAATAAAACATATGTGAGATCTTTTGCCTCTTTATATTAAATACATCTCCTCACATATAAATTGAGAGAAAAGAAGAAAACCCTTCTTGTGTGATTCTATTCTGAGTGCTAAACATGTGAGATTTGAGGTCAAGGCATAAAAACTTAGAGGTGATCTGGAAATCTTTACTGTCGGATGATGGGAATGTTGAGCACACACACACGCAGAGTCTGAATATTCTGGGTCATGATTATCAGTCTGTAGTCTTGCCAAAACTCTCCAACTCTTCGCTAGCATGTAACTATTTTTGCATCAATTCAATGATTTGACGAACGGTGTTTTCCCTGAGCTAATATGAAAAAGTTTGCAGCATGTGCAGAGCCCTATTAAGCTCACTTATTTCGCACTAATTGCCAAGGATTGGCAATATGCTGGTTGGGGGTTGTGATATTCGCTCAAAAGTGCTTATTTTAAGCAATTATCCTGTTAGCGTTATTGCATTCTCCCACGTTAAAATACTCTATTTATCTACTTTTCTACGTAAGAGTCTATCTCATTGCGTAAAACACACTTTTCTGGACGAAATGGTATATTTGCATGCATTAAACACATTTTCGGAAATCTATATATAAAGCCGTTCTGATTAAGTCTCATTACGCGCTTCTTTTATCGCAGGAAACCCAATTGGAGAATTTTAAGGATTGTGAGCCCACAACTGACTGCCAGAGCCTTTGATCAAAGCATAAAAAGCCAATGGACTTAGACAAGAAGAAGTGGGCCAAGAGCAGGCCGAGCCAAAGGATAATCAAAGTGCCAGACAGAGAACCAAGATAGAGAAAGAGCCAGTGGACACACAAATTGCTACACATGATTCCATGAAGATTGGCCGAGGTTACAAGCCAAAGATATGTGTGGGCCAAGGCTATACAAGTTGCAGGACGAGTAGTGACCGCATAGCATGAGACAACATGAAATTCAAAAGATCTTGACAGTTTTGTAGAGAACAACTTCTCATTAGCTTCAATGGGCCCAAGCCCATATCCTAGAACAAAAAAAGAATCAAACTCCAATGGACAAGAAGCTAAAGATGCATGGGATAATATCCTGCCTAATGAAGAAGAGGGTGGAAGGATAGTCCACTACACAAAGAAATACCCTCCATTGGAGGTATTAATAGGGTGCATCTCACCTTATTGGGGAGAGGACAAGTTGGACCAAGGGGAGGAAAAGACAAGTAGAAGCTGAAGTTGCCAAAGTGGGGTCCATATGCAAAGGTGGCAGCCATACACTCGTTGAAGGATACATATCAAAGTTTGACTGTGGTTGCCAATTTCATCAAATGATGACAAAAGTAAGGGAGTTGCTGATTTTGTGAAGGATGACGGACCAAGGTGATAGACTACAAACGGTTGATACAAAAGACATCTTTGACATAGTCGACGGGCATATCTACTTATAACCCACGTGTGGACCAAATAAGAACACGTCAGTGAACTAATGTGGGCCAAGATCAACCGCATGAGAATGTTACACCATACACGTAATCAAAGGTATGGGTACATTGGGCCCCACAAATGATGAACAATTTTTGCATGTGCAAGATGGGGCCCATGGGTTTATCAAAGGTACATAGGGTCAAAAATGTAAAGAATCAAGGGCCAAGCTACATTGGGAGGTACATGGAATTATTTTCCATCTCTTTCTATGGTAGACATGCTACACGTTGGAGGAAGGAAGGTGAGCCCATAAGCTAAGTGGAAGTGAATTTAGAAGTTGCTGAATTTGCATACGGTGGGGTCCACAATGAGTGAAGACATTTTCCATGATTGCTACTATCTTTCCTCTTCAATAAGCCATCTCACCGCCCCATTTTAGCAACTCCATCTCACTGCCACAACACCTCACACTTCTTTCCTCTTTCTTATATCCTACCATCCACACATCTCTAAGGAAAAAAAAAAAAAAAACGGTTACAAATCTTGGACCCAAGAAAACCTTAAGAACCCTACGTTGAAACCGAAGGAGGGAGCTACCATCTCTTCTCTCATCCTCCCTTAGAATCCATTGCCGTCACCCCCCAGCTCTTGGTTCGTTTTTGGAACCTCACACAGACCCCCATCTCTCTCACGCCCCACGTTCCACAGCTTTCTCCTCTCCCCTCTATTTTTAACCCAGCCACGTTTTCTGCAAAACTTCTTCTTCATCCTCACTCCCATTCCATCTCTCTCTTGCTGGCCACCTCATAGACAGCAACCCAAGCCGTCCACCCGACTGGCTTGCACCGCTCCTGAATCGCCTCCACCTCTCCTTCACGTTCCACTTCACCAGCAGCAACAGTAACATCTTCAAGGTTGCAAGCACCCCTGCAACCTTCCTCTCCTTTATCTCCTCTCCCTTTCTCTATTCATGCACCTAGCCACCCCTCACACAAAACCAGAAAAAAAAAAATAAAAAAAAAAAGTTTTCAAGATCACCGGAGTTGCAGGTTGCAACTCCGGCAACCTCCATTAATTCCGGCCACCTGCTGCTGATCACCTACCTCTTCCTCCTCAGCAGGTGCCCTTCATCTCATCACGATCACGATCACGATCAGCAGGTGAACCACCGTCTTCACCAAGTCGGCCAGCACACCACGTGCACCCACCATCAAAATTGACGAACCTGCAACTCCGGTAGCTGCAGCTCTCACCCCCCTCAATCCATATCTCAGCCGCCATCATCCTCTTCTTCCTCTCCATTTCACTCAAGAACCAGGAAAGAAAAAAAAAAAAAAAAAGAAAAGAAAAGGAAGAAGAAGAAGAAGAGAAGGAGAAGAGAGGAGAAGAGGAGGGCAGGAGCGTCCTCTTCTTTGTCTCCTTCGCCCCACCTTCCATTGCTGCTCCTCCACGGACTCCACCAAGCCTTCCTTCTTAAGGTGGAGCACCACCGTCTCACCATCGCCCAGCCACTACACAGTCCATCACCTGCTGGAAGTACCATCCACTTCACTTCGTCCAAGACCTGCTAGAGTCAACCACCTGCTCTTCACCTTGCCACCATAACAGCCCCTCCACTTTGCAACCAACAATGCGCCCCCATGCAATCCAACCTTCTTTCTCGGCTTGCACCTTTGCCCACTTGCATGTGCAGATCAGCCTGACTCCTCTTCTCCTAGCTAGTGCTCCAGCCATCCATCCATCAAAGCTGCTAAACATTACCACCGTTCGCATCTCCACCTTCTAGCTTGGAGATCAAGATCTTCAATTCCTCCCATCTCAAGGTGAGATCAAAAGGTGAGCTTCTCTCTCTAGTTTTCTCTCTCTATGTTTCATGCTTTTTAGGTTTGTTTTAATTATTTCTTTAGTGAATGTAAACGGTTTATTTGGATTCAATAAAATAAGTTTTCTTATGAGTGCTTGTTCGTGATAATTTTTTATGAATAACAATTTTGACTTTATTTGTTTATTAAGCTCTTTTATTAATAATCGATCTCTGAAATTAAAATAAAAAAATTCATGTTTTAAACTTCGATCCATCCCTCTCATCCTCCCATCGAGTTCTTTAGCATGCTCCGTCATTTTATGATTCTTATTCGCGCTAATCCGACTAATCCCGAGTGCGGATCGACATCCGACACGAAATCCCTATACAAATCTGTCAATTTTGCAGGATAATCGGATACAAATTACAAATCTTGTTGATTCTAGGGTTTCCGTAACCAACGACGCGGAAAATACCTATTATCAGTTTCTAATCGTCAGATCAAGTAGATCTTGGAGAAGACAATCAATACCACACGTAAAGACTGGTCTACTCGTCTCACTGATGCTCTATGGGCATACAAAATAGCCTACAAGACCCCACTCAATATGTCTCCCTATCGTCTGGTCTTTGGGAAACCCTGTCATCTATCGGTAGAGATTGAATATCCTGCCCTGTGGGCTATTAAGAAGCTCAACTTCAACCTAGACTCTGCAGGGGAGGAGCGGAAACATCAAAAGAATGAGTTAGAAGAACTCAAAAATGATGCCTATAACTTGTCCAAGAATTACAAAGATGAAGTGGATACATGACAAGAGCATCCTTAGGAAAGAGTTCCATCCAGGACAGAGGTCTTTCTTTCTAATTCCCGTCTTCATCTCTTCCCTGGGAAACTGAAATCTAGGTGGACCGGTCCTTATACGGGCACAGCAGTCACACCCTTTGGGGCAATCACTATTGAGGATCCCAAGGATCACTCCTCTTTTCAGGTCAATGGGCAGCGTCTAAAATAGTTCCATGAACTTGACGTATTGTTCATTCAGACTTTTGAGATCGATCTCATCGATCCTGTCTATGTCGACTGATGATCCACTCAGTCTCCTATGCTCCAACTTGGTTGGGAGTGCCTGTCACCCCCGTTGTGTCTGGCTGAAGACGTAAAACTTAGCGCTTTCTGAAAGGCAATTTCGGTATTCCTAGACTCATGAATCACATGCATTATCTTTATCACTGCAATAATTTTTTGCCCATGCAGGTACCATCACTCTGGCACTACTCTGGTACATTCCACAGTTGATATCCGGCAGAATTGGTAACACCCTTCCTTCACACTCGTATCATGAACTTATCGTTTTCACTATTTGTCCTGGTCATCAGCACCGAGGATGATGCAGTATTTTGGTTGGGGGTGGGTACTTTACCAAAAACTCATGTCACTTTCAAAAAAAAAAAAAAAAACAAAAAACAAAAACATGAGAAAAATGCATTTTGTGGTGATTTTCGGACTATTTTCAAGGTGTCTTCTGTTGATTTTAGTAGTGTTTTCAAAAATCGTTACAATGATGAGTCAAAACTCTTCGCAAAGTCTATATATTGAAAAGGATGTCTACTTTGAGAAAATCACTTATTAGCTCTTAGTTCGGTTTGGAAGAATACTACAATGGAGTTAAATTCTTGGAAACCTCAGATTCAGCAAGAATTTTTCACAAATCAACATCAGAACTATCTATAGTGTGGACGATCTAGAGATCCAAGAAGAATAACTGTGGAGACCTAACCCAGGATAACTGAGGGATATAAATAACTCTGAGTCACAAGATAACTCACCTTTTTTTTCAGTTCCCAACTATTCCCTTGCAAGATCTCATTAATCCTTGCTTTGATCATAGAACTTGGAGCGACGTCAAAGACGGATCATTACAAAAAGAACCTTCTCTCTATTCATTCGAGACATCACAGATGAAAGTGTAAAACCTAAAAAATGATATAGGCCATCTTTCTACCCCAATCAGACATTTTTGGCTTACCTAATATCTACACCATTAGCAACCCTCTTGAGCCTTATGATGAAAACCTTTTCTTGATAACCCATAAACCAAATCCAATCCCCAAAATGAACACAACTCAAACACACCTACTTCTTAGAGGGACAAAAGAATTTTCGGTATGATCACAGCATGAAGAGAAAGCAAGAAAAGAAAAGAAAGACAAGTGGATCAAGCAAAAAGGAAATATGAAAAGAAAAGAAATAAGGAAATAAAAGAGAAATTGAAAAAGAAAGTTAGTAGAACAAAAGTCAAGAAGATGAACAAGTAAAAAAGGTAGAAGAAAGAGAAATCAATGAATTTGGTATCACCACCCTCAGGAAATGCTGCAAAGAACAGTAAGATGCCCTCTCAGATCTTTCGAATCCCTAAAGGCCCTTATCTTTTTGACCTTTTCCTAAGCCTCTATACAACCCAGGGCAATCCCTATTTTTCTAGGTTAGCACCATCACAGAGTGTGGAGAATGGAGAAGAGAGAAACTATAGAGTTTGATCCGACACTCCTGAGTAAAATGATATTCCAATCATGAGATCTTTTGAATCTTCTGTGTCCTCAGTTCTAAATGATATATGTGAGATATTGCCAGTTTCAGACATTTATCTCCTCACATATAACTTGACAGAAAAGAATAAAACCATTTTTATGTGATTCACTTCTGAGCGGTATATGATATTCGCTCAAAAGTGCTTATTTTAAGCAATTATCCTTTTAGCGTTATTGCATTCTCCTACGTTAAAATACTCTATTTATCTACTTTTCTACATAAGAGTCCCTTCTGTTGCATAGAACACACTTTTCTGGATGAAATGGTATATTTGCATGCATTAAACACATTTTCGGAAGTCTAGATATTAAACCGTTCTGATAAAGTCTCATTACGCGCTTCTTCTGTCGCAGGAAACCCCGATGGGACGATTCTTGAGACTTGTTGGCCCAAATCGATCATGAAAGCCCATTGTCAAAGCTTAAAGAGCCCACATGCTATGACTAGAAGATATGGGCCAAATACGGGCTGAAAAAGAGGACCGAGGAGTCGGCCTAAAGTACGAAGAGAGCGGGAAAGCCAATGACCAAGAAACAGACCAAAGCGTCTAAAGCCGCATGAATCAACAAGGAATGATGGTCTGCTCTACTGGTGAAGCGTGAGGAGCGGCACAGTGAAGGCCAGGGTTCCAGACCCTCTGTTAGCATTTTCTCTTTATTTATTTTGTAATATCTTCTCTCTCTCTCTATATATCATCTTTATCTCTCTACTTTCAATATTAATCATCCGATCCTCTCCCTTCCCGCAATAACTCTACCCTACGGCGTACCGTGGCAGATGTCCACCATCCGATGATCCCAATCCTAATTCTCACATATCTTACACTAATCAGATCATGTGATCAATCGTTCCTAGCCAGATCATTCATCAATCATCGGATCATCTGCCAAATGATCGAATCATTCGTCATCAAAACCTCCAATCTTATAACCTCTTGATAAAAAAAAATCATCTGATCTGATCTGACGGTCAAAAATTTGGCATTGATTAGGGTCTACTGTAATGTTGGCCCACTGACCACTTACCAGTGGTCTAATCGGTGAAACCTCACCTATCCTTCAAGCCCATGGCTTATGGCCTGCTCGAAGGCCCAGCATCCATCGGGTCAATCCATCTAATGACCCACGGCCCTCAAAATTATCAATCTTTATGTGGACCCCACTCATGATCCCATGTGGATCCCACTTGGAAGTTATCCCACGGTTTCTAAAACCGTGGGAGAGAGAATATCTTCTCTCTCCATTCTATAATGAGTTTTGTTTTTTTTTTGGAAAGGAGGCCTATTGTATGGCCCATTCTCCCTCTTAGGGAAGGGGCTGGCTCTCTTCTACGGACTGCTCTCCCTCTTCCTCCTGGTGGTAGTCTTCTCTGGCGAGCTGGTGGAGCTCTGCCTTCTCTTTTTCTTCTTCTTCTTCTTCTTCTTCTTCTTCTTCTTATTTTTCTTCTTCTTCTGTTGCAGGTACAAGGGGGCTAACCAGCAAGCCGTCACCCCCTTCAAGCATCATCACAGCAACCACCTCACCATTAAAACCGGCAAACTTCTTCCCGGTTCTCACCACACCCCCACCTGCAACATGATCCAACGGTAAGGGTTCCTACCCCCCTCTCCTTCTTCCCTTCTCTTCTTCCTATCTTCTTCTTCCCCCTCTTTCCCTTCTCCTTCTTCTTCTTCTCTTCATCGTCGTCTTCTTCTTTGCGTTTTCTGGCCGGAGTTGCAGACCTGCAACTCCTGGCCATCTTCTTGCTCATTTTCTTTTCCTTCTTTGTTTTCTTTTTCTTCTCTTCCTCTTCTTCATCCTCTCCTGCCCATCCTCTTCTTCTGCGGTTCTTCTTAGCAGGTACCGCCCACAGCACGTCTTCACGTGCTACCGGAGTTGCAGGTTGCAACTCCGGTCGCTGTTGCGTCCTTCACCGCAACACCACAACTCCACCGCTAGCCTGCCCCACCATCGTCTCAGTTGGCCCCCTCTTTCCCTTCTTTACCTTCTAATCCTCCTCCTCTTCCTTTCTCCTTCTTCGTCTTCTTCTACTCCGGCCAACAGCAACGTCGGAAACTCTTCTCCAAACTCCGGCGGACTGTAACTCATCTTCTCCACCTTTTCCTCCCACCTGCAATTCACATAGGTTGCTCTCTTGTAGATTTTATCCACGATCTGCAAATTGCAAGTTACTCCACGCCTCTTCTATCTCCCTCTTCATCTACACCACACAGCACCACCTCCAGCCACCACCGTTGATGCTGGAGCAACACATTGCCGCCTCCTCCTTCTTTCCACCACCGTCTTCACCACCCCTTATCCTACCTGCTGGTCACCTACTACATTGCTACCACATCAACCATGGCTGTTCCATCCACTTGAACCACAGCACCCACGTATTCTCCTCCGATCCTTCACGTGTGGCAATACACCACCACGTGGTGTAATCAAACCCACTACCAGCCTACCACGACGTCAAGGCAAACCCACGATCAGCATCCTTGCATACTTGCACAACACCACACCATCGTACATCTCCTTCCTTGGTGAAACAAGCCCTAGTCTGTGCAACTCGATGGTAAGGTGCAAAAAGGTGATCTCCATCTACATTTTCTCTTTCTAGATTTCTCACTCATTTTCTCTCTCTATCTTTTTCACTAATTCTTCCCCTTTCTCTCTCTAGGTTTCTCCCTCTCTTTCTCTTTTTCTCTCTCTATCTACTCTCTCTCTCTAACACTTTTTCACTTTTGACTGTCTCTCTCTAGATCATTTAAACTTTATGCTTCATCTCTCTAGACTATTCTTGATTAATGTTTTTTCGTTAGTATTTTTATCAGATTATTTTATTGTAAGAGACAATTTTGAATAAATGGAATTAATTTAAATATGAGTATGTTACAGTCTCTAAAAATTTTGTCATTTATGTATTCTTTATTGCGCTGATCCGACTAATCCCGAGTGACGATCGACATCCGATACGAGCCACAGTGCAAAATTGCTCATTTTACAGGTTAAAAGTCTCGGATAATTATAAATTGTGTTGAAGTTAGGGTTTCCGATTCGACGACACGGAAAAACCCTACTTTCAGTATACAAGTGAGAATTGAGGTCAAGGCATATAATCTTGTAGGTGATCAGAGAATCTAACTACCAGATAGGGATGATGTTGAGCATGATATTCGCTCAAAAATGCTTATTTTAAGCCATTATCCTTATAGCGATGTCACATTCTCCTCCGTAAAACTTGTCTTTTTGTCGACTTTTCCATATAAGAGTTTCTTCCATTGCGTAGAACGCATTCTTTAGACGAAAATTGACTATTTGCATGAAATATACGCATTTCGGATAGTCTAGTATCAAGGTGTTTTAGTTGAATCTCATTACGCGCTTTTTCACTTGTAGGAGACCCTATCGGGCGATTCTCGAGGACTGGCGGGCCCACGATCAACCAGAGAAGACTTCTATTAAAGCTTAAAGAGCCAACAGGCTAGGATAAAAAGATAGAAGACATATACGGGCAAAGCTAGAGGATCGTAGAGCCGGAACAAGGACTAAGAGAGAGAATAGCTGGAGACCAAGAGAAGGACTTAGGTGTTAAAGGCCACACCAATTGACATCAAAGGATAAGTTTGACTTATTGGTGGAGCAGACGAGAAAGAATAAAGAAGACCAGGGTTCAAGACCCTCCAATGCTTTTATTTTTATATTTTTCTCTCACCTCTCCCATATTTCTCTCTTTATCTATCTATCTTGGCCCATGACATAGGCCCATGACCTAAGCCCATGACCCATGACCCATGACCCATACCCATGCCCATACCCATGACCCATACCCATGACCCATGCCCATGCCCATGCCCATTTGCAACAAGAAGAGAGAATTGGTCTCACTTGACCGATTCTTCTCTCCCCATATCTCTCTATCCTAGTCACTCTCTCTCTCATCTAACTAATCCATTCCCAACCATTGGATCTCTCTAGATCTAACGGTCATCATTTTTACAACAAGCAAAAAAGAAAAAAAAAAGTCTATAAGAGATTCATTCTCTCTCCTTCTTGGGTTGGTTCCTTCCCCCTTCTCTTCCTCTCTTTCTTCCTTCTTTCTCTTCTTCTTCACCCTTCTTCTCCGGCGAGCAACTCCGACGAGCTCACCATTAACGCCTCCACCTCGAAGTGCAAAGTGTCAAACAGCAACGTCTCCTTGCTGCCCATTCCTTCGCCACAATCAAAGGCTACAATCCTCAATCCCATTGAGTTTTATCCAATAGAAGTTGCACCATCTACCTCTTCAATGGTAAGCTTCTCTTTAATTCATCTCTCTAACCTTCCTACCTTCTTTCACTCTCTTCTTTCCCTCTCCACCTTTACATGCTTTCTAGGATAATATTTTAATGGCTTTCTAGATTAATTTGGTTTAATGTTATTTCCGTTCTAAAGCATTTGAACAAGCATTGAAAGCATTTGTTTTTAGTTTAATGAACAAGTTTTAAATTCAAGTTTAAGTTGTTTTTATTTATTTTATTTTTCATTCTCGTTTCTCTTATATTTTTTTTCATTCTAATAGTTTTAACAATAATCTCAAACATATTTTAAATGAACCTCCACCATTCTCACCCTTCCATTTATTCCAAGCATTTTCTGATTATTCTTGTTTCTTATTATGCTAACTAATCCCGAGTGCGGACGATATCCTACACGAGCCACTGTGCAAGTCTGCTTATTTGCAGATTAAGTGAACCAATTCGGAAAAATTACAAATATTGTTGAGATCTAGGGTTTCCGTAACCAACGACGCGGAAAAGCCTTAATTTCAAATGGCGCCGTTGCCGCTCGGTTGACGGGATTGCAAAAAGACGAACAGGAATTCGGAAAGCTGCTTAATCTTCAAGATCCGATCCAGATCGGAAACTTTCCACTTAAATTTTTCACATTTTCCACTTATTATTTTAATGCCTCGGACGGCCGAGTGCAAAGTTGTAATAACTTAGGACTTTATTTTCTCTGCTTTTAGAATAACTGCTAGATAATTAACTAATTAAAAATACCAAAAATATTAGGTCAGATTTCAATTCTGCTATTTCTAGTTAGATCACCATTGGTTACTTGATTCAAATTGGAAGATTTCCAACTCAGGGTAATTCAAAAGTAGATATTTCCGAATCCTAATTCGGGGATAGCTAAAGTTGAATTTCAAACCCTAATTGGAACTAATTCACAATACCTGCCCTAAATCATTTTGTATTTCTTGAAACCCCAAAGGCGATATACTTCCAATTACATACCGTAGACCATTGTGGACTAACATGATTGCGGATTGCGTTTACCAAGTGAGTAGGGAGCGAAAGCTCAAAGAGGTGGAGTCGGGCCCAAGCCCATTTGGATACCCCTCCCTATCTCACGGAGGAGACCCCGTGCGTAGCCAACGGGCAGGTAAGTTTCTATACCTCGCCTTGAGTGCGATCTTGCTCATTGTGCAAAATACTGTGCCGATTGTCTATTTGCTTTTGCAAAAATTATCAGAACTACTTGGTTTGGCCGTAATAAAATACATTAAAGAGCAAACCCAGCTCTAACTTGAAACTGGTGGGATTTCATCACTCACCTCGTCATTCCAGCTTTTGTGCAACCACAGCCAAGAATTAAAATCAATCAAGAATAGAGCCCACTTAAATCGGTGTTCGAGGAAAACTCCACATAAAGTGACCCCTTCAAAGATCAAGTCGATTAAGTCCATGAGTGCGGGTCCCTGTTATCTAACACACCCATAGGTCCCTACTACTCAAGTATACCGAGCTCTTAAGTAGCCTCCTTGATTGTCTGTCGGATCAGCTAGTGTCGGATTAGGAACACGAACCAACCCTAGCTCCTCTTCTGGGAAAACTCATCTTCACGCTTGACAAATCCGGTTAGTCTGGGGCGTACTTAAGTCAGCCGATGTGCCGCACGTCTGTCTAGGCTTCGGATTATCTTGCAGTCAAATTGAGTTAGTACTAGCGGATTTGCTTTGAAGAGTGTATCCTGGTGAGAACCTACAGAGTAAAAAGTTAGTCCGGCGGGTATTTGAAGATAAACCAGTGGTCCGCCCACTGTCATAATCTACACTATCCCTACACTAACAAGATAATTCATAATACTATCCTGATTGTTTAGGTTAAGAATATCTGTTGCTCTGTGTGCATCATCTAGGCTCATTCGGTTTCATACACCTCTTGCCAACTCTAGAGGCTTGCTCTTTCAGCATATGCCCGCTTGGACCAGATCCAATCGTAGATTGATTCGATCTGAGAATCATTTTCTTACAGTGGAGTCTTCCACTATTCATCACCCCTCCCCCTTTCCTCCCCCTCTTCCAGAGAAAATACCTTCATCGTTATGGCAGACGAACGTCCCCTTATCGAGACGTATGCGCCGATCTCGGCCAACCCGCCATCATGCATTGTTCTTCCACCTACTGCGGCGGTACAATTCGAGATCAGGCCGCAAACTATTCAAATGCTGCCAACTTTTAGAGGTCTCCCCAGAGAAGACCCCTATTCCCATATTAGGGAATTTCAACATGTCATCCTGCTCTTTAGAAATCAGAATCTTGATGATGACAATGTTAGACTGAGAGTTTTTCCTTTCTCTCTAAAGGATAGAGCCTCGGACTGGCTTTACTCTCTTCCTGCAGATTCTATCACAAATTGGAAAGAACTTGTAGGAAAATTTATGTCCAAATTTTACCCCATGACTCGTACTAATCAAATGAAACAACTCATACAGGACTTCCGACAAAAGTCCAATGAGAAATTTTATGAAGCCTGGGAAAGATTCCAGGATCATCTGATCAAGTGTCCACATCACAGTATCGACAAAGGCAGTCTGGTTCACATTTTCTACAAGGGACTTACTGATGAGTCCCGCACTATGGTTGAGTCAATGTGCCAAGGAAAATTCATGCATAATACTCCTACCGAAGCGTACAAATTTCTGGGAGAATTAAGTGAAAATTCCCAGCATTGGACAATTGACAATGAGTTCAGTCGAAACACTCCGGTCCTGAAAACTAATATGGGAAATGAAGCAAAGGTTGACCCTAAACTCAAATCCCTCATTCAAGAGTTGACCAAGTCAGTCTCTGCCCTGGCTGTGTCTGTACACAAGCCTATTCACCATTCTGCCCCAGTCATGAATATAGGTCAAGAGAACCTAATGGAACCCTGTAATATCTGTTACAGCCCTCCCACTCTACTGAAAATTGTCCTTTAAATGACGGATGTGCCCCTCCACTCCAAGAAGAAGTTCATGCGTTTAACACCTTTAAACCACCTACCCAGAACTCGTATAGCCAAACTTACCATCCTGATACGAGAAATCATCCTAACTTCTCTTAGAGGCAGCAGTCTGCTCCACAGCAAAGACCTGCGCAGAGCACATATCCTCCTGGGTTTAATCAACCCAACAGGCAAGACCAACAGGGACAGTACCAATAGAGTCAGAACCAGACGAGTCAATACCCGTCTAATCAGAATCGATCATTCCAGCAAGGACAATACTCTGGCCAACAGGCACCTAATCAGAATCCCCAGAATCTGCAGTTAAGTCAAACTGCACCTCAATCCTACAATTATTCTGCCCCTATGAGCTCAAATCGTGAACTGGTTGCTCAAGCTGCTCCTAAACCAGGTCTAGAAGACCTCCTATCACAATTTATTGTGCAGCAAACCCAGTCCATGCAGCGCCTAGAGCAGCATCTCGGGAATTTAGAAGCTGAGAAAGCCAAAGGCATCTTCCCTAGCCAACCTATTGCAAATCCTAAAGGGAATGTCAAGGGCGCAATTTATGAGGTCGGTTCCCAGTCACAGAATCCAAACTACCAAGGAGAGGTACAAGCTGTTACCATGCTCCGATCTGGAAAGACTGTGGATATGGGAGTAAAAGAACCCTCAGAGCCATCTCCCGATCCTATTCCTAAACCGAGCACAGAGGAACACATTTCAAAATCCACCTCTGATGCTGTGAAGCCTGCACCAAAATCTACAATTCCAGTGCAGAGATATCAGGCGAAGGACAAATCTATTTGTCGGATTAAGCCTCCCTTCCCGGACAGGCTTGTCCAAGACAAAAGAGATCAGCAATTTTCAGAGATCTTAGACGTTTTCAAAGACGTCCAGATAAATATCCCCTTCCTATCTGCTATCAAACAGATCCCTTCCTATGCCAAATTCCTGAAAGAATTATGCACTGTCAAACGGCGTACGCATGTACCCAAAGATGCCTTTTTGGCAGAAAAAGCTACAGCGTTCATCCAACGCAACAGTATAATTAAGCATAAGGATCCAGGAAGTCCTACTGTGCAGTGTGAAATCGGTGATAACTTTAGTTGCACAGCTTTGTTGGACTTAGGAGCTAGTGTCAATCTCATACCATTTTCGGTATACCAGCAGTTAGGCCTCAAGGATATGAAGCCAACAAAAATCACTCTGAAGCTGGCTGACCAGTCCATAAAAATTCCACGAGGAATTATTGAAGATGTCCTAGTGAAAGTAGCTGACTTTTACTACCCTGTAGACTTCATCATCCTCGACACAGAACCGTGTCAGGATAATCGAATCCCGGTCATTCTAGGCCGACCGTTCCTTGCTACCGCGAATGCACACATCGGGTGTAGGGATAGGAATATGTCAATTGCCTTCGGCAACCTAAAGACTGAGGTTAACATCTTTTGACTAATGCGACAGGATGCCGATCGCGATGTGACAGATGAAATGTGTGCAATTGAGAGTCTAATTCAGGACTCCACTGAAGATATCTTGAAACAGTGCCAAGAGCACTTTGATACTGACTTCCAATGGGAGTCAGCAATTTTTGAGGATAATACTATCCAAGAGTCAGCTACACTGATTTCTACTCCTCCTCCTATTGTTGAGTACGAGCATTGCTAACCATGATCAGAGATCCTACTACTGTCAACTCTATCTCGGTAGAGGAGGAAGAATCAAGCTCCACTGATCAGAAACTTGAGCTTAAGCCTCTACCCTCTGAACTATCTTATGCTTATCTTGGTCCTGAAGAGACTTATCCTATCATCATTTCTTCTGCCCTATCTGCGTCCCAAAAAGAGAGACTGATTATGTTGCTAAAGAAGCACAAATCAACCATAGGATGGACCATTGATGACATCCGTGGGATAGACCCTTCTGTGTGTCAATGAAAGTAGGGTTTTTCCCGCGTCGTTGATTACGGAAACCCTTGTATTTCAACAATATTTGTAATTTCTCCGAATTGGTTCACTTAATCTGCAAATAAGTAGACTTGCACAGTGGCTCGTGTCAGATATCGTCTGCACTCGGGATTAGTTAGCACAATAAGAAACAAGAATAATCAAAAAATGCTCAGAATAAATGGAAGGGTGAGAATGGTGGAGGTTGTTTTAAAATATGTTTGAGATTGTTGTTAAAACTATTAGAATGAAAAAAAACATAAGAGAAACGAGAATGAAAAACAAAATAAATGAAAACAACTTAAACTTGAATTTAAAACTTGTTCATTAAACTAAAAATAAATGCTTACAATGCTTGTTCAAATGCTTTACAATGGAAATAACATTAAACCAAATTAATCTAGAAAGCCATTAAAATATTACCCTAGAAAGCATGTAAAGGTAGAGAGGGAAAGAAGAGAGTGAAAGAAGGTAGGAAGGTTAGAGAGATGAATTAGAGAGAAGCTTACCATTGAAGAGGTAAATGGTACAACTTCTATTGGATAGAACTCAATAGGATTGAGGATTATAGCCTTTGATTGTGGCGAATGGAATGGGCAGCAAGGAGACGTTGCTGTTTGACGCTTTGCACTTCGAGGTGGAGGCGTTAATGGTGAGCTCGCCGGAGTTGCTCGTCGGAGAAGAAGGGTGAAGAAGAAGAGAAAGAAGGAAGAAAGAGAGGAAGAGAAGGGGGAGGGAACCAACCCAAGAAGGAGAGAGAATGAATCTCTTATAGACTTTTTTTTTCTTTTTTGCTTGTTATAAAAATGATGACCGTTGGATCTAGAGAGATCCAACGGTTGGGAATGGGTTAGTTAGATGAGAGAGAGAGTGACTAGGATAGAGAGATATGGAGAGAGAAGAATCGGTCAAGTGAGACCAATTCTCTCTTCTTGTTGCAAATGGGCATGGGCATGGGTCATGGTCATGGGCATGGGTCATGGGTCATGGGTATGGGCATGGGTCATGGGTCATGGGTCATGGGTATGGGCATGGGTCATGGGTCATGGGTCATGGGTCATGGGTCATGGGCTTAGGTCATGGGCTTAGGTCATGGGCTTATGTCATGGGCCAAGATAGATAGATAAAGAGAGAAATAGGAGAGAGGTGAGAGAAAAATATAAAAATAAAAGCATTGGAGGGTCTTCAACCCTGGTCTTCTTTATTCTCTCTCGTCTACTCCACTAATAAGTCAAACTTATCCTTTGATGTCAATTGGTGTGGCCTTTAACACCTAAGTCCTTCTCTTGGTCTCTAGCTATTCTCTCTCTTAGTCATTGTTCCGGCTTTACGATCCTCTAGCTTTGCCCGTATATGTCTTCTATCTTTCTATCCTAGCCTGTTGGCTCTTTAAGCTTTGATAAAAGTTTTCTGTGGTTGATCGTGGGCCCGCCAATCCTCGAGAATCGCCCGATAGGGTCTCCTACAAGTGAAAAAGCACGTAATGAGATTCAACTAAAACACCTTGATACTAGACTATCCGAAATGCGTATATTTCATGCAAATAGTCGATTTTCGTCTAAAGAATGCGTTCTACGCAATGGAAGAAACTCTTATATGGAAAAGTCGACAAAAAGACAAGTTTTACGGAGGAGAATGCGACATCGCTATAAGGATAATGGCTTAAAATTAGCACTTTTGAGCGAATATCAGTCAACATCACATTTATCTTAAAGACGACTCTAAGACGTCTAGAGAGCACCAGAGGAGGTTAAATCCGGTCCTAAAAGAAGTAGTACGGGATGAAATTCTAAAATTGCTAGATGCGGGTATCATTTACCCCATCTCTGATAGCAAATGGGTGAGTCCAATCCATGTCGTACCTAAGAAGGCGGGTTTCACTGTTGTAGAAAATTATCAAGGAGAAATGGTGACCCAGCGCTTAAAGAAAGGATGGAGAGTCTGTATTGACTACAGACGGCTCAATACCAACACCCGGAAGGACCATTTCCCTCTCCCATTCATTGATCAGATGTTGGAACGTCTAGCAGGTCATTCCTACTATTGCTTCCTAGATGGTTACTCGGGATATAATCAGATTCCAATTGCACCCGAGGACCATGAGAAGACCACGTTCACCTGTCCCTTTGGCACTTTTGCCTACAGTCGCATGCCGTTTGGCCTCTGCAATGCACCTGCGACTTTTCAAAGGTGTATGATGAGTATATTTTCGGACATGGTCGAACGGTTCTTAGAAGTTTTCATGGATGACTTCTCCGTCTTTGGATCCTCTTTCGATGACTGTCTCCAACATCTGAGTCTGGTACTCGCAAGATGTCAGGATAAGCGACTTGTCCTAAATTGGGAAAAATGCCACTTCATGGTAAAGAAAAGAATCGTGCTAGGACATGTCATTTCTGACAAGGGTATTGAGGTCGACAAAGCTAAGATTGATATTATCTCGACCCTACCAATTCCTAAATCTGTGCGTGATATTCGATCTTTTCTTGGACATAGAGGATTCTACAGGAGATTCATTAAGGATTTCTCCTAGATAGCTCGACCCCTGTGTAGTCTTCTGGCTAAGGATAGCCCTTTTGACTTCAATGCTGACTGTGCAAAGGCATTCGAGCGTCTTAAATCTGAGCTTACTTCTGCGCCCATCATCCGCCCTCCTGATTGGACCATAACTTTTGAAGTGATGTGTGACGCATCCGACTATGCTCTTGGAGCAGTTTTGGGCCAAAGAGTCAACAAAATGCCACATGTGATATACCATGCGAGTAAGACTTTAAACTCGGCTCAGTTAAACTACTCCACTACTGAAAAAGAGCTTCTGGCCGTTGTTTTTGCTCTAGATAAATTCAGACCATACTTATTGGCCACTAAAGTCATAGTTTATACGGATCATGCGGCTCTGAAATATCTAATGTCCAAAAAGGAGACGAAGCCGAGATTGATAAGATGGATCCTTCTATTACAGGAATTCGATCTAGAGATCAGGGACAAGAAAGGAACTGAGAATGTTGTGGCTGTTCACTTGTCAAGGCTGACTTTAGAGTCTAATTTTGAATCTCAACCCATTCTCAAAACTTTTCCTGATGAATAACTGTTCGCTATCTCCGTCACCCCATGGTATGCTGACATTGTCAATTACCTAGTGACGGAGGAAATACCATCTCATTGGTCAAAATAGGACAAAAATCAATTCCTAGCAAGAGTTAAGTATTACTCTTGGGACGAGCCTTATTTATATAAATACTGTCCTGACCAAATTATTCGACTATGTGTCCCTGAATCTCAGCAGTTGAATATCTTGTCCTCTTGTCATGACCAACCATGTGGTGGTCACTTCAGTTCCAAAAAGACGGCTGAGAAAATCCTACAATGTGGATTCTACTGGCCATCACTGTTTAGAGAAACACATATCTACTGCAAGGCCTGCCCTAATTGTCAAAACCTTGGCAGAATTTCTTAGAGAAATATGATGCCCTTGAACCCTATTCAAGTTGATGAGATATTCGATATGTGGGGTATTGATTTCATGGGGCCCTTTCCTACATCCAATGGTTTCCAATTCATCCTCCTAGCTGTGGACTATGTCTCTAAGTGGATTGAGGCAATTCCTACAAGAACCAATGACCATCAAGTTGTTGTGAGATTTTTGAGGGAGTACATTTTCACAAGATTCGGAGCCCCCAAAGCCATTATAAGTGATGGGGGTAGCCATTTCTGCAATAGAGTTTTTGAAAAGTTAATGAAAAAGTACGGTGTAACTCATAAGGTTGCCCTTGCTTACCATCCGCAGACCAGCGGTCAGGTCAAGGTCTCCAATCGGCAAATCAAGCAGATACTGGAGAAGACAGTCAATACAACTCGTAAAGACTGGTCGACACGCCTCTCAGATGCTCTATGGGCTTACCGAACAGCTTATAAAACTCTCTTGAATATGTCTCCATACCGGTTGGTTTATGGTAAACCTTGTCATCTCCTTGTTGAGATTGAGCATCGCGCCCTATGGGCGATCAAAAAACTCAATTTCGACTTAGACGCAGTAGGAGAGGAAAGGAATTTACAACTCAATGAATTGGATGAACTGAGAAATGATTCATATGCCTTGTCAAAAAAGTATAAAGATAAAATGAAATGGATACATGACAAGAGCATTCTTAGGAAGGATTTCCACCAGGGACAGAAGGTCTTACTTTACAATTCTAGACTTCACATCTTCCTTGGAAAATTGAAATCCCGATGGTCAGGCCCATTTGTTGTTACTGAAGTCATGCCCTATGGGGCTATAACTGTTGAGGATCCAAAGGATAATTCAACCTTCCAGGTCAATGGACAGCATCTCAAACCTTTTCAAGAATTAGACATGTCATCTATTCAAACCTTCGAGATAGATCTTATTGATCCAATATATGAAGACTGATGTTTCTGTCAGTCTCTCTGAGCTCCAACTTAGTTGGGGGTGAATTTCAACCCCGTTGTGTCTGGCTGAAGACATAAAACTTAGCGCTTTCGGAAAGGCAATTCCGATATTCCTAGAAGTCATTGAGTCACATGCATAATTCTTTCATATATTATTATGGCTATACAGGTACAATTCCTCTCACTACCATCGGGTATCATCAAATCTCAGTCATACTGGTATAACTCTTCCTCTAACATGCATCACATTGAGAGTTTTCATACATTTTTGTCCCGGTCAGAGCACCGAGGACGGTGCTGTATTTCAGTTGGGGGTGGGGATTTATCAAAACTCATGTCTTCATAAAAAAAAAAAAAAAAAAAAAATTTGAGAAAAATGAGAAAAAGATGTATTTTGGGGTGATAACCTGTGTTTTACAAAGTTTTCTGAGTACTTTCGAAATGCTTTTCAAATCCTTTACAATGATGAGTACAAAATTTTCGGAAAGTCTATTTATTGAAAAGGATGTCTGTTTTGAAAAATCACTTATTAGCTCTTCATTCAGTTTGAAAGCAAACATTACTATAGTGGATTGAAAAATCTTTGAAAACTCAGATTCAGCAAAAATGTTCACATATCAACGTTAGAATTATCTGAAGTTTAGATTATCCAGAGATCCAAGAAGAACAATTGTGGAGACCAAACCCAATGAGCTTTTGATCTTTTCATTATTTCTGAGGGTAATAAAATTATTCTGAGTCACAAGATGACTCACAATTCTTCTACTTCCCAAATATTTCCATTGAGTGATCTCATTAACCCTTGCTTTGGTCATGGAACTCAGAACGACATCAAATTCGGATTATTACAGAAAGAATCTTCTCTATATCTATTCGAGACATCGAAGCTGAAAGTACAAACCTTAGAAAATGATATAGGCCATCTTTCTAACCAATCAGACTTTTTAGCTTCCCTAACATCTATACCGTTAGAAACTATTTTTGAGCCTTTTGATGAAAACCTTTTCTTGTTAACCCATCAACCAAAAACCCAATCCCAAAAAAGAGTTCAAAATGATAACCTACTTCTGAGAGGGATCAAAGAGTATTTGGTATGATTACACCAAGAAAAGAAAAGAAAACAAATGGTTTGTGCTGAAAAGAAACATAAAAAAAAAAGAAGGAAAGGTTGAAGAATAGCCAAAAAGACAAAAATTGAAAAAAAAAAAAAAAGTTAAGGAAATATTATCCCTGGGAAAAGTTGCAAAGAATAGTGAGATACCCTCTCAGAATTTTTGAATACCAGAATATCCTTCTTTTCTGAACCTATCCTAAGCCTCAATACAACCTATGTAAGTCATATTTGATTCTAGATTTGTACCATCCTCAAGTGTGGAGAGTGGAGAAAAGAGAAATTATAGAGTTTGATCCGACGTTCTTAAGTGATATGACATTCCAATCATGAGATCTAATTAAATCTTCTTATACCCTCCATTCAAAAACTATATATGTGAGACGTTTGCCAGTTTCTATATTCATCTCCTCACATATAATTTGAGAGAAAAGTATAAAATCATTTCTGAGTGATTTACTTCTGAGTGGTATACAAGTGAGGATTGAGGTCGAGGCATAGAGTCTCTAAAGAGATCCAGATATATCTACTGCCAGATAAGGATGATGTTGAACACACACACACACACTGAGTCTGAGTAATCTTTTGTTTGAAGGTCTATTTGTAGAAGTGTTGCATTTTGCTAATTAGTTCTAATTTGTGAATGATTTCTTGCATCCTTAAAATAATCTGACAAAACGGAGTTTTTTCTGAGTAATGCAAATAAGTTTTCTAGCATGTTATGCCTAGCCCTCTTTCGCTCACTTATTTCACAATAATTGCCAAGGATTGGCAATATGCTAGTTGGGAGTTGTGATATTCGCTCAAAAGTGCTTATTTTAAGCCATTATCCTTATAGCGATGTCACATTCTCCTCCGTAAAACTTGTCTTTTTGTCGACTTTTCCATATAAGAGTTTCTTCCATTGCGTAGAATGCATTCTTTAGACGAAAATCGACTATTTGCATAAAATATACGCATTTCAGATAGTCTAGTATCAAGGTGTTTTAGTTGAATCTCATTACGCGCTTTTTCACTTGTAGGAGACCCTATCGGGCGATTCTCGAGGACTGGCGGGCCCACGATCAACCACAGAAGACTTCTATCAAAGTTTAAAGAGCCAACAGGCTAGGATAAAAAGATAGAAGACATATACGGGCAAAGCTAGAGGATCGTAGAGCCGGAACAATGACTAAGAGAGAGAATAGCTAGAGACCAAGAGAAGGACTTAGGTGTTAAAGGCCACACCAATTGACATCAAAGGATAAGTTTGACTTATTGGTGGAGCAAACGAGAGAGAATAAAGAAGACCAGGGTTCAAGACCCTCCAATGCTTTTATTTTTATATTTTTCTCTCACCTCTCTCATATTTCTCTCTTTATCTATCTATCTTGGCCCATGACATAGGCCCATGACCTAAGCCCATGACCTAAGCCCATGACCCATGACCCATGACCCATACCCATGCCCATACCCATGACCCATACCTATGACTCATGCCCATGCCCATGACCATGACCCATGCACCCTTGATATGAACTGACAAAAATAGAGTTTTTTCTGAGTAATGAGAACAAGTTTTCCAGCATGTACCAGGCCCTTCTGAGCTCTTGTATCTCGCACTAATTGCCAAGGATTGGCAATATGCTGGTTGGGGGTTGTGATATTCGCTCAAAAGTGCTTATTTTAAGCAATTATCCTTCTAGGGTTATCACACTCCCCTACGTAAAACTACATTTTTATCAACATTTCTACGTAAGAGTTTTTCTCATTGCGTAGAACACACTTTTCTAGCTAAAATGGTATATTCGCATGCATTCATACGTATTTATTTGACCCACATGTGAAGTCATTCTCATTACACGATTTTTCTATTGTAGGAGCACTAATTGGGCAATTTTGATGGAATGCGGGCCCATAATCAACTTCCAGAACCTAGGATCAGAGCTCAAGAGCCAACAGGCTGAGGATGAGAAGATATAGGCCAAAGACGGGAAGAGCCGAAAAGTCAAAAGAATCGAGGGACGACCAAGAGAGAAGGAGAGACAAGCCCTCAAAGAAGAGACTAAGGAGATTAAAGCTTATAAACCAACACAAAGCGAATACTAGCTCAGTTGGTGAAGCACGCAGAAGACCAAGTCAAAGATTAGGGTTCAAGACCCTCTGCTAGCATTTTCTCCTTATTTTTGTAATAATTTCTCTCTTCTCTCTCTAAATCCTCATTCTCTCTCTACTCTAAATATCAACCACCCGACCCTATCTCCTTCCAAAATCACTCGTTCCTACAGCCTAACTTGGCAGATCTCCACCATCCGATGATCCGTCCGATCATCATCATCCATTCTACCGTCCGATCATTATATCTTCAGATCTTTCCTCCCATCACCCATCGGCAATCTTGGATCTAGTGGCCCTCATCATTCCATGTCCAATCATACGGGCCATGGACAAGCTAGAGAGGGGGTCCATTAGCAATGACCCACGGCCTAGTCATAGGGTGGACCCCACATCCTTTATTAGAAAGTATCCCTCGGTTTCACCAAAAAGGGAACTTTCCTCTCCATGTCTTGAAAATTAAAACATAATATTTTCATCTAGAAACCATCTTTTCTCTCACAAGATTTTTTGGAGATATTTTAAAAAAAAATAGAAAACTCTTTCTACGAAAGAATGTTTTAAAGAAAATGAATTTTTTTGAACATGGAAAGAAAAGTTTGCCAAAAACTAAAATTTTGTTCTTGAGAAAAGATTTTTTTTAAACATAGAGGGATTCTCCATTAAAGGGATGTGGGTCCACCTAAAAGAAGAGAGGACCGTTGGGCTCATGGGATTGACAAGAGTTCCCATTTTTAAAGAGATAATCAAAGGGGATACTCTCAAAAAGGAGAAACCGAACCTAGAGTTTCCAAATAGGGAGGAAACCTTAAACATATCTCCTTCTCTCCCCTTCTCCGAACTTTCTAATCTTCTCCAAGCCGTTGGACCCATTCCATTTTTATCTCCTTCTTCATTCTCTTTCTTCTCTCCACATTTTTGGCAAGAGAGAAAGGGGAGCAGATCTCTTTTTCACTCAACACCAGGCCATCATCTTCCTTCTCCAGGCGTTCCTCTAGCAGCCAGCCAACACTCTGCACTTGCTGCCCCACACAGTGTGTCCGTCTCTCCCTCTTGCTGGACCTAAAAAAACATTCTCAAAAAAAAAAAAAAAAAAATTTCTGAAAACTAGAAACCCAGCCACCGTCTCCTCCATTAAGCCAAGCCCCTCCTCTCACTTTCTATTTTTTTTCCCAGCCGTCCTCACCTTGTGGGAAGATCCTAATCTATTCTCCAATCTCCCAGTCTCTCAAAAAAAAAAACTCATGGGTCCTAGCCTTTGATGCCAAAAAGATTTTCTTCACCTTGGTGTGCACCTTCGCCATCTTCAAGCCGTCTTCATCCTCTCCATTTGTTGGGTTGCAGCCAACTACCATCACCGCTCCACATCGTGCTGCATTAACGCCTCCATATTTTTTGGATTTTGGGCTGCACCTCATTCCACGCTCCTCTCCATCAACAAGCGGCCCGCCTACTTTGCAATCCCATTTTCCTTCTTCATCGGCAGCACATAGCAGCAAGAAGGTTGCTGCCATGTAACCCAGCCGAACCTGCAACTTGCACCATGATCTCCTCTCTCTCTCAAGCAATTCTTGTCCTAACTGAAAGAAAAAAAAAATAAGAGAAGAGAAGACGAGAAGAGGAGAGGAAGTCATACCTTCCACCATCGTTGTTGCAATTCCACCACCACCTGAAGTGCCTCCCATCGCATGCTCCACCTGTGCCCCAGCCTCCACATCTCACCGCCAATGAATACCATCACGTGGTATACACCTCCACCACTACGGGGTTCTTCTTCCGGTTTTTCCATTGATGGTTGCATACCAGCTGCCCTCCATCATCGTGGACTTCACCATGGCTGGCATTTTCAACTTTAAAACCAGCAACATCATCCATGGCCGAACCATCTCCTCGGCCACACCATGTATTTCCGACTACCACTTGGCTGGTACTCCAGCCAATCTCCTCAGGCTAATTTCTAGTAAGTCTCAAGGTAGTTCCTCTATCTAGATCTCTTTCTCTCTCTAGTTCTCTTTCACTTTCTCTCTCTAGTTTCCTTTTATATGCTTTGTAGCTTGAGTAAGATTTGTTTTCTAGTAGTTTTTAATGTTTAATTCAAGTTTGTAATACTTTTGATCAATTAATAAAAGAAGTTTGATAATTACGTTTTAGTTAATGGTAGCATTTTCTCTCTCTAAAAATCCCCAAAATCATGTTTTAAACAAATCACAAATCCACCACTCTCATCCCTCCATTGGCAAAAATCCGTCATTTTATGTTCTTGATTGCGTTAACTAAACCCGAGTACGGATCGACATCCGACACTTTCCACTGTGCAAAGAATTGTTTAATCTTGCAGGATAAAAATTGGATCTATTACAAATGTGTTGATTCTAGGGTTTCCAAATCCAACGACGCGGAAAAATCCTACTTTCACTCCCCCTATTTGCAACAATATAGGAGAATGATCAGACACCGTTCTTGGTAGAATGCTTTGCTTAACATTTGAAAATACCTCTTCCCAAGAATCTGAAACCAAGAACCTATTTAAACAACACATTACTGGTCTTTCTTGATTGTTAGACCAAGTGTACGCCCCCTAACAAAAGGTAAATCAATCAATGAATTTATTTTTTGCTAAATGATGACAATAATATTAAAAAGATAAAAAAGGGTTTACAAAAATTGTTGAAAAGATTCAACCAAAAAGAGAGATGAAGGAGAGGAAAAGAAAAAAGAGACTACAACGTCATCAATCAACAAATCGATAGTAGGTTTTCAATGGATCCTCAATGCTGAGGAATAGAGGTCTATCATTCCACCATTGATAATTGCCAATGCTCAAGGAGCACCCAAAATTCGCACAATTGTTTGCTCCGAAATTAATTTCCCTCCAAGTTGAAGTGAAAACCACTTGATTGATCTAATTAGATTCAATCCATATATAAGTTCTTCCATCCTTTAGATAAAGCTTTGTCAATCCCATCCACAATCGCATGGCATTCCGCTAAATAATTTGTAACAACACCAAGTCCCGCAGCCAAAACTCCAATGATATTACCTTGATCATCTCTAAAGACAACTCTAAGACTGATATTCGCTCAAAAGTGCTTATTTTAAGCAATTATCCTTTTAGTGTTATTGCATTCTCCTACGTAAAATACTCTATTTACCTACTTTTCTACGTAAGAGTCTCTTCTGTTGCGTAGAACACACTTTTCTGGACGAAATGGTATATTTGCATGCATTAAACACATTTTTGGAAGTCTAAATATTAAGCCGTTCTGATAAAGTCTCATTACGCGCTTCTTCTGTCGCAGGAAACCCCGATGGGACGATTCTCGAGACTTGTGGGCCCAAATCGATCATGAAAGCCCATTATCAAAGCTTAAAGAGCCCACATGATATGACTAGAAGATATGGGCCAAATATGGGCCAACTATGAGGACCAAAAAGCCAGCCCAAAGAACGAAGAGAGCAGGAGAGCCAATGACCAAGAGACGGACTAAAGCGTTTAAAGCCACATGAGTCAGCAAAGAATGATAGTCGACTCTACTGGAGAAGCGTGAGGATGGTCACAGTGAAGACCAGGGTTCCAGACCCTCCGCCAGTGCTTTTTTCCATTTTTTTTTATACTTTTTCTCTCATCTCTTCTTATTCTCTCTCTCTCTTCATCTCTCGATCCTCGAATCTACTGACCTAACCCCAGAACTCCTACCCATCGGCTCTATCTCATCTCCCTTAGCTTTCTGACCATTGGATCTTCCATCGGACCGTTGGATCTTCAATCGGACCGTTGGATCTCTCTAGATCTGTCGATCTACCAATCTGAGCCCCAATCAAGTCACCATCCATCCGATTGCCATCAAACTGTCTGTCACGTCATCTTGTGAGATTATGGACATCATCAATCCATACGGGCCAATAGCCGGGCCCATCTTCATCGACCCGCTGTCCGACCAGTTAGTGGACCCCGCGAATTTCAAAATAATTTTAATTAAATGGGGGGTCCACTAATTTGGGGAGATTCCCCATAGAAAAGTAGGTTTTTACTTAAAAAAAATATATATATATATATATATATATTTTTTTTTCTTATTTTTTTTATTTTCAAAAATCCCCTATTTCCATTAATGGAAATAGGGAAGCTTTAAAAGGAGAAGGATAGGGGTTCGTTCGAACCCTAATCCCCCTCCAATCTCCTCCTCTCCTTCCCCCTATCCTTTCCCTTCTTCCCCGCGATTTCTTTCTCCTCTTTTTCCTCTTTTCTTCTTCGTCTTCTTCACCTATACTTCGCCGGAGTTGCAGGTTTGCAACTCCGGCCGTCCTTCTTCTTCCTCCTCTTCTTCTTCTTCTTCTTCTTCTTCTTCTTCTTCTTCTTCTTCTTCTTCTTCTTCTTCTTTCTCCTTCTCTCCTCTGTCTTCTTCTTCTCGTATTTTTAGTTTTTGTTTTTTTTTTTTATTACCGTTTTCTACCGGAGTTGCAGCCTGCAACTCCGGTCAGCCGCCACCATCTTCCCTTCTTCTTCATCGTTTTCTTCTCTTCTTCTGCCCCTCTTCCTCGTCGGCAACCAGCACCTCCCACCTTCGTAGCAGCAACGTGCTGGTGTTGCATAACAGCAACACCAACACCACTACGACCGCCGGACTGGTTCGCCTCCGCCTCCTCCGCTTGCACACCGCCTGAAGCTCCACCGCTCCTTCCTCCAGCAACGCAGCACCTAGCTAGCATCTTCAACCACCATTCTTCTTGCTGCTGCGTGCACGAACGCTCCTCTGCATCAAGCTCCACCACCGGTCAACGCCTCTTCCACCACGCTCACAAGCAGCATCTCCTCCTCTCCCTCTTGCTCCGTCCATGCGTGTTGCATACCCATCTCCATGGCAACCCACTAGCAGGAACACCGCCTGGTTCTCATTCCAACCACGTGCAAGTGCTGCACACTGCCCTCCTCCACGGTCGGCCGCAAGAACGTGCTCCACCACGCCCTTGCAATCTATCTCTACCAGTTGGAGGCACACCTGCGATCTCCGACCTGCAACTCCAGAACTTTCCTCTCATCATTCTTTCTAGCAGGCGGTCCCAAAAGGACTATCGCCCCTTGCTGCCATGCTACACAGGCCGGGCTTCTTCGATCGCCTTTGCTTCACGGCTTCACAATGACTACAGTTACACCGGTTATGGATTATCTTCACCAACAAACACTTCTCCTAACCATTTCTTCACTTGTCAGCTCTACTTCCACGCTTGGACAATGGGCGAACATAATCTCCATTCTCCGGCCTACCTTTGCCGGCGATCCCAATCTCTTTCATGGTAAGTTCCCAAGGGTGAGTTCTCTTTCTCTCTAGTTTCTCTCTCTTCTCATCCTTTTTCTCTCTTCTTTCTCTTCTCTCTTCTCGCTTTTCTCTCTCTAGATTTCCCTATCTATCTCTACAATCTCCTCTCTAATTTCTCTCTCTAGATTTCTCTATTTTCTCTATCTAGTTCTCTCTTTCTCTCTCTAGTTTATTTTTTTTAAAGCTTTATAATTTAGTTATTTTTACTTGATTGTAAGAGACATGTTCGAATGAATGAAGTTGATTTGAATAAAATTGTGTTCCATTTTCAGGAAATTTTCTGTCATTTTATGTTCTTATTTGCGCTAATCCGACTAATCCCGAGTGCGGATCGACATCCGACACGAATCCCTATACAATATTGCTCATTTTACAGGTTAAATGTCTCGGATAAATAAAAAATGTGTTGAAGTTAGGGTTTCCGTAACCAACGACGTGGAAAAAACCCTACTTTCAAAGACCACCAATCCCCGGGTTACCTTTAGAAGCACCATCGCAATTCAGTTTCACAATACCTTTTTTTTGGAAGACACCATCTACATGAAAAAAATTAGGGGCCTTACCCAAAACATGCTTAAGACCGAATTTAGAAAGGATAGCTTTATTGGAATGTGAGAGATTTAAGTGTTGGTGGGTCGGCTTATCTCAAGGCAACCATGATCAAGATCCAAACTGAATGAGAAGTGACAGTCACATTGTAAAATAGCTCTATTACGAGCCTTCCAAATATAGACAATGCAAAGGGTAGCTGTGGTACGCCATAGAGTTTTCAGCATAGAACCACGGTTGTTGTAGGTTTAGAAGAACAGGTTTCAATCAGTGAGGTTCAGCTTGACATTAAGCATAACTTCAAGGATTGACCAAATGTGAGTGGCAAAATCGCATTGAAAATGTGTCTAGCAGAATCGGAAGCCGTATTGCAAAGGGCAAATCTAGAGGCGAGAGAAATACCTCTATGTTGAATTCAATCTTCAAATGGTAGGGCATTGTGGAAAATATTCCATGCAAGGGGTTGGAGAGATGGCAAAGGACTTCGCCTCAGGAAGCAAGGTCTTGAGTTCAAATCTCCCTGCCAAGAAAAGGACAAAGGACCATGCCTCTGGAAGTAGAGGTCTAGAGTTTAACTCTCACCGCTTGAGGCCACCCCTAGGATTTATCCTGACTTATCCAGTGCATGTGGAGGGGGGACTCAACACGTGCCCGGGGGATTAGTCGGGCACAAGCTTGGACACCCTCGTCAGCCAAAAAATAAATCAATCAATGAATGCTCATTCACAAAGTCACTCATGCTTTTCATGATCCTACTCCCACCATTTTTCTCATTACTGAACCTGATAACATTAAAGTCCCCGCTCACGCACCATGATCCCTCCCACATACCCCAAACACCTGACTACTCTTCCCATAATTTTCTCTCCTCTCTTTATATATATATATATATATATATATATATATAGAGAGAGAGAGAGAGCTTGGAAGAGAGCAAAATAAACATAGTTAGCGTTACAAAATTTATTACATGTACATTTCAAAACGTTACAAAATCATTGTTCACAAGAGCACACAAAACATGTGCAAGAAAACCAATGGTTAAACATTTGGGCTTTCAGTCCAAATCCAAATCCAATCTCACGACCCAAACCAAAGAGCAAGGACTTGACAGGGCACGCACGTGTTTTTATTTCATAAAATTTGATTTTAGCATAATTGAAATTTGAGATACCATAGGGGTCCACCCTTGGTTCCCAATCTCCTCATATATATATATATATATATATAGGTTGATCCAAGAGTTCTCACAAGCAATGTGAGATTAAAGTTTGTACAAAGTAAAGGGATTTAAAAATTTTAAAAACACCAAAAAAAATATTGAGTTCAAAACTCATTAATCTCATAGTTCTCTTTTTTAGACTAGTTATATTACATCCCATGAGATTTTGGGTTCAACACCCATTGGCCTCAAGAATAAGATTATTTTAAAACTTTATAAATCTCATTGCTTTCATTGAAATAGTCAATATACATGAATACACCTTTCATTGTTTGAATCGAATTATTTCTACCTTAAAGGATCAGTCCCTTCCTTTAAGAGGCAATGCATCATGAAACAGGAGTTAACTGTGAAGGTTATGATAAATGTGAGAGGCGCTCGTAAGTAGTGTCAAAGTAAGTAGGTTACTAGGGAGGAAAATATTTGGAATCAGATGAGGGCTTAAGTCTCTAGTCATGGGGGATTGTAACGTTGCTATTAGTTAATAAAAATTTTAATCTGCAAAAAAAGGCTCAGGCTCCAACGACCCCCTTTTTCTGACCCCTCTTGGTGTTCGCGTGCTCGGTCATGGATTTCACGAATCCAACGGTGGTTGTCAGCGCCCCAAAAAGTGCAAAAGTGATGCCAAGTCGGCAATGACAACCACCATTGGATTCTTGGAATCCAACGGCCGATCACATGAACATGAGAGGGGTTAGAAAAAAGGGGTCTCCTGAGCCCAATCAGCGAAAAAAAAGAAAAAGCAATGCAATTTTAAAAAGATCGTCCTAAAGCAATGAATTCACGGATCGCGTTAATGATTCTGGCTTGATTAACTTGGGCTTCCGAGGTAAGATGCAAGACTGAACCAACCGTCTTTATTAATAGATAAGTAAACTTTCAGGTTTGGGGGCAATATGGTTACAAAACCTGTCACTAATGAGAAGAGTTCTTGAATGTAGGTCAAGAACTCATCACCAATTTACAAAGGTTATTGAGTTACAAAATAATTGGATGGCGTGTTTGTTTTCAAGAAAATATTTGCTTTCCCCCATGGGGACTTCAAATTTTAAAGTCCCCCCTCCCAAAAATGCCATGTGGAGCTCACTCTAGGAATTAATGACATAGAAAGTAATTAAGTAGTTTTTTTTGGACTATTTTGGATATCGTTAAGTTATTTATGTAATAGTGGTGGGTACCATAGGGAACATTTAATGAAGCGATAGGCAGGTAATCATTGTGTGGCAACCTAAAGTTTTGGCTTTAAAATAGTAATTAGGGGGATGCAATGTGCGATGCGCATGTGACTAACCATATATATGTTTGGCCAACCCTAGGCGGACAACATACCAAAATTCATCATGATTAGTAATTTTATCCATGGGATTAGTCTTTTTCATATTTTTTTTAAACCTTGGAATTTGAGCATTATTATTTAGCACATAACTCGAGGTACATTTTTGGCCAATGACAAAACGACACAACTATGCACATCCACGGACCTTGGACCATATAATCATTAATTACTCTTTTAATAATGGGTAAGTACGGCTAACTTTTAATTTCTTTTTGTTGTTGTAAAACTTCAATTTTGACACCAAATATTTAGTGCCATAACTACAACAAATAACACCTATTATGGGGTTCATCGAATGTCATAAAAAACGCTGTAAAAGGCTATGCCATGCTTTTCTAAGTTAAGCAATGGCATTCATTGCACGCCATAAATTAATGGCATTTTATGAACGCCATAAACTTATAGCTTTTATGAACGCCATAAAACAAACCATAAAAGCCATTGTTTTAGATACTATTCATTCAAATAATGGGTATTGTGGACAAGCATGGCTTTTATTGAACGCCATTATATTGACTCCTAAATTCATGGCTTTTTAGGAAACGCTATTGTCTTACTTTTTAGTTTTTCAATAGTTCTCTCATAAATATCTATTAATATTACTTGTTAAGTTTCAAACAAAATCTAAAGCCCTTCATTCACATTCCATACAATAAACAATTGACAATTCTAATATTTGAAGACAAACACAGTATTAAAATCAGCTTGATTTAAGTGTTAAATACAACAAGAACTCCCCTTGCTATCTATTTGTCCATTAAAATACAAAATATGACCAAATGGTTCCTTTCCCCTAAAAAATTCTCCACTTGTTCCTCCAAATTTGATGAGCATGAATCAAAGCCAACTCCTCTTCTCGAGTCCATGCCTCCGTGTTTATAGCAGAATTAAGATAATTATACCACCTGAAAACAAATGAATCCATATTTAATAAGAGGCATAGAGCCTTGACAAGATCCATAACAAAAAAGAACACTAATCTTTGTATACTCACTTCATCCGTTGTGGTAGGATGAAAAGCGACCTTTAGAGTTTTCAAGACTTACAATTCTGGTAGAGGAATGTCTAATGCTTCATAATATATACAAGAGATCAGAAGTTTGTCAAGAAGAAAACACTACAGAAATTCTCTGCCACTTACCGAACATTATCAATGATTCTATATAAAAGCATATAACAAGTCTCAGAAAGCTAGGCCTAAATGATACACTACCTGATTGTAGTGGAGCAGCATGTCTGACAAATGTTCCACTCCCCGGAACCTAATGGCTGGGGTTTAAGTTGCTGAGAGTAACAATTAAATTCACATGTTTTAAGGATAATGGTATTAGGCTTCACCTAATAAAAATACAAGGTAATTAGAAAAAGTCTTTGCTCAAAGAAAAGCAATAGAATATATATAAGACTTTTGGATGTTTGCAGCTGGGAAAATTTGGGCAAAAACACCCATGTATTTTGCTAATACAGTAATCTATATAGAAAGGACAAATATATGAACCAACTTATCTTTTTGGCAACACAAAAAGATTGCCTTAGTTTTGGAGTAAAACTTATCTTTTTGAAGTAAAACTTCAGTCACAACCCGTCACAATGTTTTTGTGACCGAAGTCACAACCCAGAATTAGAGCCACATGGCACACTATTAGAGGATGCTGACTGTATGGATGTTGGCAAGTCCCTCGGTGGACCTGCAAACCAAAAATTAGCTTGATTAGTGATTTACAACCTTTGGATCTTTGCACCCAAATAACGCTCGATGATGCTCAAATTCCTATGGTTAAAATTAACCCATGAAAATAACTTCAATCCAGGATCTTTGCACCCAAATAACGTTCAATGATGCTCAAATTCCTATGGTTAAAACTAACCCATGAAAATAACTTCAATCCAACACATATAATTCACTAATCAGGCTGATTTTTGGTTTGCAGGTCCACCAAGGGACTGTCCAAACATCCATACAGTGAACACCCTCAAATAGTGTGACACATGGCTCGTATTGTGGGTTGTGATCGGCTTCAGTCACAACCCATTGTAACTCACCCACTTCGACATACAAATCCTATTTCTGTAGAACTTTTTGTTGATCACCACTTGCCTCCACCTCCAACTTACCTTCTCCAGAATACATGTGAAATAAAGAATACATATTAAAATTCATAGCACCAACATAAAGTTAACTCAGTACAACAGAGGCTTGGTAACGCAGCAAAACATTCCTATAATTCTAGAAGTATCAAGTCTTCCATTGATGTAATTGGGTAGGCTGCCAAGGCCTTGAACCACAAGCAACCCTTATAATGTTGGGAACAGAGAAGAAAACATAAGACAAAAGGCAATTTAGAGTCACTTTAGGCAAGAGAATGGACAACGTTGTTTTATAATTACTTAAGACGGCTAAGTCACAGTTAGTTAAAAATAGGATCAGCTGGTTGTGGGCAGCAATGATGTAGACACCAAAAGAAGTGAGTTGAAAGTGTAGGGGTAATTATGGGCATGCAACGTTCTTTTGATCCATTTAAGGCAAAATGCAATCTTTGAGGAATGGTCAAATTGTAGGGGTAATTTTGTACTTTTAGCATTTTAACTATACACAAGCATTAACAACAACTTTTTCTAAATGCAGAGAGGGACAAAGGCGAGGAGGGGGAGGCTAACAACATTTTCCAGGGCATTGCATGCATTGTTTTGTCACAACCGAAAATAAAAAGCTTTTCAAGTTTCATGTCTAGTATAGCATGGCATGGTTACATCATCTTTGTATAGTGTGTCCAACCCTACAAATACACCACATGTACTAGTATGGTATTGTTACGTCATCTTATTAGTGGTCTATCCAAATTTTTCCCATTGGAAAAGGAGCATGGCAGCATATAACATAATCAAGCAAAAAAAAAAAAAAATGCATTCATGGAATGAGCTAGGAATTCACAAACTTTATTAGATATTTCACCTTTGGACCTTGAAGTTCCACTTGCAAGTCTGTTATTTTTCTTTGTATGGTAGAAAGTTCTCTTAAGAATCTTATCGAATCATCACTCTTGTCACCTGTAGTGGTGGACAAGCTTAACATGTCCTCCTATAAAAAAAAGTAGATAAGCTCAAGGATGAGAAAATAGTCTGAAAAGTTTGAGGATCCCACACAAAGGTGAGTGAGTGATGAATTTCAGTTGCATATAAACTTGAATATAGAACAAATCCAAGATGAAGAAAAAAAGAGACCTTAACGGTTGAGAGTTAAGGAAAAAAGAACATATAGATGTCAAGTACTTCTCAAAAAACTAATATCAAAATACTTATCAAGTTGTTTCTTACTTTGTGATTAGACTCGAAAATGTGTTGTGTGCTTGTGGTTGTGTCTTGTGTTTTGCTGCTATTTTATTAATGGATAAAGAACCTTTAGACTGTTATATTGTGACTCTCCAACTAGTGAAACCCAATGTTCCCAACAGATTTGTGGTTCATATTCTAGAAAAAAGTTTATGTTGACTGTTAAATTCTTCTGAACCTCAAGAATATCACTTTTTATAAGTTAGATGGCTTATGCATACCTCTCATCTTGTCCACAGAGTTAATTTAAGTAATTAAATACTTGTTCTTATAGACGCAAAGTTAATTGAAGTAACAAGTCTTGGCAGATCAAGCATTCACAGATTTCACACTTCGGTTTGCAAAACAAAACATGTAAAACTACTTAAGTACCATCTCTTGGCCCTAATTTCAGGATTCGAAACAAGAAAGAGGATAAATATAATCATCCATTCAACAATAAAATATAACCAATCAAACAAATATGTGAACCCAAACCATATTGAAACTTGCTTAAGTACTAGACCAAGTCATTTTAGTTCTTGGAAGAAATAAAGGGAACATCAGTGAAATACCAATAAAGTTTAAAACCATGGGTTTCAATTGAAAGACCTTCAACAATATATATTATAAAAATGTAAAATATCTTATTTTTTTTTATTATAGATTTATTTTCAAAATTAATGCAACTACTAGAACACAACAATAATGTTGTTCTGACCTTGATATGATGGTGCAAGTATTGATGATGCATCAACAACTGTAATTGAACAAATCAGGAAGCAGTGGCATTCGCCATCCAGCCTACCAATGCATTAGCATTCGCAGCTGTTGTGGTAGCTGGAAAGGACAGCATCCAATAAAATCATACAAAAATTCATCTGTTAGCATTCTAAAGACTAAAATAGAGGTCCTTCATCTAAAAAAATAAAATCTCCCACCTCTATCTAGCTGTCCTATAATTCATTATACAATGAAAATCTAACAGCCCATTTCGTTAGCTGATTGACATTGATCTTATTAAGTATCAGGAAGTTTGCTCAATAAAATTTATAGACCATCATCATGGTGTATAACCTATAATGGATCCCATTTAGAATACTAGAATAAAGCAAAATTGATTATCAAAGAAAAAAAAAAGAGCAGCATTAGCTATGAATAGCCTTCGACAACTAATGAGTGTTTTTAAGTTTGCTAAATGGAAATAGATAGTGAAGAAAAATCTTATTACCTGGCCTTTTTGAAGAAATTGGTTAGTTCATCCCATCTATACGTGGGTAAGCACCCTTGAGTGAAGCCGAGCATATCGGAGCTATTTTTAAAACGTTTAAAATCAACAAAGTAGATGAAAAAAATGAAAGAATAAGAAGTTAAGCAGAGAGAGAGTCAGATCTAAATCACCCATATAAAAATCCATAGTCTCAACATCACCAATTTCTTGGGATTCAGCCAATCTTCCATGAAAACTAACATCCTGGGACCATGATTAGGAAATGCCATATACTCCAAGAATAAAAACCAGATTAAATAGATTAACACAACATGATGATGTCTTCCATAAAGAAGCCCCAACAAAAAAATGAGGTAATCCATTGAATATGCATTTATAATTTTCTCGATTTTTAGAGTTCAATCAATAAATTGGATGATGGGTGATAGCTAAATGCAACTTAACTAATCTGAAATGGAACTTTTGACACGTTTGCTTGTATGTCTTTGTTCATGCTTGATAATTAATATGACTAATGTAAATAAATAAATAAATTTAGTATGGGATTTGGCTTTGGCAACTGAAAGTTCTGCAAAATAAACTTAAAACTAGGACATGATTGGAAAAATGCAAAACTAACAGAAAATTGTCATAACTAAGATCTGAACCAAAATGAAACAAATTAAAGAAAGGATAAGAGCTTATGTTCAACTGTAACTGTAGAACCATGACATGCACAACAGATGTCTTGCTTTGAAGTTTAGATTAATACCTTTTAATGGTGCTTTTTATCCAATTAAGTCCACTAATACACTATTTTCTTGGTGGAATTTTAACTTATTCTCTATAGCTTAGGTTCCTATTTCTTATAACTTTAATGCAATTTATTAGCCTCCATTTTTTCTTTTCAGATGCATGATGCTTGTTTACGTATCTTTCTATAACAGTGGTCAAAAGACTCGGGATCAACAAGTCCACTCTAATTCACAACAGATCAACCCCATGTAAACCCACATCCAAATTATTAAAAGACAAGAAAGAAAATCCTCTAAATCACTCAACAACAATACCGGAAAAATAAAACACTTAACACTAACAACAGGGAAAAAGGAAATCTACCTTCTTGGGAGTAACTAAGGCCTAAAGCCCAACAAAGCTTGTTGATATTCGCTTAAAAGTGCGTATTTTCCACTGTTGTCTTTTAAGTATTTTCACACTCTCTTACGTTAAAATGCTCTATTTATCTACTTTTCTACGTAAGAGTCTCTTTTATTGCGTAGAACACACTTTTCTGGATGAAATGGTATATTTGCATGCACTAAACACATTTTCAGAAGTCTAGACATTTAGTCGTTCTGATAAGGTCTCATTATGCGCTTCTTCTGTAGCAGGAAACCCCGATGGGACAATTCTCGAGACTTGCGAGCCCACATCGATCAGGAAAGCCCATTATCAAAGCTTAAAGAGCCCACATGCTATGACTAGAAGATATGGGCCAAATATGAGCTGAATAAAAGGACCAAAAAGCCGGCCCAAAGAACGAAGAGAGTAGGAGAGCCAATGACCAAGAGACGGACCAAAGCGTTTAAAGCCACATGAGTCAGCAAAGAATGATAGTCTACTCTACTGGAGAAGCATGAGGATGGTCACAGTGAAGACCAGGGTTCCAGACCCTCTGCTAATACTTTTATCTCCATTTTCTGATATTTTCTCTCTCATATCTCCTTATTCTCTCTCTCTTCATCTTTCGATCCTCGAATCTACTGACCTAATCCCAGAACTCCTGCCCATTGGCTCTGTCTCATCTCCCTTAGCTTTCTGACCGTTGGATCTTCCATTGGACCGTTGGATCTTCAATCGGACCGTTGGATCTCTCTAGATCTGACGATCTACCAATCTGGGTCCCAATCAAGTCACCATCCATCCGATCGCCATCAGACTGTCTGTCACATCATCTGGTGAGACGATGGACATCATCAATCCATGTGGGCCAGTAGCCGGGCCCATCATCATCGACCCGTTGTCCGACCAGTTAGTGGACCCCGTGAATTTCAAAATAATTTTAATTAAATTTTAAAAAATGGGGGGTCCACTAAATGGGGAAATTCCCCAAAGAAAAGTAGAGTTTTACTATTTTTTAATATTTTTAATATTAAAAATATTAATATTTTTTTATTTTCTAAAATTCCTAATTTCCATTAATGGAAATTAGGACCTTATATAAAGGGGGAAGGAGGAGGACGAACCCTAATTTTCCTTCACCCCTCTCCTCCTCTCCTCCCCCCCTTTCCTTCTCCCCTTTCCATGGCCGGAGCACCACCACACCGCACGAACCACCACCATCGTCTTCTTCACGGGCTGCCACCACACCAAGCATGCATCTCCACTACCATCCTTCTCCTCCATTATCGCCCGCATCCTCCAATGGCCAAGCCGTTAGGTACCCCACCTGATGGACCCTCTCTCCTTCACGTCTACCCCCCCTCTCAAGAACTGAACCAGTAGATCTCCATTGCTGCCTAACTGAAGCACCACTTGCTGGACGTACCAGCAAACCTTCAGGCCTCCTTCCACGATGTGGGCCAAGCTCCGACCGGCAACACCAATAGGTGTTCTCAGAGGCAATCCGCTGCTCTACTTCTCCTCTGCCCTCATCATTTAGCACCTGCAACCTTGCTGCCTACACCTCACTGCTGCAACTCCAAAACGGAGGCACATGCACCTCCAGCACCCATTCTCTACCGGTTTCACGGCCATTGTAAGAGAGCAGGCCGTGATCACGGCCACTTCACTTAGAATTTTGATCTCTATTTTTAACCTAAATATTTTTCTAATTATTTTTCATAGATACCTCTATCAATCTATTTTCTAAAACATTTGAGTTTGTATTTTTCTTATTTGTATTGATTAAGTTATGATTTTTCAAATGTGCGAGACTTTTCTGTATCCCAGATTCTGTCCGGCCCAATTAATTAAGAGTTTTGACCTATATTTTGAATCTGAATATTTTTCTATTTATTTTTCCTAAAACCTTTGTGAATCTAGTTTTTAAATCCATTGAGTTTATATTTTTCTAATTCATATTTATTTAGTTATGATGTTTATAATGCAGTACATTTTTTGTAAAAAACCTATTAATTGTTCGTGGTTCGGTCATGATTATTAACTATTAAGGTTTTAACCTTGTTGTTTGACTAAACCCTAGATGGTTTGACCTATACCTGTATGCATGGGGATCCCACCCATGTGTCTTGGATCTCTCATAGGGTTCGACCAAGTGTCTTGGATCCCTCTTTAGGGTTCGACCTTGTGTCATGGATCCCTCATAGAGTTCAGCCATGGCATGTTGGATTCTCTTGCGATATTCACTTATATTATTCATCGATGTTGATTGTGATATTTGGTCATGTCTTATTGACTATTATACCTAGATGATTCGACCTATACTTGTATGCATGGGAATCCCACCCATGTATCTTGGATCTCTCATAGGGTTTGGCCAAGTGTCTTGGATCCCTCTTTAGGGTTCGACCTTTTGTCATGGATCCCTCATAGGGTTCGGCCATGGTGTGTTGGATTGTCTTGTGATTTCTACTTATATTATTCATCCGTGTTGATCGTGACCTTCGGTAATTGTTACATGTTACTCATGGTTAACCCTAATTCGTTCCCATATTATTACTCTTAATGATCATTGGTTCATTTTATATTTTTATTTAAATGTTAAATACATGTGTGCTTATGCCATGTAACCCTAGTACATCTTGTTGTCATACCATGATCATCACGTCATTTCATATAAGGGGTGCATAAGGGAACGAGGTTGAAGTATATTATATAAGTTTATATTGGTTTTATCAATTAATCAGGGTTCGGTACCCTAGGGTGAAAGGCCCTAGACGTTATTATATCCTGCAGATAGGTCGATGAGACCGCTTCCAGTGCGGGAAGGAGATGGAGACCCTATGTGGTTATGGGTACTAGTTGCATTGGCAACCCGTACTCACTTGCATTCACATCATATTCATGTCATCCTTATTATATGATTGAGATGCATACCTTGGTTAAAAACTTTTATAGTATGATATCATACCATGCACACTGTTGTATTACTGGGCCTCGGCTCACGGTGCTACACCAATACCATTTTCAGATTTTAAGGAGTCGGGTACGTGAGATGATTTTGAGACGAAAGACTCCAGTGCATGATATTCGCTCAAAAGTGCTTATTTTAAGCACTTATCCTGTTAGCGTTATCGCACTCTCCTATGTAAAACTACTCTAATTATCCACTTTTCTACGTAAGAGTCTATCTCATTGCGTAAAACACACTTTTCTGGACGAAATGGTATATTTGCATGCATTAAACACATTTTCGGAAGTCTAAATATTAAGCCGTTCTGATAAAGTCTCATTACGCGCTTCTTCTGTCGCAGGAAACCCCGATGGGACGATTTTCGAGACTTGTGGGCCCAAATCGATCATGAAAGCCCATTATCAAAGCTTAACAAGCCCACATGCTATAACTAGAAGATATGGGCCAAATATGGGCTGAATAAGAGGACCAAAAAGTCGGCCCAAAGAACGAAGAGAGCAGGAGAGCCAATGACCAAGAGACGGACCAAAGCGTTTAAAGCCACATGAGTCAGCAAAGAATGATAGTCGACTCTACTGGAGAAGCGTGAGGATGGTCACAGTGAAGACCAGGGTTCCAGACCCTCCGCCAGTGCTTTTTTCCATTTTTTTTGATACTTTTTCTCTCATCTCTTCTTATTCTCTCTCTCTCTTCATCTCTCGGTCCTCGAATCTACTGACCTAACCCCAGAACTCCTGCCCATCAGCTCTATCTCATCTCCCTAAGCTTTCTGACCGTTGGATCTTCCATCGGACCGTTGGATCTTCAATCGGACCGTTGGATCTCTCTAGATCCGTCGATCTACCAATCTGGGTCCCAATCAAGTCACCATCCATCCGATCGCCTTCAGAATGCCTGTCACATCATCTTGTGAGACGATGGACATCATCAGTCCATGTGGGCCAGTAGCCGGGCCCATCATCATCGACCCGCTGTCCGACCAGTTAGTGGACCCCGCGAATTTCAAAAATAATTTTAATTAAATGGGGGGTCCACTAATTGGGGAGATTCCCCATAGAAAAGTAGGTTTTTACTTGAAAAAAAAAAAAAAAAAAAAAAAAAAATTAATTTTTCGTATTTTTTATTTTCAAAAAATACCCTATTTCCATTAGAGGAAATAGGGAGCTTTAAAAGGAGAAGGATAGGGGTTCATTCGAACCCTAATCCCCCTATTTTCTTCTCCTCTCCTTCCCCTTTACTCTCCCCCTCGACCCCCCTCCTCTTTCTTCCTTCTTCTTTTTCCTCTTTATCTTCTTCTCCATTGATCCGGCGAGCCACACCGGCGAGCCAACTCCGGCGGACTGGTTTTCTCCTCCTTCTTCTTCTTCTTCTTCTTCTTCTTCTTCTTCTTCTTCTTCTTCTTTTTCTTCTTCTTCATTTTCGTTTTTGTCATTACCGTCTTCTACCGGAGTTGCAGCCTGCAACTCCGGCCGGCACCGCCCCCCCCAACCAGTCCAGCAGCCCCTCTCCCTAGAGTCTCCTGCCTCCTCTTCTTCAACACGTCCAAGCCTGCTGCATCTACATCTTCATACCGACACGCCCCTCGTCCTAACACCGTGAAGCACACCGTCTACCAAGGTTCCCAGCTGGTTGCTTCACCTGTAACTCCAGCCGATCACTGCTGCTCATTGCTGCCGGAAACCGCAGCACCACCTCCATCTTCGTCGCCTGCGACCTCCCACAGCACCTCCATTCTCCACCGTCCTGCTCATCCACCCTCCAACTGCTGTTGCAGCTTGCAACAAGGCATCACCGTCGGTACTCTCTTCACCTCCCTCCATTATCCAAGCCGTTAACACTTCTATTGCACAGCAGTCCTCTCTCCACTCTCTACACCCAGCAAGCAGCTACCATGCGTCATCTCAAAGGGCAGCCTGCTACACTACCATCGTGGGAAACACCTTCCCAAACCAGCCATCACCATTAAAGCTTGCCTCACGGACTGCACGAACCAGAAATCAACGGTTTTTCTTACTCTCCGGACGGTGTCTAAGGCCATGCTCCACTCCATCATCACCGTCCACCACCACCTGCAAATGCCCGGAGGATCTCCTCCATGTCTCATCTCCTCCACGCTGTAGATCAGGCCGTCACCCCTTTTCCCACTTGTCCTTCTCCACCGTGCAACAAAACAGCAAGATCTCACACCCCTCACCTTCCTCATCTTCACTAGATCCTCTTGCACATCCTCCTCATGCAACCACTCCGGGAAGCAACAGTGCTCTCATCATCTCATGGTCATGCAAGGGTAAGTTCTCCAAGGTAAGTTGTGAATCTCTTCTCTTCACTCTAACCTTCTCCTTCCCTCTCCAGGGAGAGTTTTCTCTCTCTATCTCTCACTCTACCTAGTTTCTAACTCTCTCTCCACCATTCTCTCTCTAGTTTCTTCCATTTTTCTCTCTCTACTTAGCTTTCATCTCACTTCTCTTTCTCTCTCTAATTCAATTTTACTGTTTTCTAGATTAATTGTTTCTCCCCTGGCAACCAAACGCACCCTAACCCACATCCATCGAGCCCAGTGGCCCACTATCCTTCTCACCTACCTTCTGGCCCATGGCCGATGCACTCTGGGCCCACGATTTTTAGCGTTCCCATTGGCCAACCACTGGCCAACACGTGGCATCAGCTTTTGGCCTGGTGGTCATGGCCAAATAGCCCACGAGCCCAAGCCCGTAACCCACTTATCACTTTTGTAATACCCTGAACTTTCGTTCTAGGGTATTATGGTAAATTTACCAAACCTAAAACCTTTTTCAGACTTCTATTATTGCTTTTATGGTTTAATATCATTGTTGAGTATGTATGTTTAATTTGGTTTCATTCTGACAACTTTGAAAAACTTGCTATTTTTGAAACTCGTTCTTTAAGGCTAAATTTTTGCTAAAAATAATGCACCATAACTTGTAGGGGACTTTTTCTTGCCCCAACTAACATTATAGAACTTTTATACAAAAATTATTTTGTGGGCCCGAGACACCAAAAATATTCCTATTTTATCATTACTAACTTACCTGTGAAATTTGGAACCTTTCCTGATACATTAAAACCCTAGCGGGAGATTTCGGGAGATTTTGACAAAAATAGTATTTTCATAATTTTTGAACTTTCCTACCATTCTTATATTTTATAAATAATATTTAATTATATTTTATTTATTTAATAGGAGTGTGGGACCCGCGAATCACTTTCGGGTCATTCCAATGTCATTTGACACTTTCTAGAGTTTTGAATATTTTTATGATTTGTGTGTGTGACACGTGTCAATACCTTATTGTATGGACTTTTAAATTATATAATATAGTTTGATTGAATTAATTTATAATTATTTGTGTTATGATTGTTGGGTGGGCCCGTATGGCCAATCTAGAGGTCTTTTGGGCTTAACAATATTCTTAAATAAAGCCTATTGATATATATGGGCCTTGGGCCCATTTCTAACCCATTAGTAGTGTAAAATATAAGATTTTGAGGGTTGAAAAAGTCATCCCTTTGCTAGTTGCGAATTTCAACAAAATAGAAACCCTAATCCTTCCCTAAACTTATTTATGAAAAACTCTAAAGCTTTAGAAGCTTTCACAACCCAACTCCATTGAAGAATAGAAAGCTCTATTAAACCTTCATCCGGGCACCGATCGCACTCGAGCAAGAAGGGAGAATTGATGGGGACTCCGATTTGAAGAACATACTCCGAGGAGAGGACGATCCGACGACTTTCAAATTTGAAGAAACTTTTGATTTTCATTAAAGTTCAAGAAATCTTGAGGTAAGTGCGCTTGATCCATCCTATACTTGTTTTTCTTCAAGATTTTATTTCTCTTTCATTAGATAATGATTGATACTCATTATAAATTAATTTCAACAATATTTATTTTATTCTTATTGGGTGGATCTTTATTTTGGGCCACCATGATGGGTTTGTCTATGGTTTCTTTTACACATATAGTGGATGACTATGTTCTTTATCATTTTCTTTATATTTTTATAATTTAAATATTTTTATAATTATTTTTCCTAAATAGTTCTATGAATTTATTTTTCAAAATCGTTTAGTTTGTATTTTTTGATTTATATTTATTTAATTATTATTTTTCTAAGTTGTTGGACTTTATAAAATAACCTGGAATTTTAGATTTTACACGGTCCAATTCACTTAAGATTTCGATCTATATTTTTAATCTAAATATTTTTCTAATTATTTTTCGTGGATACCTCTATAAATCTAGTTTCTAGAACCTTTGAGTTTGTATTTTTCTGATTTGTATTGATTAAGTTATGATTTTTCTAAGTTATTGGACTTTATAAAAAAAATCATAATTTTAGATTTTATATGGTCCACTTCATATGAGATTTCGATCTATATTTCTAATCTAAATATTTTTTTAATTATTTTTCATAGATACTTCTATCAATCTAGTTTCTAGAACTTTTGAGTTTGTATTTTTTAGATTTTTATTGATTAAGTTATAATTTTTCAAACGTGCTGGACTTTTCTTTAAAATTCAGAATTCTAGATTTTACACGGTCCACTTCATGTGAGATTTCGATCTATATTTTTAACCTAAACATTTTTCTAATTATTTTTTATAAATACCTCTATCAATCTAGTTTCTAGAACCTTTGAGTTTGTATTTTTCAGATTTATATTGATTAAGTTATGATTTTTCAATCGTGCTGGACTTTTTTTTAAAACCCAGAATTTTAGATTTTATACGGTCCACTTCATGTGAGATTTTAATCTATATTTTTAACCTAAATATTTTTCTAATTATTTTTCATAAATACCTCTATCAATCTAGTTTCTAGAACATTTGAGTTTGTATTTTTCGGATTTGTATTGATTAAGTTATGATTTTTCAAACGTGCTGGACTTTTCTTTAAAACCTAGAATTTCAGATTTTACACGGTCCACTTCACGTGAGATTCGATCTATATTTTTAACCTAAATATTTTTCTAATTATTTTTTATAGATACCTCTATCAATTTAGTTTCTAGAACCTTTGAGTTTATATTTTTTTGATTTGTATTGATTAAGTTATGATTTTTTAAATGTGCGGGACTTTTTTATAAAACCCAAAATCCCAGATTCTGTACGGCCCAATTAATTATGAGTTTTGACCTATATTTTGAATATGAATATTTTTCTATTTATTTTTCCTAAAAGCCTCTGTGAATCTAATTTTTAAATCCATTGAGTTTATATTTTTTTAATTTATATTTATTTAGTTATGATTTTTATAATGCAGTACATTTTTTGTAAAAAACCTATTAATTGTTCGTGATTCGGTCATGATTATTAACTAATAAGGTTTTAACCTTGTTGTTTGACTAAACCCTAGATGGTTTGACCTATACCTGTATGCATGGGGATCTCACCCATGTGTCTTGGATCTCTCATAGGGTTTGGCCAAGTGTCTTGGATCCCTCTTCAGGGTTCGACCTTGTGTCATGGATCCCTCTTAGAGTTCGGCCATGGCGTGTTGGATTCTCTTGCGATTTTCACTTATATTATTCATCGATGTTGATTATGATATTTGGTCATGTCTTATTAACTATTATACCTAGATGGTTTGACCTATACTTGTATGCATGGGGATCCCATCCATGTGTCTTGGATCCCTCATAAGGTTCGGCCAAGTGTCTTGGATTCCTCTTTAGGGTTCGACCTTGTGTCATGGATCCTTCATAGGGTTTGGACATGGTGTGTTGGATTGTCTTGTGATTTCCACTTATATTATTCATCCGTGTTGATCGTGACCTTCGGTGATTGTTACGTGTTATTCGTGGTTAACCCTAATTCGTTCTCATATTATTACTTTTAACGATCATTGGTTCATTTTATATTTTTATTTAAATGTTAAATACATGTGTGCTTATGTCATGTAACCCTAGTACATCTTGTTATCATACCATGATCATCACATCATTTCATATAAGGGGTGCATAAAGGAACGGGGTTGAAGTATATTATATACGTTTATATTGGTTTAATCAATTAATCAGGGTTCGGTACCCTAGGGTGAAAGGCCCCAGACGTTATTATATCCTGCAGATGGGTCGATGAGACCGCTCCCAGTGCGGGAAGGAGATGGAGACCCTATGTGGTTATGGGTACTAGTTGCATTGGCATCCCTTACTCATCTGCATTCATCCTCATATTCATGCCATCCTTATTATACGATTGAGATGCATACCTTGATTAAAAACTTTTATAGTATGATATCATATCATGCACACTATTGTATAACTGGGCATCGGCTCACGGTGCTACACCGATACCATTTTCAAATTTTGAAGAGTTGGTACGTGGGATGATTTCGAGACGGAAGACTCCAGTGTACTCAAGGAGATCGACGAGGATATGGGAGTCAATCCCATACTTTAGAAGTCTTGATTTGATTGTTTTAAAATATTACTTATTTATTTTTATGGGCATGTAGTCCTTTGACTGAGAGTATGTTCTCACCTTCATTTTGCCAGATTTAGTTGATTGATTGAATTATTTGAATTATGAATTATTTTAATTATGTGTTTTCTACATCTAAATTTTTTTTTACGTAGTGGGTTTTCGAATGAACCTTAGTTGTCTAATTGACCTAATTGGACCACTAGGGGACATTCATGGATCACCTCTGGGTTCGGGTACGAGTCGATCCACGAACTTTATTTCATGAATTCAAATGTAACTTACAACTCAAACATGAAACAATTAATCTAGAAAACAGTAAAATTGAATTAGAGAGAGAAAGAGAAGTGAGATAAAAGCTAAGTAGAGAGAGAAAAATGGAAGAAACTAGAGAGAGAATGGTGGAGAGAGAGTTAGAAACTAGGTAGAGTGAGAAAACTCTCCCTGGAGAGGGAAGGAGAAGGTTAGAGTGAAGAGAAGAGATTCACAACTTACCTTGGAGAACTTACCCTTGCATGACCATGAGATGATGAGAGCACCGTTGCTTCCCGGAGTGGTTGCATGAGGAGGATGTGCAAGAGGATCTGGTGAAGATGAGGAAGGTGAGGGGTATGAGATCTTGCTGTTTTGTTGCACGGTGGAGAAGGACAAGTGGGAAAAGGGGTGACGGCCTGATCTACAGCGTGGAGGAGATGAGACATGGAGGAGATCCTCCGGGCATTTGCAGGTGGTGGTGGACGGTGATGATGGAGTGGAGCATGGCCTTAGACACCGTCCGGAGAGTAAGAAAAACCGTTGATTTCTGGTTCGTGCAGTCCGTGAGGCAAGCTTTAATGGTGATGGCTGGTTTGGGAAGGTGTTTCGCACGATGGTAGTGTAGCAGGCTGCCCTTTGAGATGACGCATGGTGGCTGCTTGCTGGGTGTAGAGAGTGGAGAGAGGACTGCTGTGTAATAGAAGTGTTAACGGCTTGGATAATGGAGGGAGGTGAAGAGAGTACCGACGGTGATGCCTTGTTGCAAGCTGCAACAGCAGTTGGAGGGTGGATGAGCAGGACGGTGGAGAATGGAGGTGCTGTGGGAGGTCACAGGCGACGAAGATGGAGGTGGTGCTGCGGTTTCCAGCAGCAATGAGCAGCAGTGATCGGCTGGAGTTACAGGTGAAGCAACCAGCTGGGAACCTTGGTAGACGGTGTGCTTCACGGTGTTAGGATGAGGGGCGTGTCGGTATGAAGATGTAGATGCAGTAGGCTTGGACGTGTTGAAGAAGAGGAGGCAGGAGACTCTAGGGAGAGGGGCTGCTGGACTGGTTGGGGGGGGCGGTGCCGGCCGGAGTTGCAGGCTGCAACTCCGGTAGAAGACGGTAATGACAAAAACGAAAATGAAGAAGAAGAAGAAGAAGAAGAAGAAGAAGAAGAAGAAGAAGAAGAAGAAGGAGGAGAAAACCAGTCCGCCGGAGTTGGCTCGCCGGTGTGGCTCGCCGGATCAATGGAGAAGAAGATAAAGAGGAAAAAGAAGAAGGAAGAAAGAGGAGGGGGGTCGAGGGGGAGAGAGAGGAAGGGTTTTTCAACCCTCTCCTTAAGTAGAAACCGTGGGTTTCTACACTTAGAAACTCACGGTTTCTAAAAACAATTTTTTTTTTTTTTTTTTTATTTTCATTTTTATTTTTGAAAAGTGATAAGTGGGTTACAGGCTTGGGCTCGTGGGCTATTTGGCCATGACCACCAGGCCAAAAGCTGATGCCACGTGTTGGCCAGTGGTTGGCCGAGAGATGACGCCACGAGTCGGCCAGTGGTTGGCCAATGGGAACGCTAAAAATTGTGGGCCCAGAGTGCATCGGCCATGGGCCAGAAGGTAGGTGAGAAGGATAGTGGGCCACTGGGCTCGATGGATGTGGGTTAGGGTGCGTTTGGTTGCCAGGGGAGAAAAATGCATTTTCCCCTTGAAATACCCATCAAGGAAAAATATATTTTCCTTTCTTCTGAAATCGAGCTCTACGCTCTCAGCCACAATCAATCATCTGAGGCATTTCTCTACAATCAAACCTGCCTTAGGGACTGATATTTTACAATGGAGATCGGGTGGTTGATAGGATGGATGATCGACTGATCGGTAGCACGATCGGATGGTCGGATGCATAGAATTGATAGATCAGATGGCGATCTATAGAGATTCAACGGCCCGATGGAAGATCCAACGGTCAAAAAGCTAAGGGGGATGAGACAGAGCCAATGAGCAGGAGTTCTGGGGTTAAGTCAATAGATTCGAGGACCGAGAAATGAAGAGAGAGAGAATAAGGAGAGATGAGAGAGAAAATATCAGAAAAAGTATTGGCAGAGGGTCATGAACCCTGGTTTTCCATTGTTCTTCACTTGAACTTTGTCAGTAGAGCAGGCCATCATTTGATGTGGCTTTAAATGCTTTTGCTCCTTCTCTTGATTATCAGCTCTCCCGCTCTCGTGGTTCCTTGGCCAGCTCTTCGATCCTCATAGTTGGCCCATATTTGGCCCATATCTTCTAGTCATATCATGTGGGCTCTTTAAGCTTTGATAATGGGCTTTCATGATCGATTTGGGCCCACAAGTCTCGAGAATCGTCCCATCGGGGTTTCCTGCGACAGAAGAAGCGCGTAATGAGACTTTATCAGAACTGCTTAATATTTAGACTTCCAAAAATGTGTTTAATGCATGCAAATATACCATTTCGTCCAGAAAAGTGTGTTCTACGCAATAGAAGAGACTCTTACGTAGAAAAGTAGGTAAATAGAGTATTTTACGTAAGAGAATGCAATAACGCTAAAAGGATAATTGCTTAAAATAAGCACTTTTGAGCGAATATCACAACCCCCAACCAGCATATTGCCAATCCTTGGCAATTAGTGCGAAATACATGAGCTTAAAAGGGCTCTGCACATGCTGCACACTTTTTCATATTAGCTCCGGGAAAACACCGTTCATCAAATTATTGAATGGATGCAAAAACAGTTACATGCTAGCGAAGAGTTTGAAAGTTTTGGCAAGACTACAGACTAATAATCATGACCCAGATTAGTCAGACTCTGCGTGTGTGTGTGCTCAACATTCTCATCATCCGACAGTAAAGATTTCCAGATCACCTCTAAGTTTTTCTGCCTCGACCTCAAATCTCACATGTTTAGCACTCAGAATAGAATCACACAAGAAGGGTTTTCTTCTTTTCTCTCAATTTATATGTGAGGAGATGTGTTGATGAAAGTAAAGATCTCACATATGTATTATTTGAAGGAATGACATCTGTAACAGAAGAAGATCTCATGATTGGAATACCACTTCACTCGGGAACGTCAGATCAAACTCTATAGCTTCTCTTTCTCCAATCTCCACATTTTATGATCGTGCTATCCTAGAATCAAGTAGGACTTTCCTGGGTTGTAATGAGGCTTAGGTCAGGTGTAGAGAGATAAAGGAATACAGGATTTCAAAGATCTTGAGAGGATATTGCCATTTTCTTGAATTTTTTCCTGCGACATAACACCATTATCTGGTTCTTTTTCCTTTTTTTTCGTATTTTTCTCTTTTTCTTGATATTTCTGAGACTGCTCAATTTCTTTTCAGCTCTTCTTCATACTTTCTTTCTATATTTTGTTTTTGGCTTGAACCACTTTCTTTTCCTTTTGATTCTTCTTCTTTACTTTTCTTTTTCACGGTACACCCACATCAGTTATTCTTTTGTCCATCTCAAAATAAGGGTAGCCAGTCATGTTTCGTAGCTAGACTGGATTTTAGGTTGATGGGAAAAGAAAAGAAAAGGCTTTTATAGAATGGCTCAAGGGGTTTCTAGTGAAGTATAATTCAGGTGAGTAAACAGGCTGAATGGTTCAGAAAAATGGCCTAAATTATTTTTTAAGGTTTGCACTATCATGTATACTGTCTTGACTGGATACAGAGAAGGTTCTGTCGTAGTAATCCAATTTTTGATGTCGTTCCGAGTTTTATGATCGAAGCAAAAGATAATGAGATCTCTCAACGAATATTGCGGGTATGAAGAATAGTGAGTCATCTTGTGACTCAGAATTGTTGTATAACCCTCTGAATTGATTAAAGGCTCGACAGCTCACTGGGTTAGGTCTCCACAATTATTCTCACAGGATCTCCAGAATTTCCAAACTTAGGATGACTCTGATGTTGATAGTGTACAATTGTGCCAAATCTGAGTTTTTCTGAGTTTTCAAACCTGCTGTAGTCACGCTTGAATTGACTCAACGCTAACTTTAAACAAAAATCGACATCCTCAATACTGACTTAACGGAGGTTTTCAGCTAATCAAAGTCAGGGTATTTGACACATTTTTGAAATTCTAGAAAACTTTTGGAGAACATCGGAAATCACCCCAAAAACAAGCATTTTATTTTATTTTTTATTTTTTTTTATTTTTTATTTTTTATCTATATATATATATTTATCAAAAGGAATACACGAGTTTTGGTAAATACCCACCCCCAACCAAAATATAGCACCGTCCTCGGTGCTCAATACCGGGACATAAAATGATAACAAATCAGAGATGATGATGCAAAGATTCAGGAAGGATGTTACCAAGTCGGCAGAAACTCGACAGTGTGTGGTACCTGATGATCGGAAGAATGAATGTACCTGCATTTCCAGAGATATAACAGTAATAACAAATGCATGAGACTCATGTACTGTAGGAAAACCGGAATTGCCTTTCTGAAAGCGCTAAGTTTTACGTCTTCAGCCAGACATGACGGGGGTATATCAAATACCCCCAACCAGGTTAAAACTCATGGAGACTGAGTGGATCTACAGTCTTCCTGACACCTAAGGTGAAAGGGAAACTACTATCCTATCCCTTGTCTAGGTATACCTGTGTAGAACAGGTCTTTCTCAGTGTAGACTGAGAGAAGGGCATTGAGCAGACCGACAAAAGTACAGAGTTGATCTGGGAGGGATCGAAGCTTCTCAGTAAAGATTGAGAGGAGAGTAGGAGCGGTTTCTCTGAGCAGACCCGCAAAAACATTTAGTTCAGCGGGGAGGGATAGAAGCTTCTCAGTAAAGACTGAGAAGGGAGTAGTAGTGGGTTCTCTGACCGTGGTTAGCAGAGCCGCAAACTCATTGAGTTTTGCGGGAATGTATCTGAATGGAGCAGACTCCTGCAGATCAGTAATACCAGAAATGTTGGACTCCGAGATGAAGTCAGACTCACAGTGTTCATGACACTTGGATAATATATCTTCGGGAGAGTCCTGAGTTAGACTCTCTACGGCACACGGGTCATCGAAAATATCGACGTAGGGTGACGGGTGAAAACTGTTGACCTCTTTCTCGATGTTTCCTGATGTGATAGGGATGTTCCAATCCCTGTACTCAATATGTTCCTCCTCGATAGGGATCGGTAGGTCCAGGACAGCGGGAGGCCCATTTTCTAGACATGGCTCATCAGTAGGAATGTCTGCATTCAGAGCAGAGAGAGAATTATCAGAGATAGAGATGGGACTAAGTTCCTCTGTGCTCGGTCCAGAAGTTGGTGCTGTTAAGGGCACCAAAGATTGAGACTCGGGTTCATCACAATTGTTGCACAATCCAAGGGAGGTGGGGAGGAACGGTAGATCTATGACAGCAGGGATCCTACGATCGAGACAAAACTCAGTGTCATGATGATCATCTTCAGGGTCCAGGTTAGAAGCAGCAGTGGGAGATTGAGAAATAGGTTGCTCTGAGGTAGGTTCAGGATGTGGTGCTTTTAAAGGCACCGAAGAAGGAAACACTGGCTCCTCAATAGTCTGGCTCGATCTAGGGGTGGGTACAACTTCTATTTCATCCTGGCAATTCTGGTCCTTAGTCCAATTGTGCGACTCCTCATTATAGACAGTGGCCATGTCACTCTCCTCAATATAGGCTATTGGTCGGCTAGTGAAGTTGACTTCCTCTCTCTCATTTTCTAATTGAATTAGACGTTGCTCGAAGCTTTCCATAGATTACTTTTGTTGGTGCTCTAGACCTTGGAAAAACTGTTGTTGCTGGGCAATGTACTGAGAGAGAAGGTCCTCTAGACCGGGTTTAGTAGCCAACGGAGGCGGTTCAGCCAAGGGGAGCTGAGGTGCGAACTCTTGATTGTAGTCCGACTGGGTATGAAAGTTGTAAGGCAGAGTGGAGTCTGGGACTAGCTGCTGACTCTGGAAATCCTGAGGGGCCCACTGTTGATCAGAATAGTCATTCTGTGGATATGACGGGTACTGGGATTGCGAGTATTGCCAGTCATACTCTCCATTGGGTTGATGGAACCCACAAGGATAATTATCCTGCTGCAGTTGCTGCGGGAGGGCAGACTGTTCCCAACCAAAGTTATGGTGACTCCTATTATCTGGATAATAAGTGTTGTCATAGGAGGTCTGCAATGGGGAGGGAAAGGTACAGACATCTTGCTGGATAGGAGGGTAATATCCTACAGACTGGGAATGGTACACAGGTTGCTGGACTGCGGCACGAAGGGTAGAGACTGAATTTTTAAGCTCTTGGAGTACAGAATTGTACTCCGGATCTCGGTGATTATCATACCCTGTAGAAGTGTGCGAGACTGGAGTATCATGATGATATTGTTGAGATCACCTCGATTCTCACAGAAACTGTAGTAGGTCTCATACAGAGGCCGTTCATCTGCCATTAGAGGCGATAGAGGGGTGCGGTGGACTAACTCTCAGATCGAGTCAGTAAAAGGTTAGGACAGGTCCAACCGGGCTTCTACTTGAAAAAGCAAGCCGAAGAATTGGCAAAAAGTTGCCAAAAGGAGATACTGGAGTAGTGATTCTAAATGATGCACACCAAGCACAGATAATCTTATTCTAAACAATCAGGATATATTTTAGGCATTATCTTGTTAGTTTTGGGGCTAGAGTAGATTATGACAGTGGGCGGACCACTGGTTTATCTTTTAGCCGCCGGACTAACTGTATGCACTCAGAGGTTCTCACCAGGCTACACTCTTCAGAGCGAATCCTTTAGTACTAACTCTAGTTAACAACAAGGCAATCCGAAGCCTAGACAGACGTGCGGCACAATGGCTGTCTTAAGTACGTCCCAGACTAACCGGATTGGTCAAGTGTATAAGAAGAGTGTTCCCTTGGGTTAAGCTAGGGTTGGTGCGTGTTGATATTCGCTCAAAAGTGCTTATTTTAAGCAATTATCCTTTTAGCGTTATTGCATTCTCCTACGTAAAATACTCTATTTACCTACTTTTCTACGTAAGAGTCTCTTCTGTTGCGTAGAACACACTTTTCTGGACGAAATGGTATATTTGCATGCATTAAACACATTTTTGGAAGTCTAAATATTAAGCAGTTCTGATAAAGTCTCATTACGCGCTTCTTCTGTCGCAGGAAACCCCGATGGGACGATTCTCGAGACTTGTGGGCCCAAATCGATCATGAAAGCCCATTATCAAAGCTTAAAGAGCCCACATGATATGACTAGAAGATATGGGCCAAATATGGGCCAACTATGAGGATCGAAGAGCTGGCCAAGGAACCACGAGAGCGGGAGAGCTGATAATCAAGAGAAGGAGCAAAAGCATTTAAAGCCACATCAAATGATGGCCTGCTCTACTAGCAAAGCTCAAGTGAAGAACAATGGAAAACCAGGGTTCATGACCCTCTGCCAATACTTTTTCTGATATTTTCTCTCTCATCTCTCCTTATTCTCTCTCTCTTCATTTCTCGGTCCTCGAATCTATTGACTTAACCCCAGAACTCCTGCTCATTGGCTCTGTTTCATCCCCCTTAGCTTTTTGACCGTTGGATCTTCCATCGGGCCGTTGAATCTCTATAGATCGCCATCTGATCTATCAATTCTATGCATCCGACCATCCGATCGTGCTACCGATCAGTCGATCATCCATCCTATCAACCACCCGATCTCCATTGTAAAATATCAGTCCCTAAGGCAGGTTTGATTGTAGAGAAATGCCTCAGATGATTGATTGTGGCTGAGAGCGTAGAGCTCGATTTCAGAAGAAAGGAAAATATATTTTTCCTTGATGGGTATTTCAAGGGGAAAATGCATTTTTCTCCCCTGGCAACCAAACGCACCCTAACCCACATCCATCGAGCCCAGTGGCCCACTATCCTTCTCACCTACCTTCTGGCCCATGGCCGATGCACTCTGGGCCCACGATTTTTAGCGTTCCCATTGGCCAACCACTGGCCGACTCGTGGCGTCATCTCTCGGCCAACCACTGGCCAACACGTGGCATCAGCTTTTGGCCTGGTGGTCATGGCCAAATAGCCCACGAGCCCAAGCCCGTAACCCACTTATCACTTTTCAAAAATAAAAATGAAAATAAAAAAAAATAAAAATAAAAAAAAAATTGTTTTTAGAAACCGTGAGTTTCTAAGTGTAGAAACCCACGGTTTCTACTTAAGGAGAGGGTTGAAAAACCCTTCCTCTCTCTCCCCCTCGACCCCCCTCCTCTTTCTTCCTTCTTCTTTTTCCTCTTTATCTTCTTCTCCATTGATCCGGCGAGCCACACCGGCGAGCCAACTCCGGCGGACTGGTTTTCTCCTCCTTCTTCTTCTTCTTCTTCTTCTTCTTCTTCTTCTTCTTCTTCTTCTTCTTCTTCTTCTTCTTCTTCTTCTTCTTTTTCTTCTTCATTTTCGTTTTTGTCATTACCGTCTTCTACCGGAGTTGCAGCCTGCAACTCCGGCCGGCACCGCCCCCCCCAACCAGTCCAGCAGCCCCTCTCCCTAGAGTCTCCTGCCTCCTCTTCTTCAACACGTCCAAGCCTGCTGCATCTACATCTTCATACCGACATGCCCCTCATCCTAACACCGTGAAGCACACCGTCTACCAAGGTTCCCAGCTGGTTGCTTCACCTGTAACTCCAGCCGATCACTGCTGTTCATTGCTGCCGGAAACCGCAGTACCACCTCCATCTTCGTCGCCTGCGACCTCCCACAGCACCTCCATTCTCCACCGTCCTGCTCATCCACCCTCCAACTGCTGTTGCAGCTTGCAACAAGGCATCACCGTCGGTACTCTCTTCACCTCCCTCCATTATCCAAGCCGTTAATACTTCTATTGCACAGCAGTCCTCTCTCCACTCTCTACACCCAGCAAGCAGCCACCATGCGTCATCTCAAAGGGCAGCCTGCTACACTACCATCGTGGGAAACACCTTCCCAAACCAGCCATCACCATTAAAGCTTGCCTCACGGACTGCATGAAAATAGGGTTTTTCCGCGTCGTTGGTTACGGAAACCCTAACTTCAATATATTTGTAATTTTTATCCGATTATCCTGCAAAATTGATAGATTTGTATAGGGATTCGTGTCGGATGTCGATCCTCACTCGGGATTAGTCGAATCAGCGCAAATTAGAACATAAGTATTTATGAAAAATGCTAAAAATGATGGAAGGATGAGAATGGTGAAAATCGAGATTAAAACGAGCTTTTTTTTTGTGTTTTTTTTTAGAGAGAGAATCTTCACAATTTAACTAAAACAAGAATGAAAGCATAACAATAGAAATCAACTCATTTGAAAGACTACGAAAATAGGAATAATTGCATTAATCGAATTGTCATTACATTGAAATAAAACATGCATACTTCAACTTAATCTAGAAATTAAGAAAATATAAAGAGAGAGAGAGATAAAAGTAGAGAGAGAAAGCGGAAGCAGAATAAATTTAGATAGAGAAAATGAAATAGAAGATAGGTAGAGAGAGAAGAAGAGAGAGTTAGAGATAGAAAGATGTGGAAAAACCTAGAGAGAGGAAGTGACTGAGAAAGGCATCATAGTGATTTACCATAAAATTGTTTGGCCATGAAGGATGAATGGTGGCTGATGGTTGCATGCCTTGTGGTGGATGTATGGAGATTCGACCATATGGAGACTAGCTAGGCCATGAAGTAATCGGCCATGGAGATCGCCTGCTGGTGTAGGAGGAGAGAACGGCCAGTAACTTGTGTTGCAGTCCACGGCTTTTAAGGCAACCGTGGAGAACAACCCACGGTCAAGGAGATGTGCAGGTCTCTGCTGGAGGGCGCAACAGTGCACGCAGCAGATGAGGGGCTGCAGGCGTCTTTCAGATGATCTGGAGTTGATTACCGGTGAGAAGTAGGGCAACACCGTGAGAGGTGATGATGAAAGGAGTTGCTGGTGGTGAAAATACACCAACAGACATGCTGGTCCAACCAAGGTGTTGGCGGTGAAGAAAGTTAAGAGAAAGAAGACGAAAACGAAGAAGAAACTGAGGGGAATAAAAAGAAGATGGAGGGGAGGTGGTGAAAACGATCTTCACAGAGTTCGCCGGCGTTAATGGAGTTCGCCGGCAATTCTGTATATTTTTTTTTTTTTTTTTTGTTTTGAGACTGAAAACAGAATAAGAAGGGAAGGAGAATAAGAAGAATAAGAAGGGGAAGATGAGGAGAGGGAGGAGTAGGGAGGAGTAGGGAGCAGCAACGTGCTGCCTGTGTGCAGAGTCGGCCGGAGTTTGCAGCCTGCAACTCCGGTCAGTAAAAAAAAGAAAAAGAAAAAATGAGGAAGACAGATGCTAGAAGAAGAAGAAGAAGAAGAAGAAGAAGAAGAAGAAGAAGAAGAAGAAGAGGAAGAAGAAAGCCTTACCAGACGGCCGGAGTTGCAGGCAACTCCGGCGAAGACGTGAAGAAGATGAAGAAAAGGAAAAAAAAAGAAAAGAAGAAAAAGAAGGAGAATGGGGCCGAGGGAGAAGGGAAAACGTGCGGGATTGATAGGGGGAGAGAATGGAAGAGATTGGAGGGGGATTAGGGTTCGAACGAACCCTTCTCCCTCCTCTTATAAAGCTCCCTATTTCCATTAATGGAAATAGGGTATTTTTTGAAAATAAAAAAATATATATATATTTTTTTTTTTTTTTTTTTTTAAGTAAAAACCTACTTTTCTATGGGGAATCTCCCCAATTAGTGGACCCCCCATTTAATTAAAATTATTTTTGAAATTCGCGGGGTCCACTAACTGGTCGGTCAGCGGGTCGATGAAGATGGGCCCGGCTATTGGCCCTCATGGGTTGATGATGTCCATCATCTCACAGAATGATGTGACAGACAGTCTGATGGCGATCGGATGGATGGTGACTTGATTGGGACTCAGATTGGTAGATCGACGGATCTAGAGAGATCCAACGGTCCGATTGAAGATCCAACGGTCAGAAAGCTAAGAGAGATGAGATAGAGCTGATAGGCAGGAGTTCTGGGGTTAGGTCAGTAGATTCGAGGATCGAGAGATGAAGAGAGAGAGAGAATAAGGAGAGATGAGAGAAAAAGTATCAAAAAAAATGGAAAAAAGCACTGGCGGAGGGTCTGGAACCCTGTTCTTCACTGTGACCATCCTCACGCTTCTCCAGTAGAGTCGACCATCATTCTTTGCTGACTCATGTGGCTTTAAACGCTTTGGTCCGTCTCTTGGTCATTGGCTCTCCTACTCTCTTCGTTCTTTGGGCCGACTTTTTGGTCCTCTTATTCAGCCCATATTTGGCCCATATCTTCTAGTTATAGCATGTGGGCTTGTTAAGCTTTGATAATGGGCTTTCATGATCGATTTGGGCCCACAAGTCTCGAAAATCGTCCCATCGGGGTTTCCTGCGACAGAAGAAGCGCGTAATGAGACTTTATCAGAACGGCTTAATATTTAGACTTCTGAAAATGTGTTTAATGCATGCAAATATACCATTTCGTCCAGAAAAGTGTGTTTTACGCAATGAGATAGACTCTTACGCAGAAAAGTGGATAATTAGAGCAGTTTTACGTAGGAGAGTGCGATAACGCTAACAGGATAAGTGCTTAAAATAAGCACTTTTGAGCGAATATCACTGCACGAACCAGAAATCAACGGTTTTTCTTACTCTCCGGATGGTGTCTAAGGCCATGCTCCACTCCATCATCACCGTCCACCACCACCTGCAAATGCCCGGAGGATCTCCTCTATGTCTCATCTCCTCCACGCTGTAGATCAGGCCGTCACCCCTTTTCCCACTTGTCCTTCTCCACCGTGCAACAAAACAGCAAGATCTCACACCCCTCACCTTCCTCATCTTCACCAGATCCTCTTGCACATCCTCCTCATGCAACCACTCCGGGAAGCAACAGTGCTCTCATCATCTCATGGTCATGCAAGGGTAAGTTCTCCAAGGTAAGTTGTGAATCTCTTCTCTTCACTCTAACCTTCTCCTTCCCTCTCTAGGGAGAGTTTTCTCTCTCTATCTCTCACTCTACCTAGTTTCTAACTCTCTCTCCACCATTCTCTCTTTAGTTTCTTCCATTTTTCTCTCTCTACTTAGCTTTCATCTCACTTCTCTTTCTCTCTCTAATTCAATTTTACTATTTTCTAGATTAATTGTTTCATGTTTGAGTTGTAAGTTACATTTGAATTCATGAAATAAAGTTTATTTTGATTCGAGTTTGACAAATTCTGTCATCTTATGTTCCTTATTGCGCTAATCCGACTAATCCCGAGTGCGGATCGACATCCGACACGAATCCCTATACAAATCTATCAATTTTGCAGGATAATCGGATCAAATTACAAATGTGTTGAAGTTAGGGTTTCCGTAACCAACGACGCGGAAAAAAACCCTATTTTCAAATGGCGCCGTTGCCGCTCGGGTGTTCGGGAGTGCGAAAAAGGACGTAAAGACGGAATTGGAAAGTTGCCGAAGCGGAAAGCTGCTCAATTTGGACAGCCCGACCTTTTCGGGAAACTTTCTATTTTTTTGTTTTTAGTGATTTTTAGCAGTCTTTTAAATTACTATTTTTAATGCCTCGGAAGGCCGAGTGCAAAGTTGTAATAATTTAGGAATTTTACTACTTTCCATATAAACTGCTAGATCTTGTTCTAGGGTTTCTTAGAAACCCTAGATTAAGTGAAAAATACCAAAAAAATCAAAAAAATTGAAAAATAGTAGTTTCTATTTCTGCACATTTTAGGATATTCGCATATGGGAAGATTGCATTTTTGGATACTTTCCGAATCGGGAAATTTCCATTTTTGCACAGTTTCCATTCCTGGGAAATTTCAAATTGGAATTAAGCTTATTTGGATAGTTTCCAAATCGGACGAAATTCCATAATTAGCAATTCTTATTTTTAAAGGATTTCTAACTATGGAAGGTCCCCTTTTTGGAAGGTTTCCAACACAGGAAGAAACCCTAAGTTTAGCAAGTTTTCAGATTTAGGAAACTTCTACTTTTAGGGAATTTTCCTAACTTGGAGAAACTCTTAAATTGGAAAGGTCTATTAGGGGGTTGATAGTTGTTTAGTCAACTCTCATGAATAGTAACTTTCCCATTTACCCTGCCTAATTGATTGATTGATTGCTTACCCAGGGACATTCCAACAAAATATTCCCACACCCTAGACCCATATCATATACTAATTCGTATGCAGGATTGAGAATCTAACTGCGGGTAGGGAGCGAAAGCTCACTAAGGAGGAGTCGGGCCCATGCTCATGAAGGATACCCCTCCCTACCCCAAAGAGGCGACCCCGTGGCGTGGCCCACGGGAGGTAAGTCCCTATCCTCGCCTTGAGTGCGATACAGAGCAATTTGGGTGAATCATTGCCGCTTGTCTATTTGCTTTCGCATACATATTATTCGACTTGCGTGGCGTGGCCGTTAATAATTGAACATTAATCGAGCAGACCCAGCTCTTTTACAACTGGTGGGATTTCATCACCCACCTCATCATTCCAACTGTTTTGATCCCAAGGCTCCATTTAATTAAAAAGAATGAAGAAGTAGAGCCAATTAGCCCGGTGTTCGAGGAAAAATCCACACAAAGCGAACCCGCTTAACATCCAATCGAAATAAGACCACGAGCGCGGGTCCCTGTTGTCTAACACACCCATAAGTCCCTGCTACTCCAGTACACTGAGCTCGACGTGGCATCTTGGACTATTCGGCGGTTAGTTACATGTGGACTAGGAACACGCACCAACCCTAGCTTAACCCGAGGGAACACTCTTCTTAAACACTTGACCAATCCGGTTAGTCTGGGACGTACTTAAGACAGCCATTGTGCCGCACGTCTGTCTAGGCTTCGGATTGCCTTGTTGTTGACTAGAGTCAGTACTAAAGGATTCGCTTTGAAGAGTGTAGCCTGGTGAGAACCTAAGAGCGACAAAGTTAGTCCGGCGGTTAACAAAATAAACCAGTGGTCCGCCCACTGTCATAATCTACCATACCCCAGAAACTAACAAGATAAATCCTCAAACTTATCCTGATTTGTTTTAGGCATAGGATTATCTTGCTTGCTCTATGTGCATCATTTAAAATCTCTACCCCAGTGTCTCTTTGTAACCTAGTCTGAAGCTTATTTATATGGGTTCAACTGCCCCATTGTTTGACTCGATCTGAGAGTCCTTCAATCATCAACACCCTTCCTTTGCCATTGGTCTCTTACTGATGAGAGACTAGGCAGACGGATCTCATCGATCCAATCTCTTACGACTGATGATCATTTCAGTCTCACTGCATTTTATGCTGGATAGGGGTGCTTACTGTCAACCCCACTGGAGTCTGCTCCAATAAATCCATCACCGATACACATTGTGTCTTCGGCTCTGCTAACCATGGTCACAAAATCCCTTGCTAGGTCTCTTACTAATGAGAGACCCACTACTGTTCTCCCATACCCGCTCCTCTTTATGAGTTTGTGGCTCTGCTAACAACGGCCAGAGAACCCTCTTAGTCTTCACTGAGAAAGAACCTACCCGTACTACTGCTGGGTTGGGTTAGCTCGATTGGAAGTGTTCCTGCTCCAACTGATGAGCTGGATGACTGATGACTCACTCAGTCTCCCTGTGCTTCAAATTGGTTGGGGGTGCTTATCACCCCCGTTGTGTCTGGCTGAAGACGTAAAACTTAGCACTTTCGGAAAGGCAATTCCGATTTCTTAGTTACATGAGTCGCATGCATTGTTATATCTCTCTGTCATACAGGTACACTCACTACAGATAATCTCCTGTTACCAGACAGCATTCATTTCATGCTCCATTGGTAACATCCTCCTTATTCCTTGCATCATTATCATTATTTCATCCATTTTTGTCCCGCTCATGAGCACCGAGGACGGTGCTATATTTTGGTTGGGGGTGGGTATTTACCAAAACTCATGTATTCCTTTTGATAAATATATATATATATATAAAAAAAAAAAAAAAAAAAAGAAAATTCTTATTTTTGGGGTGATTTCCGATGTTCTCCAAAAGTTTTCTAGAATTTCAAAAATGTGTCAAATACCCTGACTTTGATTAGCTGAAAACCTCCGTTAAGTCAGTATTGAGGATGTCGATTTTTGTTTAAAGTTAGCGTTGAGTCAATTCAAGCGTGACTACAGCAGGTTTGAAAACTCAGAAAAACTCAGATTTGGCACAATTGTACACTATCAACATCAGAGTCATCCTAAGTTTGGAAATTCTGGAGATCCTGTGAGAATAATTGTGGAGACCTAACCCAGTAAGCTTTCGAGCCTTTAATCATTTCAGAGAGTATACATTAATCCTGAGTCACAAGATGACTCACTATTCTTCATGCCCGCAATATTCGTTGAGAGATCTCATTATCTTTTGCTTCGATCATAAAACTCGGAACGACATCAACATTAGATTACTACGACAGAACCTTCTCTGTATCCAGTCAAGACAGTATACATGATAGTGCAAACCCTAGAAAATGATTTAGGCCATTTTTCTGAACCATTCAGCCTTTTTACTCACCTGAATTATACTTCACTAGAAACCCCTTGAGCCGTTCTATAAAAGCCTTTTATTTGCAAACCCATCAACCTAAAATCCAGTCCAGCTACGAAACATGACTGGCTACCCTTATTTTGAGATGGACAAAAGAATAACTGATGTGGGTGTACCGTGAAAAAGAAAAGTAAAGAAGAAGAATCAAAAGGAAAAGAAAGTGGTTCAAGCCAAAAACAAAATATAGAAAGAAAGTATGAAGAAGAGCTGAAAAGAAATTGAGCAGTCTCAGAAATATCAAGAAAAAGAGAAAAATACGAAAAAAAGGAAAAAGAACCAGATAATGGTGTTACGTCGCAGGAAAAATTCAAGAAAATGGCAATATCCTCTCAAGATCTTTGAAATCCTGTATTCCTTTATCTCTCTACACCTGACCTAAGCCTCATTACAACCCAGGAAAGTCCTACTTGATTCTAGGATAGTACGATCATAAAATGTGGAGATTGGAGAAAGAGAAGCTATAGAGTTTGATCTGACGTTCCCGAGTGAAGTGGTATTCCAATCATGAGATCTTCTTCCGTTAAAGATGTCCTTCCTTCAAATAAAACATATGTGAGATCTTTTGCCTCTTTATATTAAATACATCTCCTCACATACAAATTGAGAGAAAAGAAGAAAACCCTTCTTGTGTGATTCTATTCTGAGTGCTAAACATGTGAGATTTGAGGCCGAGGCATAAAAATTTAGAGGTGATCTGGAAATCTTTACTGTCGGATGATGAGAACGTTGAGCACACACACACGCAAAGTCTGACTATTCTGGGTCATGATTATCAGTCTGTAGTCTTGCCAAAACTTTCCAACTCTTCGCTAGCATGTAACTGTTTTTGCATCCATTCAATGATTTGACGAACGGGGTTTTCCCTGAGCTAATATGAAAAAGTGTGCAGCATGTGCAGAGCCCTTTTAAGCTCATGTATTTCGCACTAATTGCCAAGGATTGGCAATATGCTGGTTGGGGGTTGTGATATTCGCTCAAAAGTGCTTATTTTAAGCACTTATCCTGTTAGCGTTATCGCACTCTCCTACGTAAAATTGTTCTAATTATCCACTTTTCTACGTAAGAGTCTATCTCATTGCGTAAAACACACTTTTCTGGACGAAATGGTATATTTGCATGCATTAAACACATTTTCAAAAGTCTAAATATTAAGCCGTTCTGATAAAGTCTCATTACGCGCTTCTTCTGTCGCAGAAAACCCCGATGGGACGATTTTCGAGACTTGTGGGCCCAAATCGATCATGAAAGCCCATTATCAAAGCTTAACAAGCCCACATGCTATAACTAGAAGATATGGGCCAAATATGGGCTGAATAAGAGGACCAAAAAGCCGGCCCAAAGAACGAAGAGAGCAGGAGAGCCAATGACCAAGAGACGGACCAAAGCGTTTAAAGCCACATGAGTCAGCAAAGAATGATAGTCGACTCTACTGGAGAAGCGTGAGGATGGTCACAGTGAAGACTAGGGTTCCAGACCCTCCGCCAGTGCTTTTTTCCATTTTTTTTGATACTTTTTCTCTCATCTCTTCTTATTCTCTCTCTCTCTTCATCTCTCGGTCCTCGAATCTACTGACCTAACCCCAGAACTCCTGCCCATCAGCTCTATCTCATCTCCCTTAGCTTTCTGACCGTTGGATCTTCCATCGGACCGTTGGATCTTCAATCGGACCGTTGGATCTCTCTAGATCCGTCGATCTACCAATCTGGGTCCCAATCAAGTCACCATCCATCCGATCGCCTTCAGAATGCCTGTCACATCATCTTGTGAGACGATGGACATCATCAGTCCATGTGGGCCAGTAGCCGGGCCCATCATCATCGACCCGCTGTCCGACCAGTTAGTGGACCCCGCGAATTTCAAAAATAATTTTAATTAAATGGGGGGTCCACTAATTGGGGAGATTCCCCATAGAAAAGTAGGTTTTTACTTAAAAATAAATAAAAATAAAAATAAAAAAAAAAATTAATTTTTCGTATTTTTTATTTTCAAAAAATACCCTATTTCCATTAAAGGAAATAGGGAGCTTTAAAAGGAGAAGGATAGGGGTTCATTCGAACCCTAATCCCCCTCTTTTCTTCTCCTCTCCTTCCCCTTTACTCTTCTCCTCGTTTTTGGCCCCATCTTCCTCCTCCTTTCTTCTTTCTCGTTATTCCTCTTCTTCATCTTCTTCACGTTCCTCACCGGAGTTGCGCCTGCAACTCCGGTCGTTCGTGCTCCCATTTGCAGCACCCCCTACCGCTGCTTCATGCCCATTTGCTGCTGCTAGCTCTACCCATCACTGCTGCAGCCCAGCAACAACCCTAATCCCCCTCATAGAACGATTAAAACTGTTAAAAAGATTGAAGTTTTGATCACCGGAACGAACTTGCGATTCCGGCGAACTGTTGCAACAGCAACCACCATCTCCATCTTCACCACCGCCCGGAGCATCACCACTGATCTGCACGCCTACCCTTGCCGCCCCTTTTCTAACAGCAAAGGGGAACGCCCTTTTCTTCTTGATCTCCTCCATTTGCAGTGATGCACCACCGCCTGCAGCACTTGCACCACCGCCTTCTTCATCTTCCTCCACTTGCACCGGCTGCCTTCTCCAACCAACAACGCTCCCTTGCTGCAACGTCTCCTCCCTACCTCGCTCTACGCTGTTGTGCCCACCAGAACCTCATGCCACCAGCGCTCCTCCACCGTGCGCCTCCAACCACCGTTGCTGCAAAAATCTCCTCCGCCTGAAAATGAACTAGCAACAATTCGGTCACAACTTCCTCTCCTCTCCACCTGCTATCGGCACCTGCAAGTCCACAGATCGCTAGACCGGTGCATTTTCAATGCCCTGCTACTCCAAAATGCAAGCGTCTTCACCTTCTCCTTGCTGGTTGCAAGACTTGCAACCCACTGAACCAACCAGTGCGCCTCCGTGGCCTACCATGTTCTCTTCCATTGGAGCCAATCCTCCATCAACCACTGTTGCACTTGGATCTCCACGTCAAGGTGTAACCTGATCTGCGAGTGCACCATGCACCTCCCACGAAGCGCTCCTCCTTACGGCTTCTCTCCATCAAAAGCTCTCCGCAGGAGCCCACAACCTGCATCACTTCTCCACCTCTTTCCTCAAGCACTAGTGGACTGAGCGGGCTCCACCAAGCAGTATCGATCCTCATCCCTCATGCTCATCTTGGCCGATCACCCGGGCCGAACCACTCACCGGGTCGATCCCGGTCTCAAATCATGGTAAGTGCGCATAAGGTATTTTCTCTTTCTAGGGTTCATTTGCTCTCTCTAGGGTAAGTGAATTTCTTTATCTAGAATCCCCAGGCTGATCACCTTTTTGCACCGCCGACTCCGTTCGGTGAATGCAAGAGGGTGAGTTTTTCTCTCACCTCTACCTTGTCAGCCGGTAAACGACCGAGGTGTGAAAAATCTCTCTCTACCTTCTTCCTTTCTCTCTCTAAATTCTCTTTTTACATGCTTTCTTACATGCTTTCTAGAATAGATTTACCGCTTTATTTATTTCTGTCATTTATTTCATATAAGCAACAGTTTAATTAATGCAATTTGAGTTTGATGATTTTTAGTCTTCTCTGGATCTCTTGGATGTGTTTTTAATCTCGACTCGCCATTCTCATCTTTCCACATTTCTCTTGTATATTATCTGTCATTTTATGTTCTTATTCGCGCTAATCCGACTAATCCCGAGTGCGGATCGACATCCGACACGAATCCCTATACAAATCTATCAATTTTGCAGGATAATCGGATCAAATTACAAATGTGTTGAAGTTAGGGTTTCCGTAACCAACGACGCGGAAAAAAACCCTATTTTCAGTGCATTCGAGGAAATCGGCGAGGATTTGGGAGTCGATCTCATACTTTAGAAGACTTTATTTTGATTGTTTTAAAATATTACTTATTTATTTTAACGGACATGTAGTCCTTTGATTGAGAGCATGTTCTCATCTTTTTCTCTCCACATTTAGTTGATTGATTGAATTATTTGAATTATTTATTTTCTACATCTAGAATTCATTTTCTTCTTTTACTTAGTGGGTTTTCGAATGAACCTTAGTAGTCTAATTGACCTAATTGGACCACTAGGAGACATTCATGGATCACCTCTAGGTTCGGGTATGGGTCGATCTACGGATTTTTGGGTCGTATCTGGGTATCCGGATTCGGGGTGTGACACAATCCCAATGAATAAGACCCAAAACCACCTACAATCCAATAAAAAGGTTAAAAGAAAACCCCTAGACTGTAAAAATAAAAAAACATAACAAATCTAAAATGCAAAACCTATAAGAATTAACACGCGATTGCAAAAGTATAAATTCCAATGTTCTCCTGCCGGGTTAATCTGGTAGAGACAATTTCAGCCTTCTAAAGCAAAACAACAAGTTGGACAAATCTTGTAGTTGCACTCAGTCCAACCTAACATGTACCGAATCTCAATTTTACGGAAAAAGGTATTCTTGTAACACCCCCTAAAATTTGGAAGTAACTGCTGATACCCCTATACCTTCAAACTTTAGAGCCTACTTTAACCACCATTTGACTCATACTAAAACATCATATGCATCATGAGTCTATTAATGCACACAAACAACAAAACCCATTAAAGAAAAAATGATTTTTGAGAGAGAGATAATCATGGAGGCACTAAAATGAGCAAAGGAAAATATATTAAAATGTTACCGAAAAAATAAGTAAAACTGACATGTTTGAGAAGATGGGTTTGTTGTTTTCATGAAATAAGTCAAATTTTCAAGTTAAAATAGAACTTTGAGCATTTGTGCTATTGAGTCAAAGAATCAATGTAAACAAACTGAAACATTAGATTACTTCACCAAATCAGTTAGATTTTCTTCACTTGAACTGAAAAAGAAATCAAAAGAATGAACATAATCTAGATTTGCCTCGCATTGCTATTAAGATTTTGGATTTGCAAGCATGAAATGCAGATTTCTAGCTTGGAGGGTCTTTGAAACTGAGAACGAAGGGACCCATCGAGGGATTGTCTAATAAATCAATAGGTAAAGGTCCTCCTAGTAAAGGAATCGGAATCGAAGGCGATTAAGGTTAGTAACATAGAGCAATCTCTGACATCACTTGCCATTGTTAGGGTTATAAGGCTTACAAGGGTTTTCATTTGAAATAGTGTTCATCAACCAAAAAAATGAGAGACAAAGAATGGCCAAGAAAAGAAAAATAATTGGGGGTTTAGCCCCACAATGGCAGCGCCTCCGCTGCAACCTGCAACCATCCGGAAACACTCATTTCTCAGATGGCCTAACTTTGTTTCTCACCTGGGATTCATTCCTCAAAAATTACAATACTAACAAAGTCAGTCATTTTCCACTTGGTTACATGCCTGTACACTCAAAATGAAGCAAATAGAAACCCTTAAATCCGACGTTGGAAACCCATAAACCCAAATGGGTACCCTCAACCACCTGAAACCCTCAAATACAACGGTCAGAAACCACTTGAAGAGTTTTAGGTGTTGGATCTGAGCACAACATCACAACGTTGCGCCCCAAAAAACCCCAAAACACAAAAAAAAGAGGGATGAAAATTGATTGTGTAGGAATCAACCCAAAATACCCTACTCAAGGAAGCATTATTTTTGGGTTAGAGGGTTAGAAACCGAGCTAGGGTTTCAGATATTAGTGGATCTGAGTATATATATATATATATATATATATATATATATATATATATATAGAGAGAGAGAGAGAGAGAGAGAGAGAGAGAGAGGGAGGGGATACCCCAAGAGAACGGCAGCAATGGAGTGTTGGAGATGATGGAGAGAACGGGGAAGGTCAGTTGCAGTGGCGTGAGATGAGAGAACCGAGGCATGGTGAGGAGGCGTGCTGAGAAATCTAAAGATTTCTCAAAAATCTGAAAACCTTAGGTCGAAATAGAAACCTTTCGATCAGAAATTCAAAAACCCTAATTCAACCAATTAAATGGCTTGGAGCCTTCCTCTTCACTTTTTTTTTCTCTCAGCCAAGTTCTCTTAGCCAAGGAGGGAAGAAGAAGAAAAAAGACAGAGGAAGAGGAGGTGGGTTTGGAGCACGCGGAGACTTGTTTTTAGGTCATGGGGTTGAAGAGGAGGTTAGGTGATGTCGGGTTTATTATCATTAATTTAGCGACATTCACAATATAAATGCCATTCTCGAGCATAAAATCTTACAAATTGAAGTAAAATATTTATATTAACAGCGTTCATGAACTTAATGCCGTCAATTTTCTACTTTCAATGGAGTTCTATAATAAATGCTATTAAAATAATGCCATTGAAAGTTAATTTTGTTGTAGTGCATGTTGATGCCACATGACATGCTTAGAGACCACTGGCCGTATGGATGTTTGGCCCATCCCTAGGTGGACCTATATACTAAACGTCATCCTAAGTGGTAATTTTTATCCGTCGAATTTGAGTCTTTATCTTGATTTATTTTTAACAGTGGATTATTAGCATTATGATCTAAAGGTTAGAATTCACTAATCATGGCTGATTTTTCTTATGTGAGTCTACCTAGGGATGGGCCAAACATCCATATGGTTAGTGGCCTCTAATAGTGAGCCATGTGTTTCACACTGTGGTCTGACATCAACATTGATGATGGACGTTCGTCGTCAAAGTTTTGTTGTGGTAAAATGTGATTTGTGAAGCTTGCCAACCCAGCTTTTGTCTTTCTTGTTCTTCACTTTTTGTTCTTTCTTTTTTGTTTTCATGTAATAGGTGATGTTCAAAGGAAGGTGAAGCCCGTGAGGGGGTGTGCCCCAACCCCGGTTTTAGCTCTATTTATTAGGGGATGCCACGTGCACCTTACACGTGCGTGACTAGCCATATAGATGTTTGGCCATCCCTAGGTAGACCTACATACCAAAATTCATCCTAATTGTAATCTTTATCCATTGGATTATAGTCTTTTTCATAGTTTGTTTTGAATGCGGTAGATCTTGAGCTTTATTTGGAAGAAATGACACACGGTTAGAAACCCCTGACCACATGGATGTTTGGCCCATCCCTAGGTAGACCTATATGCAATTGGAGTCGTTTTCACCGGTAACCATAGAATTTGAGCCTCACTATTTGGCACGTAACTCGAGGTATATTTTTGACCAATGACAAAATGACACAACATGCACATCCATGGACATTGGACCATGTGATCATTACTCTTTTATTAATGAGTAAGTACGAGGCTAACTTTTTGTAAAACTTCAATTTTGACACCAAATAATGAGTGCCATGTGACACATGCTTAGATAGCACTGACTGTGGATATTTAGCCCACCCTCATACTAACCGTCATCCCGATTAGTAATATTTATCCATTAGATTTTGAGTATTATGATCTAAAGGTTAGAAATCACTAATTAGGCTGATTTTTGTTGAATGAGTCTACATAAGGATGTGCCAAACATCCATATGGTGTGTCATGTGTCTCACACCAGCTGATGAGCTAGGAAGGGGCCAAGGGGGGGCACTTGCCCCTCCTCAACTTTGACAATCTATAAAATAAAATAAAATATTTCCGAAATATGCTTTGTATTTGAACTTAGTGTCCTTCAGTTTTAGTTTAGTGCCTCCTATTAGAGGACGCTGGTCGTATGGATGTTTAGGCAGTCCCTAGGTTGTCCTACAAACCAAAAATCAGCCTGATTAATGGTTTCAAACCATTGGATCTTTGTACCCCAAATAATGCCCAATAATGCTCAAATTCGACGGTTAAAAATTAACCCATGAAAATGACTCCAATCCAATGCTTAGAAATCAGTAATCAGGCTAATGTTTGGTCTAAATGTCCATCTAGGGTTGAGCCAAACATCCATATGGTCAGAAATCTCTAAGAATATGCCACATGGCTTATATTATAAGCAATTATACTCAATTGATTATGCCCCCTTGAGCAAAATCCTGGGTCTGCCGCTGTCTCACACTATAGTTCGTCATCAACATTGAGGATGGACGTTCGTCATCAAAGTTTTGTTGTGGTAAAAGGTACTGCTTTTTGAAGCTTGCCAGCCCACCTTTTGTCTTTTCTCTTCTTTACATTTTTTTTCTTTCTTTTTTGTTTTCATGTAACAGATGGCATGCAAAGGAAGGTGAATAGTATATTGATTGATGCTATGCAAAGGAAGGGGGCGTGGCCTAGAGAAAACATTCGCTGGCCCCGGGGACTGCAAACTTTGAAGTCTCCCCACCCAAAATGTCTGACAAGTACCCAAATCCCTTAACTCAACCCTGGTTAAGCCCTTGGTTAGTGGTCAAAAAGGGGTACTTGTCAGACATTTTGGGAGGGGGACATCAATGTTTAAAGTCCCCCGGGGCCAGTGAAAATTTTCTCCGTGGCCTAACCCCTATTTTGGCTTTATAATAGTATAAATATATTGATTGATGGATAGATGTTTGGTTTTCAGGATAACGTGAATCAATTTTTGTGGTAGTAGAGGCAAACAAAATTTTCACGAGAATACATTGAATGAAGTGACAAGCCTAAAGACAGAAAAAGGTCCATATTTAAAGAAAATACAAAAGGTGCCACTTTGGGGAAGGCATATGATTGAGACGGTTTAACGATTGGAGGGAGATTCTGTCACGGTTCTTTTGCCAAATAGAATTACTTAGCACAAAGTTATGGTTGTAACTTGTAACTTGCCACGAAGACTATGTCTTTTGTGGTTCCCTTGATGTGGTATGTGGACCTCCCATCCTGCTATATATATCTTCGGAGCAACTCAAATTAACCGATCTCTATATCTATATCTTCAAATATAGTGATGCTTTTTTTGAAATCCAACTCCAACCCATCTTTATATTCGACTCCAAATTTAAAGCCAGCCCCTCTATTCTCCTCTAACTCCAAATATAGAGATCTACTTTTTACTTTTTTGAATTTTCATATTTATCCTTTTAGTAATATTTTGAACAAATTTAATTCATTTTATATCTTTTTTTAAAATACTTTTTGTGTCCCTCTTAACTCCAGAGATGTTTTTCTGAAGATGGGCTGGTTGGAGTTCAACTCTTTTTGAAAGGTGTCTCCAACTTCAAATTTGAGGAAGATTCCTTTTGAAGCCAAAATTTGAAGACGCTGCTGGTTGAAGTTGCTCTTAGCAGTTGCTTTCTTTTTTCCACATCTTTAATGAGAAAAAAAAACCATTGCCCTCGGTGGCTCCAGTAGAGAGCGTTCAGCCTAGTGACTTGAGGAAAGGGAGTTCCAATAGCTTTGGAACTTGAAACAAGATAAAAGAGTTGAAGTTAATTGGTTATAGTTATTGGGTTTTGGGCGAAAGCCCATTTACTTGCATACCAATGTATAATTTTTCTAATTAAGGAAAGTTGATTAAATGCTTACTAATAAAATACTTACCATAGCTTATATGTGTAGGTGATATTTCTTATAAAAAAATAATTAACTTTGGTTATGATGATTAGTAACAATGAACCCATGGGTACATGTCACACACATACACACACACAAATGTGTACCCACATTACATGTATAATTAATGCACATATGCATACACCTAAATTAATATAAAGCTTAGCTTAAAAATTCATATACTTGTTGGTGCAAAATTTGGTTCCCACGATTCCTAAGTTCTCGAATAGCTACTGGTGAGCTTTCTTCCTTGGAACGATAGCGATTGCTGGCTTGATCTTCTTCCTCCATTGTAGGGCTTCAACTCGGGCGGGTCGGGTCAGGGGTCAACCCTAACCCAACCCAACCTTAAATTCAACCCTACCCAAGGTCGAGCCTAGATTTTCCAACACTAGCCCAACCCTATCGGGTTTGTCAGGTTAGTTGGGTTGGACGGGTTGCTCAATTTCTTAACTTTTTTATTGATTGGAAAGATTGTTAAATTTTTTTCATATTAAACTAATTTACTAGTCAATACAATAACCATTATGCTAACTAGTAAATAATAGCTTCATTTCCAACACCTCATGAAAGAAAACATGATATTTTCATAATAAGGGAAAAGTTCATTCACTCAAATACATGATAAAAATTACTAAAAAAATAACGAAAAAAAATCACCAAAGAAAACACGATATTTTCAATATCAACCGATCACATAAAATGCCAAAATATAATTTCAAGGGCATTTTGTAATCTCACATGAGGGTTCTAGTTTGATAAGAACAAACATCCATGGGTTGCTTCATTTGCCAAAATTTAGTGTGGATGTTTGTCGATATACTAATACATATATGTAGTTTGTATGTCGGGTTTGGGTTGGCAGAAATCCAACCCTAGCCCAACCCAAGTTCCGAAAAGGCTAACCCAACCAACCCTAACGTCGGGTTCAATTTGTCGGACTTGGGTTGAGCCCGCCCAATGAAGTTGCAACCCTACTTCATTGTGCCAGGGTGTCCCTACTGAAGGCACTCCGATGCTCAAGTCAGTCTTGAGTCTCATTTATGTAGGAATAGGGTTTAAGTTTTTCGACCTCAAGCATCTCTTTCCAGAACCTCTTGGTGTACTCTCTCAAGGCTTCATTGTTTTCTATCTTTAGATTAAACAAAGTAGTCCACATCTTTTCTGAGCTTGTTTGCATGAATATTGGGCAATGATCACTGAGTGCCTAATTCATAGAAGCTCCTGAGGGATCTCAAAGCCAATTGGTTGAACCAGAGAAGGGCTTCATCGTGGGGTCTGGAGGGGAACATCCGGCACACTAATGCGTCATCCGTCTCCCAGATTGTCATGCTCTTGTAATGAAGGATATTGTTTACTGGGTTAGTGAGTCCATTAAATATTGTGAACCTAGGGATGGTGAAGGATTTTGGCAACCAATAGAGCTAGATTTCATCCACGAACGGTGAGTCGGTGGGTGTCCTAGTGGCTATAGCTATCATCTTGTCTGATATAGTTTCATTTTTGCCCACCAGCTCGACTATCATCCTAGCCGCTTTGTAATACCCTCAACTTTTTCAAAGGTATTTTTTTGACTTTTATGAGATTTGACCAAGGTTGACTTATTTACTTGACCTTATAGATGATTAATTGAAACCCTAATAAACTCTTTTACCTAATTGGTTTAGGACACTAGAGTCATCCTAGACCGTATAGCTTATTTTTTAACTTTTATCGTATTTAAAGCATTTTGAATATTTGCTTATTTATTGCATTGTGTTGATCATTGTGTGTGTTTGAACCATTAGTCATATTCTAGTTAAACCCTAAGAGAGGTCTACCAAGTTAGGGAACCTAATTCTAAGTGTAGGTTAAGTTTTAGACCATTTGGTGAGGTAGGTGCCCAAACCCTAATTGGGGTATGCCCTGACTGAGAGATATATGTGGTGTGACTTTATTATTAAGCTACATAGGTTATATTATATAAATAATTATGTACTTAATGTTTTGTAATATTATTTTATCTTTTAGAGACTTTTTGGGCTTATAAATAATCTTAAGTGAGGCCTAATTGATACATATGGGCCTTGGGCCCATTTTTAAATCATAATTAGCCTAAAATATAAGTTTTAAAGGGTTGAAAAAGTCATCCCTTTGATAGTTACAAATTTCAACAAAATAGAAACCCTAATCCTTCTCTAAACCTATTTATGAAAACCCTAAAACTTTAGAAGCTTTCACAAACCCAACTCCATTGAAGAATAGAGAAAGCTCCATTAAACCTTCATCCGGGCATCGATCGCACTCGAGCAAGAAGGGAGAATTGACGGGGACTCCGATTAGAAGAACATATTCCGAAGAGAGGACGATCCGACGACTTTCAAAATTTGAAGAAACTTTTGATTTTCATTAAAGTTTAATAAACCTTGAGATAAGTGTGTTTGATCTATTCTATACTAGTTTTTCTTCAAGATTTTGTTTTTCTTTTATTAGATAATGGTTGATACTCATTATAAATTAATTTTAATAATATTTACTTTATTCTTATTGGGTTGATCTTTATTTTGGGCCACTATGATGGGTTTGGCCATGGTCTCTTTTGTACCTATAATGAATGACTATGTTCTTTATCATTTTTGTTATAATTTTATGATTTAAATATTTTTATAATTATTTTTTTTAAATACCTCTATAAATCTATTTTTTAAAACTGTTTAGTTTGTATTTTTTAGATTTATATTTATTTAATTATGATTTTTCTAAGTTGTTAGACTTTACCAAAAAAACTAAAATTTTAGATTTTACACGATCCACTTTACTTGAAATTTCGATTTACATTTTTAATCTAAATATTTTTATGATTATTTTTCCTAGATACCCCTATCAATCTAGTTTCTAGAACATTTAAGTTTGTATTTTTCTGATTTGTATTAATTAAGTTATGATTTTTCTAAGTTGTTGGACTTTACCAAAAAAACCAGAATTCTAGATTTTACACGGTCCAGTTCACTTGGGATTTCGATCTATATTTTTAATCTAAATATTTTTTTACTTATTTTTCCCAGATACCTCTATTAATCTAGTTTCTATAACATTTGAGTTTATATTTTTCTGATTAATATTTATTAAGTTATGATTTTTCAAACGTACTGGACTTTTCTGTAAAACCCAGAATTTCAGATTTTGCACGGTCCATATAACTTAGGATTTCGATATATATTTTTAATCTAAATATTTTTCTAATTATTTTTCATAGATACCTATGTCAATCTAGTTTCTAGAACCTTTGAGTTTGTATTTTTTTGATTTATATTGATTAAGTTATAATTTTTTAATGTGCAGAACTGTTTTATAAAATCCAAAATTTCAGATTCTATCCGACTCACTTTATTAAGGGTTTTGACCCATATTTTGAATCTCAATATTTTTTATTTATTTTTCCTAAAAACTTATGTGAATCTAGTTTTTAAATCCATTGAGTTTATATTTTTCTAACTAATATTTATTTAGTTATGATTTTTATAATACAGTACATTTTTTTTATAAAAAAACCTATTAATTATTAGTGGGTCATGATTATTAACTATTAAAGTTTTAACTTGTTGTTTAACTTAGACATGTGTGCATTGGGATTCCACCCATGTGTCTTGGATCCCTCATAGGGTTCGGCCAAGTGTCTTGGATCCCTCTTTAGGGTTCGACCTTGTGTCATGGATCCCTCATAGGGTTCGACCATGGAGTGTTGGATTCTCTTATAGTTCCCACTAGTATTGTCTATCCGTCTTAGTCGTGATATTTGATAATTTTTTACAGTTTATTAATGTTATTTAATTTTAGTTCCATCCATATCATTACTTTTGATGTTAATGTGTTCATTTTTTTTTCTTATTAAATGTTAAATAAATGTGTTTATGCCATGTAACCCTAGTGTCATATTGTTGTCATACTATGATCATTACGTCATTTCATATAGGGGGTGCATAAGGGAATGGGGTTGAAGTATATTATATACGTTTATATTGATTTTATCAATTAATTAGGGTTCGGTACCCTAGGGTGAAAGGCCCCAGACGTTATTATATCCTGCAGATGGGTCGATGAGACCTCTCCCAGTGCGGAAAGGAGATGGAGACCCTATGTGGTTATGGGTACTAGTTGCATGTGCATCCTGCACTCACCTTGTATTTACCTTCACTTTTATGTCATCCTTATTATATGATTGAGATACATGTCTTGATTAAAATCTTGTATAGTATGATATCATACCATACACACTGTTGTATTACTGGGCCTCGGCTCACGGTGTTACACCGATATCATTTCAGATTTTGAGGAGCCAGGTGCGTGGGAGAATTTTGAGACGGATGACTCCGGTATACTTGAAGAGACCGGCGATGATTTGGGAGTCGATCCCACACTTTGAAAGAGACTTTATTGATCATTTTAAGACATTAGTTATTTTTTTTTTTTTGGGCATGTATGCCTTTGATTGAGAGCATGTTCTCACCCTCTTTTCTCCATACTTAGTTGATTTAATGCCCATTTTCTGCAATGGATATGCTTATTACTGATTTTAACACCTCGAGTAGAATTATGGTTAACCTTATGACACCCGATCGAACGATTCAACTTTCTTTTGATTCTCTTGACTTAATTGACCTAGTTTGACTTTGTGGACTTCTTGATCTGTGTTGATTTTTTTTTTTTTTACTTAACCTTAGTGGATTCATTAAGTTGATCATGATTACATAATTGGACAAAGATGAATACAACCATATTACTTAATTGAATCAATCGGACATGATTTGACGATTAGAGAACGTACTTAAATATCCCCTTATAACTGAATCTCACATAGGATTGTTTTAGGGCCGTTAACGCTCGAACATCGATTTGTTTCTTGTTCGTGGAGTGAGCCTTGATGGTCTAACTACATCATGTGGACCATTGGGGATCATTCATAGATCACCTCCAAACTCAGGTTACGGGTCGACCCATGGACTTTTCGGGGCGAATCTGGATACCCGGGTTCGGGGCGTGACAACTTGCCCTTGGGTAAGGTAGTTCACCTCTTGTAGGATTCTAGATCCTACGTACTCGTGGCTCCTATGATGCTAAGTTCGCAATGTTGCTACATCTGAGCGACTCCTTGTCGGATCTCTATGCCCGTTGGGTCTAAGATCCCTCCGAACATCGTCCTCTTCTATAGAAGACTTCGATTTGAAGGAGTTGGAATGGTTTCTCTCATTCTGTGACCCGTCCCCTTCGCTACCTCCTTGGACTTCATTCGCATGCAGATTTGGATCTACGGGCCTCATTCACACCTTCCTCTTCAGGAGTTCATTCTCGCGTCAAATGGCATCCATCTCAAGTCAATGAGTCTCCATCTCCTGCGTGCCTTAGCTCCTCTACCTCTTCGGCAATGGTAGGAAACTCATTTTGGTGGAGTGATATTCGCTCAAAAGTGCTGATTTTAAGCAATTATCCTTTTAGCGTTATTGCATTCTCCTACGTTAAAATACTCTATTTATCTACTTTTCTACGTAAGAGTCTCTTGTGTTGCGTAAAACACACTTTTCTAGACGAAATGGTATATTTGCATGCATTAAACACATTTTCGGAAGTCTAGACATGTAGTCATTCTGATAGAGTCTCATTACGCGCTTCTTTTGTCGCAGGAAACCCCGATAGGAAAAATCTCGAGACTTGCGAGCCCACATCGATCAGGAAAGCCCATTATCAAAGCTTAAAGAGCCCACATGCTGTGACTAGAAGATATGGGCCGAATATGGGCTGAATAAGAGGACCAAAAGGCCGGCCCAAAGAACGAAGAGAGTAGGAGAGCCAATGACCAAAAGACGGACCAAAGTGTTTAAATCCACATGAGTCAGCAAGGAATGATAGTCTACTCTACTAGAGAAGCGTGAGGATGGTCACAGTCCCAGACCCTCTGCCAATACTTTTATCTCCATTTTTTGATATTTTCTCTCTCATCTCTCCTTATTCTCTCTCTCTCTTCATCTCTCGATCCTCGAATCTACTGACCTAACCCTAGAACTCTTGCCCATCGGCTCCATCTCATCTCCCTTAGCTTTCTGACCATTGGATCTTCCATCGGACCGTTGGATCTTCAATCGGACCGTTGGATCTCTCTAGATCCGTCGATCTACCAATCTGGGTCCCAATCAAGTCACCATCCATCCGATCGCCATCAGACTGTCTGTCACATCATCTTGTGAGACGATGGACATCATCAATCCATGTGGGCCAGTAGCCGGGCCCATCATCATCGACCCGCTGTCCGACTAGTTAGTGGACCCCGTGAATTTCCAAATAATTTTAATTAAATTTAAAAAAAATGGGGGGCCCACTAAATCGCCCCCGACATTTTTTCTCCTTCTCTTCTTCCTTCCCTTTCTTCTTCTTCTTCTTCTTCTTGATCTCGCCGGAGTTGCAGAACTTCGGCCGCTTCTTCTTCTCCTTCTTTTTCTTCTTCTTCTTCTTCTTTTTCTTCTTTTTCTTCTTCTTCCTGCGTCTGCAAAGGCGAGCAGCACCACTAGCACCGCCTGCACCATCCACTCCTATCACCGTCTTCTTCATTAAAACCACCGTCGGAGTTGCAGGCTGCAACTCCGGCCAACTGAGGGCTGCCCTTCGTATCTCTCCCATTTCAGCAACCGTGCCCCTCCTTTCTGCCCTCTCCAACGTGCTGCCCAACGGACAACACAACCTCCTTTCTCCACCAGCGATCATCTCTGATATTCGCTCAAAAGTGCTTATTTTAAGCAATTATCCTTTTAGCGTTATTGCATTCTCCCACGTTAAAATACTCTATTTATCTACTTTTCTACGTAAGAGTCTCTTTTGTTACGTAGAACACACTTTTCTGGACGAAATGGTATATTTGCATGCATTAAACACATTTTCGAAAGTCTAGACATGAAGTCATTCTGATAGAGTCTCATTACGCGCTTCTTCTGTCGCAGGAAACCCCGATGGGAAAATTCTCGAGACTTGCAAGCCCAAATCGATCTTGAAAGCCCATTATCAAAGCTTAAAAAGCCCACATGCTATGACTAGAAGATATGGGCCAAATATGGGCTGAATAAGAGGACCAAAAAGCCGGCCCAAAGAACGAAGAGAGTAGGAGAGCCAATGACCAAGAGACGGACCAAAGCGTTTAAAGCCACATGAGTCAGTAAAGAATGATGGTCGACTCTACTTGAGAAGCGTGAGGATGGTCACAGTGAAGACCAGGGTTCCAGACCCTCCGCCAGTGCTTTTCTCTCTATTTTCTGATACTTTCTCTCTCATCTCTCCTTATTCTCTCTCTCTCTCTTCATCTCTCGATCCTCGAATCTACTGACCTAACCCCAGAACTCCTGCCCATCGGCTCTATCTCATCTCCCTTAGCTTTCTGACCGTTGGATCTTCAATCGGACCGTTGGATCTCTCTAGATCCGTCGATTTACCAATCTGGGTCCCAATCAAGTCACCTTCCATCCGATCGCTATCAGACTGTCTGTCACATCATCTTGTGAGACGATGGACATCATCAATCCATGTGGGCCAGTAGCCGGGCCCATCATCATCGACCCGGTGTCCGACCAGTTAGTGGACCCCGTGAATTTCCAAAGAATTTTAATTAAATTTTAAAAAAATGGGGGGTCCACTAAATGGGGACATTCCCCAAGAAAAAGAAGCATTTTATATTTCAAAAATTCCCTAATTTTCATTAATGGAAACTAGGGAGCTTTAAAAGGGGAAGAAGAAGGGTTCTTTAGAACCCTAATCCCCCTCTTTTCTTCTCCTCTCCTTCCCCGAATCTTCTGACCACGTTTTCGCCTCTCCTTCTTTCTCCTTTTCTTCTTTCTTCTTCCTTCTCATCTTCTTCATCTTCTTTAGTCACCGGAGTTGCAGCCTGCAACTCCGGCAAGCAACGTCGTCGACTTCTCGGCTCACGTTTTCTCCCAAGTTCTGGCCAAACCATTCTCCTCTCTCTCCCCCCACGTTTTCTCCCATTCAAGAAGGAAAAGGATGAAAAGAAAAGAAAGAAAACAGAGGTTAGAAGAAAAAGAAGAGAAAGTCGTTGGGTTGTCTTCCTCGCCTGCGACTTGCTCTGCCTCCTTGCAGGTCCTCTTGCTGCTGCTCCTTGCACCTGTAACGTCTCCAGCCTGCTCATCATCTCCATGTTGCCCTTTGAGCGCCCAACACCAACAGTAGCCCCTTCTCCAATCTAAACCGTTGGGTGAGATCTCCATCAACGGTTCTGGTGTTGCAGCATGCAACACCAGACACCAGCCTTAAGGTAGCGTCTCTCTCCTTGACTGCAGTTCGCCATTAGCGCCGCCCAGCCACCGTCTTCACCACTAATCTACAACTCCAGCCTGCAACGCTCCCCATCTCTCCATTCTCGTCTTCTCTTCTATCAAAAAAAAAAAAAAAAGAAGAAGAAGAAGGATAGAGGAAAGAGGAGGAGATCAAGAGCCACAGCACCGCCACCCTCTCCTCTGCCTTGCCGGACTAGGGCACAGCTATCTAGTAGCATCTCGTTCTTCTCCACACTGCCCTCCAACAAGTTGTAGCAGCCTACAACAAGGAGTTGCACGTTAGCAACTCAACTCATGAGCACCATCTGATCCACGCTGTTCCTCTGCCCCTGCAATAGCAGCGCCTTCACGAACCAGCAAGAGCCAGTAGCGTCTGCTATACAAGACATCACCGTGTACCCCCCTCAATGGTGCTGCACACCGTAAACCTCAAGCACACCAACACCATGGGTTATTGATGGCAGCGCTCATGTGCTTCCATCTTGGCCGTTCAACTCACCATACAGTGGTTGCAAGCACCTCTCCTTGCATCCTCTAACGGACTGAATGTTGGCAAACACCATCCAAAATGGAGGAGTTCTCTTCCCCGTCGCTACGTCTCCATCCACCGGCGGACCATCACATGGTTGCATCACTGTTTAATCGTTCAATCTGCTCCAGCCATTTTGTTGCTGCCCTCTTGTGGATCACACCACTTCTAGCCAACGGTTCAATGCGCAACACCCTCCTCTCTTTGCTGTGGCACGTGCTCACGTTTGGACCCGAGCCAACCCTCAATTCGGATCGATCCTCGTGGTAAGTTCCCTCTCACTCTAATTCCCTTCTAAGTTTTCTCTATCTTCTCTACATTCTCTCACTAGATCTCTCTCACATCCTCACTTTCTCTCTCTAAATTCTCTCCAGAGTCCATCACTTTCTCTCTCTAAGGCTAGTGACTTATCTCTCTCTACCATGAGTTTCTTTGTCTAGATTCTCTCTCTAGACTCCCCAGGCTGATCGCCTTTTTGCATCGCCGACTCCATTCGGTGAATGCAAGAGGGTGAGTTTTTCTCTCACCTCTACCTTGTCGGCCGGTAAACGACCGAGGTGTAAAAATTCTCTCTCTACCTTCTTCCTCTCTCTCTAAAAAGTTCTCTTTACATGCTTTCTTACATGCTTTCTAGAATAGATTTACCGCTTTATTTATTTCTGTCATTTATTTCATGTAAGCAACAGTTTAATTAATGCAATATTGAGTTTGATGATTTTAGTCTTCTCTGGATCTTATTTGGATGTGTTTTAAATCGACTCACCCTTCTCATCTCTTCCATCATTCTCCTTTTTCTCTTGTATATTATCTGTCATTTTATGTTCTTATTCGCGCTAATCCGACTAATCCCGAGTGCGGATCGACATCTGACACAAGCCACTATGCAAAACTACTCATTTTACAGGTTAAAAGTCTCGGATTAATTAAAAATGTGTTGAAGTTAGGGTTTCCGTAACCAACGACGCGGAAAATCCTACTTTCAATCTCCTTCTTTAATCAAACGCCGGAGTTGCAAAGCCTGCAACTCCGGCCAAAGCCACACCGGTCCGATTCTCTTCCTTCTCTTCTCCTTCTTGGTCTTCATTGCTGCTTGACCTACAGCTCCTTCTTGAGCATAGCACCGTCCACCCTTTTCTCTACCCGTCACGGTCTGCAACACTTGCAGACTGGCTTCATCCACTCGTTTTTCACGGACAGCAACTCCGTGGACGTCTTGTGGATCCCTCCCCCTATGCTGCCCCTCAACGGCTCAACAGCCAGCGACGCTCCTCACATTGTTGGCAGGCGAGCACGTGCTGCCCCCCACAGTCTTCTTGCCACGCTTCACCATCTCTGGTGTTGCAAACAGCAACACCACCACCTGCAACTAAGTACCGCCTAGCACCTCCTTCTCCTTCCTTTCTCTGCCTTCCATCACCACCATTCTCCACCACATTTCGGTTTTCACCTTGCTGGTCCACTCCTCCTACCATCAACAGCCAGCGACACCCTCCATTAACGTCGGCGATCACCTTTGATTGGCCAATCAAGGTTTGCTCTCAACCACTCATCCTAAGGTAAAGTTCTCTCTCTAAATTTTCTCCCTTTCTCTCTCTAATTCCTAGTTTCTCTCTTTCTCTCTCTACATTATTTTCTTTCTCTATTCTCTAGCCTCCTCTCTCTCTAGAATAGATTCCTATTTCTCTCTCTAGATTGGCTATCTATTTTCTCTCTCCATAGATCTATCTAGTTCTTTTCTTCCTCTAAAAAGGTGAGTTTCTCTCTCTAGGTTTACTCACCTTTGAACCCACTTTCTCTCTTATTTTTCTCTCTATTAGTCTTTTTATGGCTTTCTAGGAGTTAGTCAAATTTGGTTTGATTATTGTAAGAAATTTTAAATGATTAATAGAGTTGTTAGTTGCATTTCTTGATTTGTTTTAGTGTTTTCTTTATTGATTATGGTACTTTCTCTCTCCAAAACCTTCAAAATTATGCTTTAAAAACCACTCCACCATTCTCACATCTTCATAATTCTGAGAAAAGTCCATCATTTCATGTTCCTTAATTGCGCTAACTAATCCCGAGTGCGGATCGACATCCGACACGAGCCACTATGCAAAACTGCTCATTTTACAGGTTAAATGTCTCGGATAAATTAAAAATGTGTTGAAGTTAGGGTTTCCGTAACCAACGACGCAGAAAAACCCTACTTTCATGGAGATTCTTCCATTCTCCTGCCGTTCTTCGTTGTGTGTTCACCATCTTTCTCGAGAGATCTCAAATCCTAGTGAAAGGAACGAACTTCTACAGTTCCTTCCCATAGACGACGCCAAAAGATGTATGGCAACTCAAATTAAGGCACAATTAATTTTAGAAAATCAAAATATGAAATTGTCCATATACAATAAATATGTAGTTATTAAGGGGTTGTTTTAAAAATATGGAAGAAATAATATATTATTGTTTTGAAGGAAGTGTTTTTAAAATATGAAAATAATGGCATGGTAAGCAATTAAGTGGTTATCAATGGGTTGTATTGAAAATAAGAATGATGGCATGATATATAATTTAGTGATAATGAAAGGGTTGTATTGAAAATATAATTAATTAATTACATGAGAAGTAATTAAGTAATTTAATAGAATTATTTTTTGATCTTCTTTTTGAAAGCTATTTAGTTTAATAATGATAAATGCCTAGGTTTTCCTTTTGTTCATAGGCAACTAATAGGCATAGGTGAACAGGTGGCAACCCAAAGTTTTTGGCAGCAAAATAGTAATTGATGGATAGATGTTTGGCTTTCGAGATAACTTGAATCAATTTTAGTGGTGGTGAAGGCAAACAAAATTTTCCTGAGAATACATTGCACGCATTGACAAGCGAAAAGACAGAAAAAGGTGCCACTTTGAGGAAGACAGGTGATTGAGATAAATACTTGGAGGATGATTCTATCATGGCTTTTTTACCAGCTAGAATCACTTGGAACAAAGTTAGGGTTGTAACTAACAAGACATTATAAATCTTGTATTTTCTCAAAAAAAAGAAAAAAAAAAGGTAGACCTAATGCATTTTGGCTTCAAGTAGCACGATTTTTGTTACTCACTGCTACCATGTGGGCCCACTGACCACATGGATGTTTAGCCCTCCCCTTGGTAGACATTCATACAAAAAATGAGCTTGTTTGATTTTTAGCCGTTGGCTTTATTTCTAACTGTTGTTACTCACCACCAAAAATCATCTTGATTGGTAATCTCTATCAGTGGAGTAGCATCTTCCATTATTAAAGCAAGTCCAGTACAACGTCCATGGACCACAGACCATGTGATCATTAGTCGTCATTGAAAAAACAAAAAAAATTAAGCAAAAAAAGAAGACAAGGACCCACACCCTCATTGCTCATTGCAAGATTGAAGGGTGTTAATGGGAAAGGGCCATTCATTTAGGAGAGCCATTCATTTATGATCCAAGGTTGCATTACCTCGACCATGAGGAACCTCCTACACTCTATAAAAATGGCTTCTTGGGAAGAGTTGTGAGGTAAGAAGCAATGGGAAGTGAGTTGAAGAGAGGTTTGTTTCTATTTCTAGCGTTTGTTGTGATACTCCTCCCTACTACAATTAATCTGAGTGGAGGTGTTACACTGAAGATCAACACTGCTAACTCCCGGTGCAATGCCACTATCGCTGAATGCCTCGACGAAGACCAACAGTTCTTGATGGATTCGAAAGTAAATCGAAGACTTCTCCAAGGATCCGGAGGACATCCCGGTCAGAGAGCTACTAATTCTAGAGATACGGTTTGCAAAGGGCGAGGAAGCGCACAATCTCAAACACTATGCATAACACACCCGAATCCGCCACCCGTAAAATATTTTGCGAGCGTGGGATGGTAAAATCCGGAATCAAGTGAAGACATCATCCCTTCCTCAATTATGTAATACTAGTTGGTGGCCCGTGCCCATGGTACTCGACAAAGCGTTTGTCAAAATTGGGTGTGAGTGGCTGAGATCCACTGTTCAGTGGGAGATAAGATCTCGGCCCTTCTTTATGAAGTCTATAAGGGGGGAGACATTCCCTCGAGGTGGTGTAATTTTATTTATTTTTGGCTCATTTTTATTACTTTCGGGTAAATATTAGTACTTGGCTTGCACTTTGTACCTTGGAATTAGAAGAAATATTCACTCATCCATCTCTTTTTTTTATCCGATTTTTTTTTGTGTGTGTGTGTTAAATATAAAGTTTAGTGGATCAGGAAAACAAACTTCTGCTCGTAGCAAAGAAACGTTGATCCTTCCCTCCAAAAAAAGCTCCATGTGGCAACACTTTCAGGCCATGATTGGCCCCCTCTTTGATGGGATCTACACAAAAAAATTCAACCTGATTGGTGACTTGTAGCCATTGGATTTGATAATTTTTTTTATGGGGTCGACATTTCTAGCAGTTGAATCCAAGCATTTTTTTTTTTGGATATGCAGATTAATGGCTAGGTATCGTATCACCAATCATGATAATTTTTGGTGCTTAGGTCCATCTAGAGGTGAACTCAACATTCATGATGTCTACAGATGGCGTTTTTTTTTAGGGGGGAGCACAAAACAAATTTCGTAGTGCAACACAGCAAAATGTAGCTTGATTGGTGATATCTAGCTATTCGATCCGAGTATCCAAGAGAGTGCAGCTAGAATTTACCCAGTGAAAAATGATGAGATACAATGTCTAGAAGACACCAATCATTCTGATCTTTTGTGTGTACGTTTTCACCCAAGGATGGGCCAAACATTCATAGGTCAGTGATATTCGCTCAAAAGTGCTTATTTTAAGCACTTATCCTGTTAGCGTTATCGCACTCTCCTACGTAAAACTGCTCTAATTATCCACTTTTCTACGTAAGAGTCTATCTCATTGCGTAAAACACACTTTTCTGGACGAAATGGTATATTTGCATGCATTAAACACATTTTTGGAAGTCTAGATATAAAGCCGTTCTGATTGAGTCTCATTACGCGCTTCTTTTGTCGCAGGAAACCCGATCAGACGGTTCTCAAGACTGGTGGGCCCACAATCAACCTCTAGAACCTATGATCAAAGCCCAAAAGCCAGTGGACTTGGACAAAAAGATGTAGGCCAAAGACGGGAGAGCCAGAGAGTCGGAAAAGCCTAAGAGAAGATTAAGAGGGAAGGAGAGGCAAGCCCTCAAAGAAGAGACTAAGGAGATTAAAGCTTATCAACTAACACAAGATGAGGACTTGCTCAATTGGTAAAGCATGCAGAAGACCAAGTCAAAGACCAAGGTTCAAGCCCCTATACTATCATTTTTCTCTTTATTTTGTAATATTTCTCTCTCTTCTCTCCTCTCTCTCTCCAAACCATCATTCTCTCTCTACTCTTGAATCCACATCATCCGATCCTCTCCCCTCCCTCAATCACTCAATTCTATGGCCTACCTTGGCCAATTTCCATTACTCGATCATCACCGTCCATCTCTACCATGCGATCGCTCAGTCAGTCCCCAATCATCCATTTTACCATCTCATAAATCCAATGGCCCTCATCACTTCATGTTCAATCCTATGGGCCTAAGCCAAGATGAAGTGCGGGCCCGGGCCCATTACCCATGGCCCAGCCATCCAGTGGGACCCACATACCCAACATGGACTGGAAATGGCTGCTAAAGAAGGAAAGAAGAGAATTTTGAAAAGAATTTTTAAAAATCAAACATTTTTCAAAAAGGAATTTTTTGACTCAATCTTTTCAAAAAAATGGAGGTATTTACATTTTAGAAACGTGGGTTTCTAAGTTAGGAACCCACGGTTATATACAAAGGTTTTCTAGAAGAAAGATATTTTGTGGAAAAGAATTTTTAAAAAATCGTGGGATTCTAATCTGGGAACCCACGATTTTACCAAAAAAATGAAGGAGAATCAAAAGATTTTTAAGAAACCGTGGGTTTCTAATGTAGGAACCCACGGTTCCTACCAAAAGATGGAAAATGAGCTTTAAAGAAATAGAAACCGTGGTTCCCATATATAAAGGGTGGAGATATCAAACCCTAGACCCCCCCCCCCCCCACGTTTTGGAATAAGAAGAATTCCTTCTTCTTGCTGCCATTACGCCCACACCACCAGCCGTTCCTCCATCAAGACCCCCAGCCATTCACTCAACGTTTTTGAAAGAAGAGAGTTCTCTCTTCTTGTAAAAACCTCCCCCGAATCGATCCCTTCCTCTCTCCCACGTTCTCAAACTCTCTTGACCGTCCCTCTCTCTCCCATTTTCCATCCACGTTTTCTTCAAAAAAAAAAAAAAAAAAAAAAAAAAAAAAAAAAAAAAGAGAGTAAAGAAGAATGAAGGTGGGAAGAGGTAAAGCTTCTTGTCTTTAGTTGCTGCCCATCCTTGCTGATTCGTCTCCACTCCAAGGTAAGAGTTCTCTTCTCTCTCTAGATCTCTCCACTCTCTCTCTCCCCCATATTTTCTCTCTCTAGGATAGCCTTCTTCGATGTTTCTCTCTCTACATTTTCTCATTTCTCTCTCTAATTTTTATGGTTTTCTAGGTTAATTTTTGAATTTAGTTTGATTTTGTAAGACTCATTGAGGATGAATAAAATTATTATTTTTGCATTTGTTAGTTTACTTTTGTGTTTTTGATTATTTGTGGTAATTTCTCTCTCTAAAAATCACTAAGAATGTTTTAAATCCATCACCATTCTCACCTCTCCATGTTTTCTTGATAAAAATCCGTCATTTCATGTCGTTGAATTACGCAAACTAACCCCGAGTGCGGATCGACATCCGACACGAGCCACTGTACAACCCTGTGATTTTTGCAGGATTTGAGTGAAAAAGAATCGGATAATTACAAATATTGTTGAGATCTAGGATTTCCGAAACCAACGACGCGGAAAAATCCTACTTTCAAATGGCGCCGCTGCCGCTCGGGTGTTCGGGAGTGCGAAAAAGGACGTAAAGATGGAATTGGAAAGTTGCCAAATCGGAAAGCTGCTCAATTTGGACAGCCCGACCTTTTCGGGAAACTTTCTATTTTTTGTTTTTGTTGATTTTTAGCAGTTTTTAAATTACTATTTTTAATGCCTCGGAAGGCCGAGTGCAATTTGTAATAATTTAGGAATTTTACTGCTATCCATTTAACTGCTAGATCTTGTTCTAGGGTTTTTTAGAAACCCTAGATTAAGTGGAAAATACCAAAAAAATAATAAATTCAAAATTCAAAAAAATTAGGGTTTCATATTCTGCAGATTTTTAGAAATCACCAATCAAGGATTTGCAATTTTTGGAAAGATTCTAAAATCTTGAAACTTTGCTAAATTAGGGTTTCCCCTCTTAGAAGTTTCCTCTTTAGAAGAATTTCTATCTTTAGAAATCTTCCGAATTTGGAAAAGTCTGCAAAAGGAAACACCCCAAATCTAGCAAGAATTTCAATTTTGGGAAATTTCCCAAAATTATAAGGGATCTCGCAATCAAATCTTTCTTGGAAGATCTCCACAGTTCGGGAAACTTTCCAATCTAGGTATTTTCCAATCTGGGAATTCCTAAATTTTAACCCATCTCGAACTTGGAAATTAATTCAAAAACTTGCCTAAATCCAGTGCTTGTTCTGTGAACCCTAAAAAGGCAAAGATCTTCCAAATAGAATCCCGACTACCTAGACCGTGTGATCTAACTTTTCTGCAGGAACACGATCCAGTGTGGGTAGAGAGCAAAAGCTCAAAGAGGTGGAGTCGGGCCCAAGCCCATTAGGATACCCCTCTCTAACCCACGGAGGCGACCCCGTGGCGTGGCCCACGGGAGGTAAGTCTCTATCCTCGCCTTGAGTGCGATACAGAGCATATTGGGTGCATCATTGCCGCTTGTCTATTTGTTTTTTAGCAACAACTTATTCGACTTGCGTGGCGTGGCCGTTAATCAATCAACTCTAAGAGAGCAAACCCAGCTCCAAAATTGAAACTGGTGGGATTTCATCACCCACCTCATCACTCCAGCTGATATTGATCCCCAGGATCCATCTATAATAAAAAGAATCAAGAAGTAGCGCCAATTAGCCCGGTGTTCGAGGAAAAATCCACGCAAAGCGAACCCGCTTAACATCCAATCGAAATAAGACCACGAGCGAGGGTCCCTGTTGTCTAACACACCCATAAGTCCCTGCTACTCAAGTACACTGAGCTCGACGTGGCATCTTGGACTATTCGGCGGTTAGTTGCGTGTGGACTAGGAACACGCATCAACCCTAGCTTAACCCGAGGGAACACTCTTCTTATCCACTTGACCAATCCGGTTAGTCTGGGACGTACTTAAGTCAGCCATTGTGCCGCACGTCTGTCTAGGCTTCGGATTGCCTTGTTGTTAACTAGAGCTAGTACTAAAGGATTCGCTCTGAAGAGTGTAGCCTGGTGAGAACCTCTGAGTGCAAAACAGTTAGTCCGGCGGTTAAAAGATAAACCAGTGGTCCGCCCACTGTCATAATCTACTCTAGCCCCAAAACTAACAAAGATAATTCCTAAAATATATCCTGATTGCTTAGAATAGGATTATCTGTGCTTGGTGTGCATCATTTAGGATATTGTTCCTCTCTGGCAACTTTTTGCCAAGTAAAGAGCTTGCCTCATTCGCGTATGCCCGTTTGGAATCGTCCGAACAAACGCTTGGTTCGATCTGAGAATCACGTCCCTACAGTGGATCCTCCACTGAATTCTTCCCCATCTCTTTCCCCACCCGCCTCCCCCAATACTACTACCTTTGTAGTCATGGCAGTCGAACGACCTCTTATCGAGACGTTCGCTCCTATCTCTGCCAATCCGCCCACTTGCATTGTTCTCCCACCTACTACGGCGGTACAATTTGAGATCAGGCCGCAGACGATCCAAATGCTGCCTACCTTTCGTGGTCTCCCAAGAGAAGACCCATATTCCCATATTAGGGAATTCCAACATGTCATCCTACTTTTCAAGAATCAGAACCTCGATGATGACAATGTCCGTCTGCGAGTTTTCCCATTCTCGCTCAAAGACCGAGCCTCAGATTGGCTCTACTCCTTACCCGCTGATTCAATCAGCAGTTGGAAAGAGTTGGTGGGCAAATTCATGTCTAAATTCTACCCCATGACTCGGACCAACCAAATGAAGCAACTCATCCAGGACTTTCGACAAAAGTCCGATGAGAAATTTTTTGAAGCGTGGGATAGATTCCAAGACTACCTGACTAAGTGTCCCCACCATAGCATCGACAAGGGCAATCTTGTCCACGTCTTCTATAAGGGACTTACTGATGAGTCCCGGACCATGGTAGAGTCAATGTGCCAAGGAAAATTCCTGCACCAAACTCCGACCGATGCATACAAATTCTTGGGAGAGTTAGGAGAAAACTCTCAACATTGGACGACTGACTCAGAGTTTAGTCGAACCACTTCGGTCCAAAGGACAACCAAGGGACATGATGCTACAGCTGATACTGAGCTTCGATCAGTCATTCAAGAGTTGAGCAAGTCAGTCTCGGCACTGGCTGTGTCTGTACAAAAGCCTACTCAACAATCTACCCCAGTCATGCATGTGGGACACGAGAGCCCTATGGAATCCTGTACCCTCTGTCTGCAACCCTCCCATACTACTGACCATTGTCCTTTAAATGAAGGATGGTCTAATCCTCTTCAGGAAGAAGTTTGTGCTTTCAGCACATACAAACCTCCTACTCAGAACTCGTATAGTCAATCTTATCATCCGGACACGAGAAACCACCCTAACTTCTCTTGGAGGCCTCAGTCTACTCAACCACAAGCTCAACCTCCACGTCAACCTCAGGGCATGTATCCTCCTGGGTTCAATCAACCCAATAGGCAATTCAATCAGGGTCAGTACCAGCAGAATCAGTACCCATCTACTCAGAACCAGCAATTCCAACAGGGTCAATACTCTGGACAATCGAGCACATTTCAGAATCAGCAAAGAGTTCCCCAGAACTTTCAGAACCAACAGATTGTCCCAACTAATTCTTCCGCCTATAACTATAATGCCCCGATGAGCTCGAGTCGCGAATTGGTGCCTCAGCTCCCATTAGCTGCTCCCCAACAGTCGCTCCCCAAATCTGGTATCGAAGACCTTCTAGCTCAACTCATTACTCAGCAACAACAATCTATGCAACGCCTAGAGCAACAGCAACAGCAATCCATGCTTCGTCTAGAGCAACGTCTAGGTAACTTGGAAGCTGAGAAATCTAAGGGGATCTTTCCTAGCCAACCCATTGCAAACCCTAAAGGAAATGCCAAAGGGGCAGTATATGAGATCGGATCCCAATCTCAAAGCCAGAATGAGAAGTGTCAAGGGGAGGTGCAAGCTGTAACCACCCTACGATCTGGAAAAACTGTGGACATGGGAGTCCAACCACCACCGGTGCCATCTCCAGCACCCATCACTCGTACAGAGGAAACTAGTACTAATCCTACCTCTGCTTCTTCTACCTCTGCACCAACATCAGATATCCCTGTGCAGAAATCTAAGGCTAAAGACAAATCCATTTGTCGAGTAAAGCCTCCCTTCCCGGACAGACTTGTCCAAGATAAGCGGGATCAGCAATTCTCAGAGATCTTAGACGTCTTTAAAGACGTCCAGATCAATATCCCATTCCTTTCTGCTATCAAGCAAATCCCTTCCTATGCCAAATTTCTCAAAGACTTGTGCACAGTTAAGCGGCGTACGCATGTACCCAAAGCTGCCTTCTTGGCCGAAAAAGCTACCGCGTTCATTCAACGCAATAGTGTGATCAAACACAAGGATCCAGGTAGCCCAACTGTCCAATGTGAAATTGGTGACAACTTTAGCTGCACTGCCTTGCTAGATTTAGGGGCTAGCGTTAACCTCATACCATTCTCGGTATATCAGCAGTTAGGACTGAAAGATATGAAGCCTACCAATGTCACCCTGAAATTGGCTGATCAGTCCATCAAGATTCCAAGAGGAATCATTGAAGATGTCCTAGTAAAAGTCGCTGACTTTTATTATCCTGTGGACTTTATCATTCTAGACACCGAGCCGTGTCACGACAACCGCATTCCAGTCATCTTAGGCCGTCCATTCCTTGCCACCGCGAACGCACACATCGGGTGCCGGGACGGAAACATGTCTATTGCTTTCGGTAACCTCAAAGCTGAGGTCAACATCTTTCGTTTAATGCAACAAGATGCCGATCGCGAAGTGATCGATGAAATGTGTGCCGTTGAGAGTCTAATCCCGGACTCCACCGAAGATATTCTTAAGCAGTGTCTAGAACACTTTGGAGCTGACTTTGCAACAGAGTCAGCTATTTCTGATCTCAATGATCTTTTGGAGACTGCTCCACTGATAGAGATCCCCGCTCCTCTCATCGAGTTCGAGCCTCTGATAACCATGGCCAGAGAACCCATCCTTCCTTTACCTACTGAAGTCAAACCTCTTCAATCCGTGTCTTCTGTGACACCTATTTCTACTCCATCTGCTCCAATATTGGAGCTTAAGCCTCTTCCCACAGATCTTTCCTATGCCTATCTTGGTCCCAAGGAAACCTACCCTGTCATTCTTGCTTCCGCTTTGTCTGAGAGTGAACGTAAGAAACTTCTCGAGCTGCTCAACGAGCACAAATCTGCGATAGGTTGGACTATAGATGATATTCGAGGCATAGACCCCTCGGTGTGCCAACATCACATCTATCTCGAGGATGAATCCAAAACCTCTCGAGAACACCAGAGGAGGTTGAACCCCGTCTTTAAGGATGTAGTCCGGGATGAGGTCCTTAAACTGTTAGATGCGGGTATCATTTATCCCATCTCCGATAGCAAATGGGTGAGTCCTATTCATGTCGTCCCTAAAAAGGCAGGATTCACAGTTGTGGAAAATGAGAACAAGGAAATGGTAACCCAGCGCCTGAAGAAAGGGTGGAGAGTCTGCATCGATTACCGACGACTCAACACCAACACTAGGAAGGACCATTTTCCTTTACCCTTCATAGACCAGATGTTGGAGAGACTAGCAGGTCATTCCTATTATTGCTTCCTTGATGGTTACTCAGGGTATAATCAAATACCCATCGCCCCTGAGGATCACGAGAAGACAACTTTCACCTGTCCCTTTGGCACTTTTGCCTACAAGCGCATGCCCTTTGGCCTCTGCAATGCACCCGCGACCTTTCAAAGGTGTATGATGAGCATATTCTCTGACATGGTGGAAAAATTCCTCGAAGTCTTTATAGACGACTTCTCAGTCTTTGGGTCATCCTTTGATGACTGTCTGACCCATCTAGGGCTGGTACTTCAACGCTGTCAGGACAAGAGACTTGTCCTCAATTGGGAGAAATGCCACTTCATGGTGAAGAAAGGCATAGTTCTGGGACATGTCATTTCCCATCAGGGCATTGAGGTCGACAAAGCTAAAATCGATATCATCTCGACCTTGCCCATTCCTAAGTCCGTACGTGACATCCGGTCCTTTTTGGGACACGGAGGATTCTATAGGCGATTCATCAAGGACTTCTCTCAAATCGCTCGACCTCTGTCCCATCTTCTGGCTAAAGATAGTCCTTTCGACTTTAATGCTGACTGTGTCAAGGCATTTGAGCGTCTCAAATCTGAGCTCACTACTGCGCCCATTATCCGTCCCCCGAACTGGACTCTACCTTTCGAGGTAATGTGCGATGCTTCTGACTACGCGTTAGGCGCTGTTCTAGGGCAGAGAGTTGACAAAAGGTCACACGTGATCTACTACGCGAGCAAAACTCTTAACTCTGCCCAAATGAATTACTCTACCACTGAGAAAGAACTCCTGGCGGTAGTCTTCGCCCTTGATAAATTCCGTCAGTACCTCTTAGCCACTAAGGTGGTTGTATACACTGATCATGCAGCCCTTCGTTATCTCATGTCGAAAAAGGAAACCAAACCTCGATTAATTCGATGGATTCTCTTACTGCAGGAATTCGACCTCGAGATTAAGGATAAGAAAGGAACTGAGAATGTAGTGGCTGATCACTTGTCTAGACTGACTTTAGAGTCATCCTTCGACACCCAGCCCATCCCTGAAACCTTTCCAGACGAACAACTGTTCGCCATCTCTGTTAATCCTTGGTACGCTGACATTGTCAACTACCTTGTCACCGAAGAAATGCCTTCACACTGGTCAAAACAGGACAAAAGCCAATTCCTAGCAAGAGTTAAGTACTACTCTTGGGATGACCCTTATTTGTATAAATACTGTCCTGACCAGATCATTCGTCTCTGTGTCCCTGAGTCAGACCAACTCAATATCTTGTCCTCGTGTCATGACCAACCTTGTGGTGGTCATTTCAGTACTAAGAAAACTGCAGAAAAAGTTCTGCAATGCGGATTCTACTGGCCCACATTATTTAAAGATGCCCATATCTACAGCAAAACTTGTCCTAATTGCCAGCATCTAGGCCGCATCTCCCAGAGGAACATGATGCCCCTAACTCCCATCCAGGTCGATGAAATATTTGACATTTGGGGCATCGACTTCATGGGCCCCTTTCCCATTTCCTATGGTTTTGAGTACATTCTCCTTGCGGTAGACTATGTATCCAAATGGATAGAAGCCATTCCCACCAAGACGAATGACCACAAAGTGGTGGTCAAATTCCTAAAGGAGTTCATCTTCGCCAGATTCGGTGCCCCTAAGGCCATCATTAGTGATGGGGGCACCCATTTCTGCAACAGGATATTCGAGCAATTAATGAAAAAGTATGGGGTAACCCACAAGGTTGCCCTAGCTTATCATCCGCAGACTAGTGGTCAAGTGGAGGTTTCTAATCGTCAGATCAAGCAGATCTTGGAGAAGACAGTCAATACCACACGTAAAGACTGGTCTACTCGTCTCACTGATGCTTTATGGGCATACAGAACCGCCTACAAGACCCCACTCAATATGTCTCCCTATCGTCTGGTCTTTGGGAAACCCTGTCATCTTCCGGTAGAGATTGAACATCGTGCCCTGTGGGCCATTAAGAAGCTCAACTTCGACCTCGACTCCGCAGGGGAGGAGCGGAAACTTCAAATGAATGAGTTAGAAGAACTCAGAAATGATGCCTACAACTTGTCCAAGAATTACAAAGCCAAAATGAAGTGGATACATGACAAGAGCATCCTCAGGAAAGAGTTCCAGCCAGGACAGAAGGTCCTTCTTTATAATTCTCGTCTCCATCTCTTCCCTGGGAAACTGAAATCTAGGTGGACCGGTCCTTATACGGTCACAGCAGTCACACCCTTTGGGGCAGTCACTATTGAGGATCCCAAGGATCACTCCTCTTTTCAGGTAAATGGCCAGCGTCTTAAACAGTTCCATGAACTTGACGTATTATTCATTCAGACTTTTGAGATCGATCTCATCGATCCTGTCTATGTCGACTGATGATCCACTCAGTCTCCTATGCTCCAACTTGGTTGGGGGTGCCTGTCACCCCCGTTGTGTCTGGCTGAAGACGTAAAACTTAGCGCTTTCGGAAAGGCAATTCCGGTATTCCTAGAGTACATGAGTCTCATGCATTTGTTATTATTGTTATATCTTTAAAAATGCAGGTACATTCATTCTTCCGATCATCAGGTATCACACACTGTCGAGTTTCTACCGACTTGGTAACATCTTCCCTGAACCTTTGCATCATCATCACCGATTTTTCATCATTTTATGTCCCGGTCATGAGCACCGAGGACGGTGCTGTATTTTGGTTGGGGGTGGGGTATTTACCAAAACTCATGTCTTCATTTTGATAAAAAAAAAAAAAAAAAAAAAAAAAAAAAAAAAAAAACTTTTTATTTTTGGGGTGATTTCTGAGGTTCTCCAAAAGTTTTCTAGAATTTTAAAAAAATGTGTCAAATACCCTGACTTTGATTAGCTGAAAACCTCTGTTAAGTCAGTATTGAGGATGTCAATTTTTGTTTAAGATTAGCTTTGAGTCAAGTCAAGCGTGACTACAGCAGGTTTGAAAACTCAGAAAAACTCATATTCGGCACAATTGTACACTATCAATATCAGAGTCACCCTAAGTTTAGAAATTCTGGAGATCCTGTGAGAATAATTGTGGAGACCTAACCCAGTGAGCTTTCGAGCCTTTAATCGTTTCAGAGAGTTATACATTAATCCTGAGTCACAAGATGACTCACTATTCTTCATGCCCGCAATATTCGTTGAGAGATCTCATTATCTTTTGCTTCGATCATAAAACTCGGAACGACATCAAAAATTGGATTACTACGACAGAACCTTCTCTGTATCTAGTCAAGACAGTATACATGATAGTGCAAACCTTAGAAAATGATTTAGGCCATTTTTCTGAACCATTCAGCCTTTTTACTCACCTGAATTATACTTCACTAGAAACCCCTTGAGCCATTCTATAAAAGCTTTTTTTTGTAAACCCATCAACCTAAAATCCAGTCTAGCTACGAAACATGACTGGCTACCCTTATTTTGAGATGGACAATAGAATAACTGATGTGGGTGTACCGTGAAAAGAAAAGTAAAGAAGAAGAATCAAAAGGAAAAGAAAGTGGTTCAAGCCAAAAATAAAATATAGAAAGAAAGTATGAAGAAGAGCTGAAAAGAAATTGAGCAGTCTCAGAAATATCAAGAAAAAGAGAAAAATACGAAAAAAGGAAAAAGAACCAGATAATGGTGTTACGTCGCAGGAAAAATTCAAGAAATTGGCAATATCCTCTCAAGATCTTTGAAATCCTGTATACCTTTATTTTTCTACACCTGACCTAAGCCTCATTACAACCCAGGAAAGTCCTACTTGATTCTAGGATAGCACGATCATAAAATGTGGAGATTGGAGAAGGAGAAGCTATAGAGTTTGATCTAACGTTCCCGAGTGAAGTGGTATTCCAATCATGAGATCTTCTTCTGTTAAAGATGTCCTTCCTTCAAATAATACATATGTGAGATCTTTGCTTTCATATATCAATACATCTCCTCACATATAAATTGAGAGAAAAGAAGAAAACCCTTCTTGTGTGATTCTATTCTGAGTGCTAAACGTGTGAGATTTGAGGTCGAGGCATAAAAACTTAGAGGTGATCTAGAAATCTTTACTGTCGGATGATGAGAATGTTGAGCACACACACACGCAGAGTCTGACTATTCTGGGTCATGATTATCAGTCTGTAGTCTTGCAAATACTTTCTAACTCTTCGCTAGCATGTAACTGTTTTTGCATCCATTCAATGATTTGACGAACGGTGTTTTCCCGGAGCTAATATGAAAAAGTGTGCAGCATGTGCAGAGCCCTTTTAAGCTCATTTATTTCGCACTAATTGCCAAGGATTGGCAATATGCTGGTTGGGGGTTGTGATATTCGCTCAAAAGTGCTTATTTTAAGCACTTATCCTGTTAGCGTTATCGCACTCTCCTACGTAAAACTGCTCTAATTATCCACTTTTCTACGTAAGAGTCTATCTCATTGCGTAAAACACACTTTTCTGGACGAAATGGTATATTTGCATGCATTAAACACATTTTTGGAAGTCTAGATATAAAACCGTTCTGATTGAGTCTCATTACGCGCTTCTTTTGTCGCAGGAAACCCGATCAGACGGTTCTCAAGACTGGTGGGCCCACAATCAACCTCTAGAACCTATGATCAAAGCCCAAAAGCCAGTGGACTTGGACAAAAAGATGTAGGCCAAAGACGGGAGAGCCAGAGAGTCGGAAAAGCCTAAGAGAAGATTAAGAGGGAAGGAGAGGCAAGCCCTCAAAGAAGAGACTAAGGAGATTAAAGCTTATCAACTAACACAAGATGAGGACTTGCTCAATTGGTAAAGCATGCAGAAGACCAAGTCAAAGACCAAGGTTCAAGCCCCTATACTATCATTTTTCTCTTTATTTTGTAATATTTCTCTCTCTTCTCTCCTCTCTCTCTCCAAACCATCATTCTCTCTCTACTCTTGAATCCACATCATCCGATCCTCTCCCCTCCCTCAATCACTCAATTCTATGGCCTACCTTGGCCAATTTCCATTACTCGATCATCACCGTCCATCTCTACCATGCGATCGCTCAGTCAGTCCCCAATCATCCATTTTACCATCTCATAAATCCAATGGCCCTCATCACTTCATGTTCAATCCTATGGGCCTAAGCCAAGATGAAGTGCGGGCCCGGGCCCATTACCCATGGCCCAGCCATCCAGTGGGACCCACATACCCAACATGGACTGGAAATGGCTGCTAAAGAAGGAAAGAAGAGAATTTTGAAAAGAATTTTTAAAAATCAAACATTTTTCAAAAAGGAATTTTTTGACTCAATCTTTTCAAAAAAATGGAGGTATTTACATTTTAGAAACGTGGGTTTCTAAGTTAGGAACCCACGGTTATATACAAAGGTTTTCTAGAAGAAAGATATTTTGTGGAAAAGAATTTTTAAAAAATCGTGGGATTCTAATCTGGGAACCCACGATTTTACCAAAAAAATGAAGGAGAATCAAAAGATTTTTAAGAAACCGTGGGTTTCTAATGTAGGAACCCACGGTTCCTACCAAAAGATGGAAAATGAGCTTTAAAGAAATAGAAACCGTGGTTCCCATATATAAAGGGTGGAGATATCAAACCCTAGACCCCCCCCCCCCCCACGTTTTGGAATAAGAAGAATTCCTTCTTCTTGCTGCCATTACGCCCACACCACCAGCCGTTCCTCCATCAAGACCCCCAGCCATTCACTCAACGTTTTTGAAAGAAGAGAGTTCTCTCTTCTTGTAAAAACCTCCCCCGAATCGATCCCTTCCTCTCTCCCACGTTCTCAAACTCTCTTGACCGTCCCTCTCTCTCCCATTTTCCATCCACGTTTTCTTCAAAAAAAAAAAAAAAAAAAAAAAAAAAAAAAAAAAGAGAGTAAAGAAGAATGAAGGTGGGAAGAGGTAAAGCTTCTTGTCTTTAGTTGCTGCCCATCCTTGCTGATTCGTCTCCACTCCAAGGTAAGAGTTCTCTTCTCTCTCTAGATCTCTCCACTCTCTCTCTCCCCCATATTTTCTCTCTCTAGGATAGCCTTCTTCGATGTTTCTCTCTCTACATTTTCTCATTTCTCTCTCTAATTTTTATGATTTTCTAGGTTAATTTTTGAATTTAGTTTGATTTTGTAAGACTCATTGAGGATGAATAAAATTATTATTTTTGCATTTGTTAGTTTACTTTTGTGTTTTTGATTATTTGTGGTAATTTCTCTCTCTAAAAATCACTAAGAATGTTTTAAATCCATCACCATTCTCACCTCTCCATGTTTTCTTGATAAAAATCCGTCATTTCATGTCGTTGAATTACGCAAACTAACCCCGAGTGCGGATCGACATCCGACACGAGCCACTGTACAACCCTGTGATTTTTGCAGGATTTGAGTGAAAAAGAATCGGATAATTACAAATATTGTTGAGATCTAGGATTTCCGAAACCAACGACGCGGAAAAATCCTACTTTCAGTCAGTGGGCCCGAAAGAGTGCCAGTGTTTTATAGGAAGGATCAAAGTTTGCTCCTACCCTGTAGGTGAACGGAGAACACTGACATTGTAACGATCTCCCTGTGGGTGACTAAAAATGCCCCGTCGCACTCTTCGAGACACTGACGGTAAGGATGTTTGGCCATCCCGAGCTGGATGTACACACCAAAGCTGATTTCAAACTGTTGGATTTGAGTCCTTTTCCATGGATTGAGTTTTAGCCGAGGATTTGACATTGTTTGGGTTACTCTTCCTCCGTCACAATTCAAGCTTTTTTTTGGGTGGTGTTATTTGCACACACCTTTTTTTGAGTGACACCCACATCTTATCTGCACATACCCAAAGTTGTGAGGAAAAAAAAACCGAACGAAGAGGAACTCACCACCACCGTCCTCTTCTTCTTCACCACCACTACACCACCACCACCACCACTCCCTCCCTCCCTCTCTCTCTCTTACCTGGTGATGGGCGACAGGCCTCCTCCTCTTCTTCTCCGGGCAGCCTCCTCTTCCTCTTCTCCGGGTGGCTTCTTCTTCCTCCTCATATTCTGTGTGTGTGTGTGTGTGTGTGTGTCTCCCTTCCTCCATCTCCCTCTCCCTCTCCCTATCTATCCATAAAAATAAAAAAAAATTTGCTCCGTATTGGTAACGCAAGGTGGACATGGCTTTGGCCATATCGGTAGCCCGGCCAAAGCCATGTCCACCCTGCGTTACCGATACGGAGCGATTTTTTTTTTTTACGGAGAGGGGGAGAAAGAGATCTCTCCCTCCCTCATCTTCCTTCTCCTCCTCTTCTTCTTCTTCTTCTCTCTCTCTCTCTCTCTCTCTCTCTCTCCCAGAGAAGAAGAGGAGGCCGCTTAGAGAAGAAGAAGAAGAAGAAGAGGAGGAAGAGGAAAAAGAAGCCGCTCGGAGTAGAAGAAGAAGAGGAAGGGGAGGCTACCGAGAGAAGAGAAGGAAGGGGAGGCCGCTGGGAGAAGAAGAGGACTTCTCTATCGGTGGTGGAGTTTTTTTTTTTTTTTTTGTAACTTCTTTGACACCAAGAGGTGGGTGTCACTCAAAAAAAGGTGTGTGCAAATAACGCCACCCTTTTTTTTGGCACAAACGTCTCTGCAATCTGCACGGTAATACCATGTGATTTCAAGGAGAAAATTTCACCTCATGTAATGGGTACGTGACCCTCTAAGTAGATAATGCTTATGTGCCACGTGGCATACTCTTACTGACCATAGAGCAATACTCTGTGTAGGCAATGCTTATGTGATTCTGATATTCACTTAAAAGTGCGTATTTTCCATTGTTATCTTCTAAACGTTATCACACTCTCCTACGTAAAATTGCTCTAATTATCTACTTTTCTACGTTTCTTTCATTTTGTAGAACACACTTTTCTGGACGAAATAATATATTTGCATGCATTAAACCCATTTCTGGAAGTCTAGATATGAAGACGCTTTGATCAAGTCTCATTACGTAACCGTTACCGCTGCAAAATCCATCAACCCCATCGTCCTTGCTGCCTTCTCCCTCTTAACCCATGAAAAAGATGAGAAATAGGGGAGAAGAGACTACCGTTTTTGCTTGCACCACAACTTGGTGTAAGGCCGTCGCTTGCTTCACCTTCGCCTTCATCTACAACAGTAACGCCGCCCTCAACCACCGTCTGCACCACCTTGCTGCACCTTAGCCACCGTCAACAAGCAGGTTGCAGCCTTCTCCAATGCCTCTACCTCCATGCCCTTACCCATTGAAACATCTGCAACACCTTCAACAGCAACTTAGGTTGCTGATCTTCTTTTGGATCGTTCTCCAATGGCTTACCTTGGGTGCACTCCACGGTGGCTCACTCACCTACGAGTTGTCGCCTCATTTCTACCGTCCGTTCTCCACTCCATGATGCAGCTTCCCTTTGGTTCTCCATGGTGAGCATTCTCTATGTTCCTCACATTCTTTTTCTCTCCCTTATACTTTCTCTCTCTATCTCTAGTTATCTCCTCTTCTCCCTCTCTAGATCTCTCTTATTTTTTTTTCTCTCTCTAAAACCCTCTTTCTCTTTCTAGATCTCACTTGTTATCTTTTTCTCTCTCTTGATGTTTCTTTCTCTCTCTAGCTTTTCATGTTTTTTTTATTGCTTTTTAGTTAGGAATTGTTCATTCAAGCAATGTTTTTCTTTTAGTTTAATTTGATTAATAAAATAGTTTATTTTCAGTTCAATTTATTGTCTTCATTATTTCGTATGCTTTCGATGGTCCATAAATTCTCTCTAAAAATATCATGTTTTAAAGTGAACCACCACTCTCACCCCTCCATCCTGTCTTTTATGCAATTTCTATGGAAAATTTTATCATTTCATGCTCTGAATCACGCTAATCCGACTAATCCCGAGTGCGGATTCGACTCCGACTTTCTACTGTGCAAGCAAATTTCTATTTTATAAGAATAAGTCTCGGATAATTACAAATGTGTTGATTTTAGGGTTTCCGTAACCAACAACGCGAAAAAACCCTACTTTCAAATGGCGCCGTTGTCGCTTGGGTAACCGGGAGTGCGAAAAAGGACGTAAAGACGGAATTGGAAAGTTGCTAAAGCGGAATGCTGCTCAATTTTTTACAGCCCGACATTTTTTGGGAACTTTCTATTTTTAATTTTTAGTGATTTTTAGCAGTCTTTTAAATTACTATTTTTAATGCCCCAGACGGCTGAGTGCAAAGTTGTAATAGTTTATAAATTTATTTGATTCTATTTTAGGATTTATCTGCTAGATCTTGTTCTAGGGTTTTTTAGAAACCCTAGATTAAGTGATAAATTCCAAAATAATTTAGTGTTTTCATTCTCTGCGGATTTATAGAAGATCACACACGGTGAGTTTCACTTTTTGGAGAGTTTGCACAATTGTGAAATCCGGCTAAATTAGGGGTTCCATACTTAAAACATTCAAATTTGAGAGAGTTTCTATCTTCAGAAATCCTCTCAACTTGGAAACATATGAAAAAAGAAACATCCGATTTTAGCAGGATTTCAATATTGGAAACATTCTAAAATTGAACGGGATTTAAATATCTTATCTTTCTTGGAAGATCTCCACAGTTCGGAAAACTTTCCAATCTATGTATTTTTCAATCTGGGAATTCCTAAGTTTTAACCCATCTCGAATTTGGAAAATAATTCAAAAACTTGCCTAAATCCAGTGCTTGTTCAGTGAACCCTAAAAAGGCAATGATCTTCCAAATAGAATCCCAATTACCTAGACCGTGCGATCTAACTTTTCTGCAGGAATACGATCCAGTGTGGGTAGGGAGCGAAAGCTCAAAGAGGTGGAGTCGAGCCCAAGCCCATGATGATACCCCTCCCTAACCCACGGAGGCGACCCCGTGGCGTGGCCCATGGGAGGTAAGTCCCTATCCTCGCCTTGAGTGCGATACGGTGTTATTCGGTGCATCATTGCCACTTGTCTATTTGGTTTCGCATACATATTATTCGACTTGCGTGGCGTGACCGTTAATCAATCAACTCTAAGAGAGAAGACCCAGCTCCAAAATTGAAACTGGTGGGATTTCATCACCCACCTCACCATTCCAACTGATTTGATCCCAAGGCTCCATTTAATTAAAAAGAATCAAGAAATAGAGCCAATTAGCCCGGTGTTCGAGGAACAATCCACACAAAGCGAACCCGCTTAACATCCAATCGAAGTAAGACCACGAGCGCGAGTCCCTATTATCTAACACACCCATAGGTCCCTGCTACTCAAGTACACTGAACTCGACATGGCATCTTGAACTATTCGGCGGTTAGTTGCGTGTGGACTAGGAACACGCACCAACCCTAGCTTAACCCGAGGGAACACTCTTCTTAAATACTTGATCAATCCGGTTAGTCTGGGATGTACTTAAGACAGCCATTGTGCCGCACGTCTGTTTAGGCTTCGTATTGCCTTGTTCTTAACTAGAGTTAGTACTAAAGGATTCGCTCTGAAGGTGTAAGCCTGGTGAGAACCTCTGAGTGCAAACAATTAGTCCGGCGATTAAAAGATAAACCAGTGGTCCGTCCACTGTCATAATCTACTCATGCCCCAAAACTAACAAGATAATGCCTAAAATATATCCTAATTATTTAGAATAGGATATATCTGTGCTTGGTGTGCATCATTTAGGATCACTACTCCAGTGTCTCCTTTTGGTAACTTTTTGCCAAATCTTAGGCCTGCTTTTTCAAGCAGAAGCCTGGTTGGACTTGTCCTAACCTTTGACTGACTCGATCTGAGAGTTAGTCCACCGCACCCCTCTATCGCTTTTGATGGCAGATGAACGGCCTCTGTATGAGACCTATTATAGTTTATGTGAGAATCTAAGTAATCACTCTCAACAATAGTATGACAATTCTGCGTATCATCATGATACTCCAGTCTCACAGCCTTCTATGGGGTATGACAATTACAACGATCTGGAGTACAACTCTGTACTCAATGAGCTTAAAAACTCAGTCGCTGCCCTTAGTGTTGCAGTCCAGCAACCTGTGCACAATTCTCATTCTGTAGGATATTACCCTCCTATCCAGCAAGATGTATGGACCTTTCCATCTCCAATGCAGACCTCCTATGACAACACTTATTTTCTGGACATTGAGAGTCACCCTAACTTTGGTTGGGAACAATCTGCTATCCCGCAGCAACTTCTGTAGGATAATTATTCTTCCGGGTTTGATCAACCCAATGGAGTGTATGATTGGCAATACTCACAATCCTAGTACCCGTCATATCCACAGAATGACTATTCTGATCAACAATGGGCACCTCAAGATTTCCAGAGTCAACAACTAGTCCCAGACTCCACTCTGCCTTACAACTTTCATATCCAGTCGAACTACAATCAAGAGTTGGCACCTCAGCTCCCTTTGGCTGAACTGCCTCCATTGGCTACTAAACCCTGTCTAGAGGACCTTCTCTCTCAATACATTGCTCAGCAACAACAGTATTTCCAAGGTCTAGAGCACCAACAACAGCAATCTATGGGGAGCTAGACTATTGAGGAGCCAGTGTATCTATCTTCGGTGCCTTTAAAAGCACTAAATCCTGAACCTACCTCAGACCAACCTATTTCTCACTCTACCTCTACTGACCCTGATGTTGATCTTCATGACATTGAGCTGAGTCTCGATCCTAGGATCCCTACTATCCTAGATCTACCATTTTTATCAACCCCCACTGAAGTGTGCACCATGAGTGATGAACTAGTGTCTCCATCTATGGTGCCCTTACAAGCAGCCAGTTCTGAACTGAACACAGAAATACCCATGTCCAACTCTATCTCTGATGATTCTATCTCTGACTGGGGGCAGACATTCCTACCATTGAGCCGTATCTAGAAAATGGGACTCCTGTTGTCCTGGACCTACCGTTCCCCACCGAGGAGAAACATATTGAGTGTAGGGATTGGAACATCCCTATCACATTAGGAAACATCGAGAAGGAGGTCAACAATTTTCACCCACCACCCCACGTCGATATTATCGATGACCCGTGTGCCGTAGAGAGTCTAATTCAGGACTCTCCCAAAGATAAATTATCTAAGTGTCAAGAACACTTTGAGTCTGACTTCATCTCAGAGTCAGACAATTCTGGTATTACTGATCTGCAGGAGTCTGCTCCATTCAGATACATTCCCACAAAACTTAATAAGTTTGCAGCTCTACTAACCACGGTCAGAGAACCCACTACTACTCTCCTCTCAATCTTTACTAAGAAGCTACTATCCCTCCCCACTAAACTAAATATTTTTGCGGGTCTGCTCAGAGAACTTAATGTCATTTTCTCAGTCTACACTGAGAAAGACCTGTTTTACACAGGTATACCTCAACAAGGGATAGGATAGCAATCTCAGTTCCACCTTAGGTGTAGGGAAGACTGCAGATTCACTCAGTCTCCATGAGTTCAACTTGGTTGCGGGTGCTTCCCACCCCCGTTGTGTCTGGCTGAACGTAAAACTTAGTGCTTTTAGAAAGGCAATTCCGGTATTCCTAAAGTACATGAGTCTCATGCATTTGTTATTACTGTTATATCTCTATAAATGTAGGTATATTATTTCTTCCGATCATCAGGTACCACACACTATCAAGTTTCTGCCGACTTGGTAACATCCTCCCTGAACCTTTGCTTCCTCATCACTGATTTTTTATCATTTTATGTCCCAGTCATGAGCACTGAGGACGGTGCAGTATTTTGGTTGGGGGTGGGTATTTACCAAAACTCATGTCTTCATTTTGATAAAAAATAAAAAATAATAATAATTATTTTTTTGGGGTGATTTTTGATAGTCTCCAAAAGTTTTCTAGAATTTCAAAATTGTGTCAAATACCCTGACTTTGATTAGCTAAAAACCTCCATTAAGTCGATATTGAAGATGACAATTTTTGTTTAAGGTTAGTCAAGCGTGACTACAGCAGGTTTGAAAACTCAGAAAAACTCAGATTCAGCACAATTGTACACTATCAACATCAGAGTCATCCTAAGTTTGGAAACTCTAGAGATCCAGTGAGAAGAATTGTGGAGACCTAACCCAGTGACCTTTCGAGCCTTTAATCTTTTCAGAGGGTTATACAACAATTTTGAGTCACAAGATGACTCACTATTCTTCATGACCGCAAAATTCGCTAAGAGATCTCATTATCTTTTGCTTCGATCATAAAACTCGGAATGACATCAACATTGGATTACTACTACAAAACCTTCTCTGAATCTAGTCAAAATAGTATACATGATAGTGCAAACCCTAGAAAATAATTTTGGCCATCTTTCTGAACCGTTTAGCCTTTTTACTCACCTGAATTATACTTTATTAGAAATCCTTTGAACCCTTCTATAAAAGCCTTTTCTTTGTAAACCCATCAACTTAAAACCCAGTCCAGCTACGAAGCATGACTGGCTACCCTTATTTTAAGATGGACAAAAAAAAGAACTAATGTGGGTGTACCGTGAAAAGAAAAGTAAAGAAGAAAAATCAAAAGGAAAATAAAGTGATTCAAACTGAAAAGAAAATATAGAAAGAAAGTATGCAAAAGAGCTGAAAAGAAATTGAGCAGTCTTAGAATTATTGAGAAAAAAAGAAAAATACAAAATAAGGAAAAGAACCAGATAATGGTGTTACATCTGCAGGAGCAATGCAAGAAAATGGAGATATCCTCTCAAGATCTTTGAAATCTTGTATCCCTTATTTTCCTACACTTGACCTAAGCCTCATTACAACCTAGGAAAGTCCTACTTGATTCTAGGATAGCAAGATCATAAAATGTAGAGATTGGAGAAAGAGAAGCTATAGAGTTTGATCTGACGTTCCCGAGTGAAGTGATATTCCAATCATGAGATCTTCTATTTCTAAAGACGTCCTTCCTTCAAATAATACATATGTGAGATATTTGCTTTCATATATCATAACATCTCCTCACATATAACTTGAGAGAAAAGAAATAAAGCGTTGACGAGTGATTCATATCTGAGTGCTAAGCATGTGAAATTTGAGGTCAAGGCATACAAACTTATAGGTGATCTAGAAATCTTGACTATCGGATGATGAGAATATTGAACACACACACACGCAAAGTTTGACTATTCTGGGTCATGATTACCAGTCTGTAGTCTTGCCAAAATTTCATAACTCTTTGCTAGCCTATAACTATTTTTACATCCATTCGATAATTTGACGAACGGTGTTTTCCCTGAGCGGATATGAAAAAGTGTGCAGCAGGTGCATAGCCCTTTTAAGCTCATTTATTTCGCACTAATTGACAAGGATTGGCAACATGCTAGTTGGGGGTTGTGATATTCGCTTAAAAGTGCATATTTTTCACTATTATCTTCTAAGCGTTATCACACTCTCCTACGTAAAATTGCTCTAATTATCCACTTTTCTACGTAAGGGTCTCTTTCATTGTTAGAACACACTTTTTTGGACGAAATGGTATATTTGCATGCATTAAACGCATTTCTGAAAGTCTAGATATGAAGACGTTTTGATCAAGTCTCATTACGTGCTCTTCTCTTGCAGGAAACTCGATCGGGCTATTCTTAAGACTTGCGGGCCCACGATCAACCACAAAAGCCTAATATCAAAGCTTAAAGAGCCCACAGGCTATGACTAGAAGATATGGGCCAAATATAGGCTGAATAAGAGGACCAAAGAGCTGGCCCAAAGAACGAAGAGAGAAGAAGAACCAATGACCAAGAGACGGACCAAAGCATTTAAAGCCACATGAATCAGCAAGGAATGATGGTCTACTCTATTGTAGAAGCGTGAGGATGGTCACAGTGAAAACCAGGGTTCCAGACCCTCTACCAATACTTTTATCTCCATTTTCTAATATTTTCTCACTCCTCCCCCAAATTTTCCCTCATCTCTCCTTATTCTCTCTTTTTTCATCTCTCGGTCCTCCGTTCTACTATCCTAACCCCAGAACTCCTACCCGTTGGCTCTGGCCCATCTCCCTAAGCTATCGGACCGTTGGATCATCCATCAAACCGTCGGATCTCTCTAAATTCGTCGGCCTGCCAATCCGGATCCTAGTCTAGTCATCTTCAGTCTGATCATTAGCAAATCATGCATCATATCATCTTATGAGACGATAGACTTCATTAGTCCTTGAGGGCCAACAGCCGGGCCCATCATCATCGACCCGCGGGCCAGCCATTTAGTGGACCCCACAACTTTAACTTGCTTTCAATTAATTTTTAAAAATAAAAAAGGGGGGTCCACTAAATGGGGAAATCCCCCAAAGAAAGGGTTTAAAAAAAATTTATTTTTCTTATTTTTTATTTTTGAAAAATCCCCTATTTCCATTAAAGGAAATAGGGAAGCTTTTTAAGGGGAAGAGAAGGGTTCGTTGGAACCCTAATCCCCCTCCTTTCTTCTCCTCTCTTTCCCCCAAAACCCTTCCCCCTTCTCGTCCTTCTTTTCTCAATCGTTTTTCCCCTCTCTTCATCTCCTACATCTTCTTTTTAACCACCGCCCTCACCGGAGTTGTGTGTGCAACTTCGGCCGTTCGTGAGCCCACTTGCAGCACCCCCTACTGTTGCTTCATTCTCCCAAAGCTGCTGCAACCCAGCAGCCACCGATCAGCCTCCTCTTAGGATGGTTAAAACGGTTACTTTGAAGCTTTGATCGCCGGAAATTGCACCTGCAACTTTCGACCACCACCACATTCTCTCTTCTCATCTCCCCCATTCTCCATCTCTTTCACTCTCTCACCTTACCGCCCCCAGCTCTCTTCCTTTTCATCTCTCTCAAAAAAAAATATAGCAAAGATGTAAAAAAAAAAGAGACAAGAGAAGAAAGAAGGAGAGGAAGCAGAGAAGATTCCCTCTCTTATTGCCTCCTGCAACATCTCTGCACGCACAGGCCAACCTCCATCCACTGGCGACCCACGCCTGCTCATCCGTGTTCCTCACCTGCATCTTTCACCGGCCAAAACGTGGATCTGAAATCTAGAACTCTTCTAGCCGGATTGGTTTTCCCTTCTTTGAACACCTCATTGACACCACGATCTCCACCATTGGAGATCACCATTCGGTGGTAACAGCAGACCAACTGCAACTCCCACCGGTGGCTTCACCACCACTCTAGCGCCTCCACATGGCCAGCAACCGTTACCACTGCAAAATCCATCAACCCCATCGTCCTTGCTGCCTCTCCCTCTTAACCCGTGTAAAAGAAGAGAAATAGGGGAGAAGAGACTACCGTTTCTGCTTGCACCAAAGCTTGGTGCAAGGCCGTCGCTTGCTTCACCTCTGCCTTCATCTACAACAGTAACGCCGCCCTCAACCACCGTCTGCACCACCTTGCTGCACCTTAGCCACCGTCAACAAGCAGGTTGCAGCCTTCTCCAATGCCTCTACCTCCATGCTCTCACCCATTGAAACATCTGCAACACCTTCAACAGCAACTTAGGTTGCTGATCTTCTTTTGGATGGTTCTCCAATGGCTTACCTTGGGTGCACTCCACGGTGGCTCACTCAACTACTGGGTTGTCGCCTCATTTCTACCGTCCGTTCTCCACTCCATGATGTAGCTTCCCTTTGGTTCACCATGGTGAGCATTCTCTATGTTCCTCACATTCTGTTTCTCTCCCTTATACTTTCTCTCTCTATCTCTAGTTATCTCCTCTTTTCCCTTTCTAAATCTCTCTTGTTTTCTTTTTCTCTCTCTAAAACCCTCTTTCTCTTTCTAGATCTCACTTGTTATCTTTTTCTCTCTCTTGATGTTTCTTTCTCTCTCTAGCTTTTCATGTTGTTTTTTTTATTGCTTTTTAGTTAGAAATTGTTCATTCAAGCAATGTTTTTCTTTTAGTTTAATTTGATTAATAAAATAGTTTATTTTCAGTTCAATTTATTGTCTTCATTATTTCGTATGCTTTCGATGGTCCATAAATTCTCTCTCTAAAAATATCATGTTTTAAAGTGAACCACCACTCTCACCCTCCATCCTATCTTTTTAGCAATTTCTGTGGAAAATTTTGTCATTTCATGCTCTGAATCGCGCTAATCCGACTAATCCCGAGTGCGGATTCGACTCCGACTTTCCACTGTGCAAGCAAGTTTCTATTTTGCAGGAATAAGTCTCGGATAATTACAAATGTGTTGATTTTAGGGTTTCCGTAACCAACAACGTGGAAAAACCCTACTTTCAGATTCCCTGTTGTGTTTACGCATCGAGCACTATTCCACTATGATAACCTCCTGGCTATCAAATGATCCACTGTCAAAAAGGCAATTTGGATCCTTAGATAAAAGTTGTTAGAAAACTATCACTGATAGGATTGAGAAGAGCCTTATAGAAAGAACTAACCGAGAACCGACCTTCCTTCATCAAAGACCATATACCAAATATGCTTATCCAAAATCGTGGAAGACAAATATTGAAAATCATGCAATCAAAGCAAAAGAATAGAAACGGCTTCAATCTCCCAATTACATTCTTCTTCCGAAACCAAGATTCCATAAAGTCTTCCTCTTCCCAAATAGCACAAAACTGTATGGAGCAGTTCTTTTTGTTAGAAAGATAGCCCAGGAAATTCTTCCATCATAGGGATTTCACCACACCACTTACCCTCCAAAAATCTGACTCTACCCCCTATCCTTTCCTTGTACTTCACTCCTTTGGAAAATTCAGTCAAAACCTTCATGATATCCTTCCAAATACTACACCCATACGTTGAGTTAACTGGTCTCCCATCCCAACAAACGCCAACACCTGGTATTTTCCCTCTATAGTCTACCTCCACAAACTAGAAATCTCCACTCCAAACCTCAATAACCATTTCCCCATCAAAGCCACATTCATAACAGAAATATTTTTTATTCTTAACCTTATTTGAAATTTAGTGCAATAGGCAGTCCTCCAATCAACAAGATGAAACTTTGTGTCTTCAATTCTATCATTCCAAAGAAAAATCCATCATCATCTTCTCCAAGGCCTTTGCTATACTCTTTAGGAATAGACAAAAGTGATAAATAGTAGATAGGCAGGCTGGACAAACAATGTTTGATCAACACTAGCTTGCCTCCTTTTAAAAGATATCTAGACTTTGATGAAGCCAGCCTACTCCCAAATCTCTCGATCACTAGCTACCAAATAGCCTTCGATCTTTAACTAGCTCCCAATAGGAGTCCCAAGCAAATAGTCAAAAAACTCCTCAGATCACAACACAATGCTTGCCAAGCTGTTGAGATTCTCCACTTCTCCCATCCCATACACCTTGTGTTTAGCCAGATTAAGCTGTAATCCTAACATTGCTTCAAATCAACAAAGAAGGCTCCTCAGAAAAGAAAGTTGAAGAAGTTACCAAGAACACAAGAGTGTTATCTACAAATTGAAGGTGGGAGATCACCGGAACCCCTCTCCCAGCCTCAAACACAACTACATAATTTGTATTTTTCACTACTCTGCAAAACCATTCTCCCTAATGCCCCTGCCACCATAATAAACAAATAAGGGGATAAATGGTTCCTTTGTTTGAGACCTCTCAAGCATAAAAAATAACTGGCAGAAGACCCATTTACTAGAATAGAGAATGATGTCGATGAGATGCATTTCCCAATCCACTTCCTCAACTTCAACCCAAAGCCAAATCTGCCAAGTATATATAATCCAATAATCTCAAATTAACATGGTCGTATGCCTTCTCTATATCAATACTAGCCAAAGAATCCCTGCCTTAATCCTAGAATCAGTACACTCATTCACAATAAGAATACCATCAAAGATTTTTCTATCCTTTACGAATGCTCCTTGGGTTGGTTAAATCATGAAAGCTAACACTCTATTAATCTTGGATGCGAGCGTCATAGACAAAATCTTATACATACTTCCTACCAGACTGATTGGCCTATACCCTGCAATATCATCAACCCCTTCTTAGGAATCAACACCACAAATGTGCTATTTTACGTATAATCCAGATAGTCTTCCTCATAAAACTCTGCCACCACCTTCATGAAATCCAAGCAGTGGATTTGGCTATTCCATCCTCTTCAATGTTTCATAATTTGATAATGGTCAATATGTAACACACCAGTTTGATTCGATTCAAGCTCAGTTCAGAGTTTTATGATAATATGATTTGAGTTCAGTTCAGAGTTTTAAATTAATAGGCCAACTCACTGTAGTTCATGCAATTCGGGTGACTGATTCAGTTTGCAAGTTCGGTAACCCAAGTCACCTTGGTTAGCCAGGTTTGCGAGTTCAATTCTTTTTGTATTTGATCCGAGTAGGGCTGCGACATGGATGGAGCTGTCTCCGTTTATGTCAATGTTTTATGAAGAATCTTGGATTAATCATCTATGTTATGTTATGATCGGGGCATGCGAGAGTTTTTTGCAGCCTTAAGATTTTGTGGGTTCATTTTTTAAGATTAAATCTGTCTATAATTTAAGGGGCAGATTTTGTTCTATGTGACATGTTTTCATTATTACAATGTGAATCTGATTTTTAAAGTAGCTTTGAATGTACTTTACCCATCACATTTCTCTCCAACCCAACTGAGATCCACAGGTTAGCTAGACTCAACCCATAAGAAATTTGAAAACCATGTGACCACAATTTTCAAGGTGTATTTGATGGTGAAATGTTGTCTCTATGAGCAAAAAATGAACTGCGATTGGTCTTTTAGGTGAACAGCCGACCGAGAGGTCATGTGTTTTCCCTATCCCCGGAATGGACAAGACTGGGGTATCGACAAGACAAGTCCACTCTTGAATTGAAGGTGCCAGCTTGCTCAGTTGGTAAAGTTTGTCGGTGATGATACCAAAGACCTAGGGTTCAAAACCAACCTTCACCGAGTTACTGATCTCTTTAAAAACAGGCTTAACTAACGGTAATGCCTCGACCTTGTTACTACAAATAAAAAAAATGGGTTTAGAATTATAAAGGCCATTATTTTTGGAAATAATGTTTTAACAGTTATTGAGTTTATATGACCCGTTATATGGTCATAATGGTAACGTTAAGGTACTGTTACAGCGTTATAAAGGACCATTTAAGATTAGGGCTATCAACGGAAACTATTCGGATCGAATATAAGCATATCCAAATCCGAATCCGAATCCGAAAAAAATATTAAATATCCGAATCCGATTCGACATCCGATGGATATTCTAAATCGATATTCGAATTCATATCCGATTAACTTTTCGGATATCCGATAATATCCGATCCGAAAATTGGATATATATAATACATTATTGTCTTTACATAATAATAATATATATATAAAATAATTATAAATATTATATTTTTATGTAATAAATATTATTTAATATGATAACTATTATATATAATAAATATTATTTATAAATATTAAATATAATTATTAATTAATCTATCGGATCGAATATTATTGAATAAAATACATCAAAATCCAAATCCGTATCCGAAAATTATTCGAATATTAAAATATATCCGAATCTGAATTTGATATCCGAAATTTTCGGATAATATCCGATTTTTCGAATATTGATTCGAATCGAATTCGAATTTTCGACTATCCATTGACAAGCCTATTTAAGATCAAAGTACTAGCTTCCCTTGATTCAGTTGATTGAAAACTCACCTATGAACCAACTTTAGCATGGCACATTTACTATTAGAAGGCCCACTTCTATCAAAAGCAAGAGCAATCAGTTGATTGAAAACTCACCTATGAACCAACTTTAGCATAGCACATTTACTATTAGAAGGTCCACTTCTATCAAAAGCAAGAGCAAAAAAGAAGGCGCACTTCTTTTGGAGTAAAACATCTATCACAGCGTTCTGATGGACGTTTCTGTCACAACGCACACTACAAGACATGTGGCACGCCCTTAGTGGATGATGACCATATTGATGTTTGGCCAGTCCCTCGGTGGACCTCTAAACCAAAAATTAGCTTGATTAGTGATTTGTAAGAGATTCAATTGAAGTTAATTTCATGGTTGATTTTAACAGTAGGAATTTGAGCGTTATTTGGGTGCAAAGATCCAAAGGTTGTAAACCACTAATCAGATTGATTTTTGCGTATAGGTCCACTGAGGGACAGGTCAAACATCCATACGGTAAGCGTCCACTAAAAGTGTGCCACGTGGCAAGTATTGTGCGTGACAGAAGCATCTGTCACAACGTTGTGACAGAAGTTTTACTCTCAAAAGCAAGAGCAAAAAAGAAAATGAAGGCCTACTCTTGGATATTGACAAAAGTACCCTTGAGTTTTGTTCTTGTCAATGGCAGCTTCTTATAATCATCTGCCTCCACAAAGGCAAAAGTTTTTCTGAAGCTACACTTAGGTTCTGCTTGGTATACCGTATATAGATGCAAATGCATTCGTTTATAGTGCGCCCTACAAATTTTGGTACTTGGTTACCATGGTAAAGTGGAACCACTGTAAATGAATGCGGTGGCTGTGCATCACTTGAGGTAAAAGTCTTGCATTGAAATGCCAGAAAAAACTTGCTGAATCACAATGTAGAAGATGCAATGAAATAGGATAAGAAATTAGAAACGTAGATGACCCAAAAATGAATGCTTTTTTTTTATTCTTTTAAGAAAAATAAAAAAATTGAACTTTCAGATTTAGAATGGAAAAGATAAAGAAAATGAGTAAACCTTGGCTCACACGGGGCTGTGAGCAAAGCCAATCACAGCCCATGATATGGTCCACGTGGCATGCTTTTACTGGACGCTGATCGTAAGGATGTTTGGTCAATCACTAGGTGGACCTACAAACCAAAAATAAACCTGATCGGTGATTTTTAAGTGATGGATTGAAGTTATTTTCATGGGTTGATTTTAGCCGTAGGAATTTGAGCATTATTGAGCGTAATTTGGGTGCAAAGATCCAAAGGTTGTAAATCACTAATCAGGCTAATTTTTGGTTTGCAGGTATACCAAGGGACTGGATAAACATCCATACGGTCATCACCCTATAATAATATGCTGCGTGTCTTGTATTGTGGGCTGTGATCGGCTTCGCTCACAGCCCCGTGTGAGCGAAGGTTTATTCAAAGAGAAGAAAAAGGTTGTGATGTAACAAGGTACACCGTACACCTGACGCCAAATGGTGTTAGGTAGAGCCATTTTTAACACTCTCTGCTGCCTTTAGGTCCACTTGATAAACCCACGAAAAAGACTCCAATCCAACAGTTATAAATCACTAATCTGGCTTGACTTTTGGTCCATAGGTCCACCTAAGGATGGCCTGAAAGTAGGATTTTTCCGCGTCGTTGGTTACGGAAACCCTTACTTCAACACAATTTTAATTAATCCGAGACTTTTAACCTGTAGAATGAGCAATTTTGCACAGTGGCTTGTGTCGGATGTCGATCCGCACTCGGAATTAGTCGGATTAGCGCGAATAAGAACAAAACTTACGGAATATCACAAGAAATAATAGATAAGAACGAACTTCATCATTCAGTGATCAAAATGTCTATTACAATGCTTGAATCGAACATAAAATAAAATAAGATGAACTAAAAAGCAGTTTTAAAGAAGAAAATTCTAAAGAGAGTTAGAGAGAGAAAGTTAGAAAGAGGTCTCTAGAAAGAGAGATTACTCTCTAGAGAGAGAAAACTAATTTAGAGAGAGAAATTTTTAACCTAGAGAGAGAACTGAGGAAATAAAGGGAGAAACTACCTCAGCAACTTCACCAGAATGGGATTGGACCATTGATCGGCCATTGTGGTGCACGGAATATGATGGTGGTTCTTGTGGGGCTGCTAAGTAGAAGGCAGTGCATGGTAGAGATGGAGTTGAAGGGAGATTTATTGGGTTTTGGGGTGCTGGACTACGGAGGAGCATGTAATGGAGGGTTGTAGGCGGCAAGGAGGAGATATGATCTCCACAGCAACAGTGAATGGAGGGTGCGCCTGTGGTCAAGATCTACTCCAGACAAGAGAACCCGTGGATTAGTTTCCACGTTTTGGAGATAAGACGCCAGCTGGTGCTTGGTAGAGAGTGGGGTGGATGGTGCACTAGCAGCAAGAAGAGCACTAGCTGCTCTTTGGAGAAGTGGCGGCGATCTGTGAGCAAGTGGTGATGTTGCACGGTGGTGCACTTGTGGGCGGTCTAGAAGGTGGAGAGGCTAACCTTGAATATGAGTTGGAGATGCAACAGGTCGTGGACGTACATAGCAGCGCTAAGAGGGGCAGTCACTGAAGATGGAGATCATAGGGTGAAATCGGTGGTGGAGGAGCCAGCAATCGTGGAGAGTTGAGGGCGGATCTGCTGGCTTTGCAAGTCCATGCACCAGCAAGGATGCCGGAGTTGCATGGCGATCACGGTGGGACACACCTGCTGGTGGTGCAAAGGAGATGCACCAGTCCAAGGGAGAGACGGCTTCCCCTTCTCCTTCAACGGACTGGAGTTGCAGGTTGCAACTCCAGCACATTAGAGAGACGGGGTGTGGGGGGCGATGGCTGGTGCAGGCGCTCCAGCAGGTAGGAGTCGGTGATGATGGAGGCGCTGGTTGCTGCCAGTGGAGACTGATGTGAAGGCGAGGTGGAGGGCAGACGTCCTCTTCTTCTTCTCTTTTCTGGTTCTTTTTTTTTTCTTTTTGTTTGTGGAACGGTGAAGAAGAGGAGGAGGGTGACGGTGGCTGGGTTTGCTTGAGGGATCCCAAAGGAGGATAGGACGATGGAGGAGATGAGGAGAGGGAGGCGAAGATAGAAGTGCTGTGTAACGTGGGGCGTAAGGAGCACTGACGGCCGGAGTTGCAGGTCTGCAACTCCGGCGTTAAAAAAAAAACGGTAATGAAAAAAAAAAAAAACGAAAACGAAAACGAAAAAAAAAAAAAAGAAAAAGAAGAAGAAAAAGAAAAAGAAGAAGAAGAAGAAGAAGAAGAAGAAGAAGAAGAAGAAGGAGACTGATGCCGTGGAGGAGCACTGACGGCCGGAGTTGCAGGCAACTCCGGCGAAGAAGAAGAAGAAGATGAAGAAAATGAGAAAGAGAAAAGAAGAAAAAGAAGAAGAATGGGGCCAAGGGTGAATGCGGGATTGATAGGGGGAGAGAAAGGAGAAGATTTGAGGGGGATTAGGGTTCGAACGAACCCTGCTCCCTCCTCTTATAAAGCTCCCTATTTCCATTAATGGAAATAGGGTATTTTTTGAAAATAAAAAAAAAAAAAATATATATATATATATATATATATATATATTTTTTAAGTAAAAACCTACTTTTCTATGGGGAATCTCCCCAATTAGTGGACCCCCCATTTAATTAAAATTATTTTTGAAATTCGCGGGGTCCACTAACTGGTCGGACAGCGGGTCGATGCTGATGGGCCCGGCTACTGGCCCACATGGACTGATGATGTCCATCGTCTCACAAGATGATGTGACAGGCATTCTGAAGGCGATCGGATGGATGGTGACTTGATTGGGACCCAGATTGGTAGATCGACGGATCTAGAGAGATCCAACGGTCCGATTGAAGATCCAACGGTCCGATGGAAGATCCAACGGTCAGAAAGCTAAGGGAGATGAGATAGAGCTGATAGGCAGGAGTTCTGGGGTTAGGTCAGTAGATTCGAGGATCGAGAGATGAAGAGAGAGAGAGAATAAGGAGAGATGAGAGAAAAAGTATCAAAAAAATGGAAAAAAATCACTGGCGGAGGGTCTGGAACCCTGGTCTTCACTGTGACCATCCTCACGCTTCTCCAGTAGAGTCGACCATCATTCTTTGCTGACTCATGTGGCTTTAAACGCTTTGGTCCGTCTCTTGGTCATTGGCTCTCCTACTCTCTTCGTTCTTTGGGCCGGCTTTTTGGTCCTCTTATTCAGCCCATATTTGGCCCATATCTTCTAGTTATAGCATGTGGGCTTGTTAAGCTTTGATAATGGGCTTTCATGATCGATTTGGGCCCACAAGTCTCGAAAATCGTCCCATCGGGGTTTTCTGCGACAGAAGAAGCGCGTAATGAGACTTTATCAGAACGGCTTAATATTTAGACTTCCGAAAATGTGTTTAATGCATGCAAATATACCATTTCGTCCAGAAAAGTGTGTTTTACGCAATGAGATAGACTCTTACGTAGAAAAGTGGATAATTAGAGCAGTTTTACGTAGGAGAGTGCGATAACGCTAACAGGATAAGTGCTTAAAATAAGCACTTTTGAGCGAATATCACAACCCCCAACCAGCATATTGCCAATCCTTGGCAATTAGTGCGAAATACATGAGCTTAAAAGGGCTCTGCACATGCTGCACACTTTTTCATATTAGCTCAGGGAAAACCCCGTTCGTCAAATCATTGAATGGATGCAAAAAAAGTTACATGCTAGCGAAGAGTTGGAAAGTTTTGGCAAGACTACAGACTGATAATCATGACCCAGAATAGTCAGACTCTGCGTGTGTGTGTGCTCAACATTCTCATCATCCGACAGTAAAGATTTCCAGATCACCTCTAAGTTTTTATGCCTCGACCTCAAATCTCACATGTTTAGCACTCAGAATAGAATCACACAAGAAGGGTTTTCTTCTTTTCTCTCAATTTATATGTGAGGAGATGTATTTAATATAAAGAGGCAAAAGATCTCACATATGTTTTATTTGAAGGAAGGACATCTTTAACAGAAGAAGATCTCATGATTGGAATACCACTTCACTCGGGAACGTCAGATCAAACTCTATAGCTTCTCTTTCTCCAATCTCCACATTTTATGATCGTACTATCCTAGAATCAAGTAGGACTTTCCTGGGTTGTAATGAGGCTTAGGTCAGGTGTAGAGAGATAAAGGAATACAGGATTTCAAAGATCTTGAGAGGATATTGCCATTTTCTTGAATTTTTCCTGCGAGGTAACACCATTATCTGGTTCTTTTTCCTTTTTTCGTATTTTTCTCTTTTTCTTGATATTTCTGAGACTGCTCAATTTCTTTTCAGCTCTTCTTCATACTTTCTTTTCATATTTTGTTTTCAGCTTGAACCACTTTCTTTTCTTTTGATTCTTCTTCTTTACTTTTCTTTTCACGGTACACCCATATCAGTTATTCTTTTGTCCATCTCAAAATAAGGGTAGCTAGTCATGCTTCGTAGCTATACTGGATTTTAGGTTGATGGGATTACAAAGAAAAGGCTTTTATAGAAGGGTTCAATGGGTTTCTAGTGAAGTATAATTCAGGTGAGTAAAAAGGCTGAATGGTTCAGAAAAATGGCCTAAATCATTTTCTAGGGTTTGCACTATCATGTATACTGTCTTGATTGGATACAGAGAAGGTTCTGTCGTAGTAATCCAATGTTGATGTCGTTCCGAGTTCCATGATCGAAGCAAAAGATAATGAGATCTCTCAACGAATATTGCGGGCATGAAGAATAGTGAGTCATCTTGTGACTCAGGATTATTGTATAACTCTCCGAAATGATTAAAGGTTCGAAAGCTCACTGGGTTAGGTCTCCACAATTATTCTCACAGGATCTCTAGAGTTTCAAAACTTAGGATGACTCTGATGTTGATAGTGTACAATTGTGCCAAATCTGAGTTTTTCTGAGTTTTCAAACCTGCTGTAGTCATGCTTGAATTGACTCAACGCTAACTTTAAACAAAAATTGACATCCTCAATACTGACTTAACGGAGGTTTTTTTAGCTAATCAAAGTCAGGGTATTTGACACATTTTTGAAATTCTAGAAAACTTTTGGAGAACATCGGAAATCACCCCAAAAACCTTTTTTTTTTTTTTTTAAATGAAGACATGAGTTTTGGTAAATACCCACCCCCAACCAAAATACAGCACCGTCCTCGGTGCTCATGACCGGGACATAAAATGATAACAAATCAATGATGATGATGCAAAGATTCAGGAAGGATGTTACCAAGTCGGTAGAAACTCGACAGTGTGTGGTACCTGATGATCGGGAGAATGAATGTACCTGCATTGCCAAAGATATAACAATAATCACAAATGCATGAGACTCATGTATTCTAGGAATACCGGAATTGCCTTTCCGAAAGCGCTAAGTTTTATGTCTTCAGCCAGACATGATGGGGGTGACAGGCACCCCCAACCAAGTTGGAGCACAGGAGACTGAGTAGATCATCAGTCGACATAGGCAGGATCGATTAGATCGATCTCAAAAGTCTGAATGAACAATACGTCAAGTTCATGGAACTGTTTTAGACGCTGCCCATTGACCTGAAAAGAGGAGTGATCCTTGGGATCCTCAATAGTGATTGCCCCAAAGGGTGTGACTGCTGTGACCGTATAAGGACCGGTCCACCTAGATTTCAGTTTTCCAGGGAAGAGATGAAGACGAGAACTATAAAGAAGGACCTTCTGTCCTGGATGGAACTCTTTCCTGAGGATGCTCTTGTCATGTATCCACTTCATTTTGGCTTTGTAATTCTTGGACAAGTTGTAGGCATCATTTCTGAGTTCTTCTAACTCATTCATTTGAAGTTTTCGCTCTTCCCCTGCAGAGTCGAGGTCGAAGTTGAGCTTCTTAATGGCCCACAGAGCACGATGTTCAATCTCTACCGGTAGATGACAAGGTTTCCCAAAGACGAGACGATAGGGAGACATATTGAGTGGGGTCTTGTAGGCGGTTCTGTATGCCCATAAAGCATCGGTGAGACGAGTAGACCAGTCTTTACGTGTGGTATTGACTGTCTTCTCCAAGATCTGCTTGATCTGACGATTAGAAACCTCCACTTGACCACTAGTCTGTGGATGATAAGCTAGGGCAACCTTGTGGGTTACCCCATACTTCTTCATTAAGTTCTCGAATATCTTATTGCAGAAATGGGTGCCCCCATCACTAATGATGGCCTTAGGGGCACCGAATCGAGCGAAGATGAACTCCTTTAGGAATTTGACCACCACTTTGTGGTCATTGGTCTTGGTGGGAATGGCTTCTATCCATTTGGATACATAGTCTACCGCAAGGAGAATGTACTCAAAACCATAGGAAATGGGAAAGGGGCCCATGAAGTCGATGCCCCAAATGTCAAATATTTCATCGACCTGGATGGGAGTGAGGGGCATCATGTTCCTCTGGGAGATGCGGCCTAGATGCTGGCAATTAGGACAGGTTTTGCTGTAGATGTGGGCATCTTTAAATAATGTGGGCCAGTAGAATCCGCATTGCAGTACTTTTTCTGCAGTCTTCTTAGTGCTGAAATGACCACCACAAGGTTGGTCATGACACGAGGATAAGATATTGAGTTGGTCCGACTCAGGGACACAGAGACGAATGATCTGGTCAGGACAGTATTTATACAAATAAGGGTCATCCCAAGAGTAGTACTTAACTCTTGCTAGGAATTGGCTTTTGTCCTGTTTTGACCAGTGTGACGGCATTTCTTCGGTGACAAGGTAGTTGACAATGTCAGCATACCAAGGATTAACAGAGATGGCGAACAGTTGTTCGTCTGGAAAGGTTTCAGGGATGGGCTGGGTGTCGAAGGATGACTCTAAAGTCAGTCTAGACAAGTGATCAGCCACTACATTCTCAGTTCCTTTCTTATCCTTAATCTCGAGGTCGAATTCCTGCAGTAAGAGAATCCATCGAATTAATCGAGGTTTGGTTTCCTTTTTCGACATGAGATAACGAAGGGCTGCATGATCAGTGTACACAACCACCTTAGTGGCTAAGAGGTACTGACGGAATTTATCAAGGGCGAAGACTATCGCCAGGAGTTCTTTCTCAGTGGTGGAGTAATTCATTTGGGCAGAGTTAAGAGTTTTGCTCGCGTAGTAGATCACGTGTGACCTTTTGTCAACTCTCTGCCCTAGAACAGCGCCTAACGCGTAGTCAGAAGCAACGCACATTACCTCGAAAGGTAGAGTCCAATCCGGGGGACGGATAATGGGCGCAGTAGTGAGCTCAGATTTGAGACGCTCAAATGCCTTGACACAGTCAGCATTAAAGTCGAAAGGACTATCTTTAGCTAGAAGATGGGACAGAGGTCGAGCGATTTGAGAGAAGTCCTTGATGAATCGCCTATAGAATCCTCCGTGTCCCAAAAAGGAACGGATGTCACGTACGGACTTAGGAATGGGCAAGGTCGAGATGATATCGATTTTAGCTTTGTCGACCTCAATGCCCTGATGGGAAATGACATGTCCCAGAACTATGCCTTTCTTCACCATGAAGTGGCATTTCTCCCAATTGAGGACAAGTCGCTTGTCCTGACAGCGTTGAAGTACCAGCCCTAGATGGGTCAGACAGTCATCAAAGGATGACCCAAAAACTGAGAAGTCGTCCATAAAGACTTCGAGGAATTTTTCCACCATGTCAGAGAATATGCTCATCATACACCTTTGAAAGGTTGCGGGTGCATTGCAGAGGCCAAAGGGCATGCGCTTGTAGGCAAAAGTGCCAAAGGGACAGGTGAAAGTTGTTTTCTCGTGATCCTCAGGGGCGATGGGTATTTGATTATACCCTGAGTAACCATCAAGGAAGCAATAATAGGAATGACCTGCTAGTCTCTCCAACATCTGGTCTATGAAGGGTAAAGGAAAATGGTCCTTCCTAGTGTTGGTGTTGAGTCGTCGGTAATCGATGCAGACTCTCCACCCTTTCTTCAGGCGCTGGGTTACCATTTCCTTGTTCTCATTTTCCACAACTGTGAATCCTGCCTTTTTAGGGACGACATGAATAGGACTCACCCATTTGCTATCGGAGATGGGATAAATGATACCCGCATCTAACAGTTTAAGGACCTCATCCCGGACTACATCCTTCAAGACGGGGTTCAACCTCCTCTGGTGTTCTCGAGAGGTTTTGGATTCATCCTCGAGATAGATGTGATGTTGGCACACCGAGGGGTCTATGCCTCGAATATCATCTATAGTCCAACCTATCGCAGATTTGTGCTCGTTGAGCAGCTCGAGAAGTTTCTTACGTTCACTCTCAGACAAAGCGGAAGCAATAATGACAGGGTAGGTTTCCTTAGGACCAAGATAGGCATAGGAAAGATCTGTTGGAAGAGGCTTAAGCTCCAATTTTGGAGCAGATGGAGTAGAAATAGGTGTCACAGAAGACACGGATTGAAGAGGTTTGACTTCAGTAGTAAAAGGAATGATGGGTTCTCTGGCCATGGTTATCAGAGGCTCGAACTCGATGAGTGGAGCGGGGATCTCTATCAGTGGAGCAGTCTCCAAAAGATCATTGAGATCAGAAATAGCTGACTCTGTTGCAAAGTCAGCTCCAAAGTGTTCTAGACACTGCTTAAGAATATCTTCGGTGGAGTCCGGGATTAGACTCTCAACGGCACACATTTCATCGGTCACTTCGCGATCGGCATCTTGTTGCATTAAACGAAAGATGTTGACCTCAGCTTTGAGGTTACCGAAAGCAATGGACATGTTTCCGTCCCGGCACCCGATGTGTGCGTTCGCGGTGGCAAGGAATGGACGGCCTAAGATGACCGGAATGCGGTTATCCTGACACGGCTCGGTGTCTAGAATGATAAAGTCCACAGGATAATAAAAGTCAGCGACTTTTACTAGGACATCTTCAATGATTCCTCTTGGAATCTTGATGGACTGATCAGCCAATTTCAGGGTGACATTGGTAGGCTTCATATCTTTCAGTCCTAACTGCTGATATACCGAGAATGGTATGAGGTTAACGCTAGCCCCTAAATCTAGCAAGGCAGTGCAGCTAAAGTTGTCGCCAATTTCACATTGGACAGTTGGGCTACCTGGATCCTTGTGTTTGATCACACTGTTGCGTTGAATGAACGCGGTAGCTTTTTCGGCCAAGAAGGCAGCTTTGGGTACATGCGTACGCCGCTTAACTGTGCACAAGTCCTTGAGGAATTTGGCATAGGAAGGGATTTGCTTGATAGCAGAAAAGAATGGGATATTGATCTGGACGTCTTTAAAGACATCTAAGATCTCAGAGAATTGCTGATCCCGCTTATCTTGGACAAGTCTGTCCGGGAAGGGACGCTTTACTCGACAAATGGATTTGTCTTTAGCCTTAGATTTCTGCACAGGGATATCTGATGTTGGTACAGAGGTAGAAGAAGCAGAGGTAGGATTGGTACTAGTTTCCTCTGTACGAGTGATAGGTGCTGGAGATGGCACCGGCGGTGGTTGGACTCCCATGTCCACAATTTTTCCAGATCGTAGGGTGGTTACAGCTTGCACCTCCCCTTGACAGTTCTCATTCTGGCTTTGAGATTGGGATCCGATCTCATATACTGCTCCTTTGGCATTTCCTTTAGGGTTAGCAATGGGTTGGCTAGGAAAAATGCCTTTAGCTTTCTCAGCTTCCAAGTTGCCTAAGCGTTGCTCTAGACGAAGCATGGATTGCTGTTGCTGTTGCTCTAGGCGTTGCATAGATTGTTGTTGCTGAGTAATGAGTTGAGCTAGAAGGTCTTCGATACCAGATTTGGGGAGCGACTGTTGGGGGGCAGCTAATGGGAGCTGAGGCACCAATTCGCGACTCGAGCTCATTGGGGCATTATAGTTATAGGCTGGAGAATTAGTTGGGACAATCGGTTGGTTCTGAAAGTTCTGGGGAACTCTTTGCTGATTCTGAAATGTGCTCTGTTGTCCAGAGTATTGACCCTGTTGGAATTGCTGGTTCTGAGTAGATGGGTACTGATTCTGCTGGTACTGACCCTGATTGAATTGCCTATTGGGTTGATTGAACCCAGGAGGATACATGCCCTGAGGTTGACGTGGAGGTTGAGCTTGTGGTTGAGTAGACTGAGGCCTCCAAGAGAAGTTAGGGTGGTTTCTCGTGTCCGGATGATAAGATTGACTATACGAGTTCTGAGTAGGAGGTTTGTATGTGCTGAAAGCACAAACTTCTTCCTGAAGAGGATTAGACCATCCTTCATTTAAAGGACAATGCTCAGTAGTATGGGAGGGTTGCAGATAGAGGGTACAGGATTCCATAGGGCTCTCGTGTCCCACATGCATGACTGGGGTAGATTGTTGAGTAGGCTTTTGTACAGACACAGCCAGTGCCGAGACTGACTTGCTCAACTCTTGAATGACTGATCGAAGCTCAGTATCAGCTGTAGCATCATGTCCCTTGGTTGTCCTTTGGACCGAAGTGGTTCGACTAAACTCTAAGTCAGTCGTCCAATGTTGAGAGTTTTCTCCTAACTCTCCCAAGAATTTGTATGCATCGGTCGGAGTTTGGTGCAGGAATTTTCCTTGGCACATTGACTCTACCATGGTCCGGGACTCATCAGTAAGTCCCTTATAGAAGACGTGGACAAGATTGCCCTTGTCGATGCTATGGTGGAGACACTTAGTCAGGTAGTCTAAGAATCTATCCCATGCTTCAAAAAATTTCTCATCGGACTTCTGTCTAAAGTCCTGAATGAGTTGCTTCATTTGGTTGGTCCGAGTCATGGGGTAGAATTTAGACATGAATTTGCCCACCAATTCTTTCCAACTGCTGATTGAATCAGCGGGTAAGGAGTAGAGCCAATCTGAGGCTCGGTCTTTGAACGAGAATGGGAAAACTCGCAGACGGACATTGTCATCATCGAGGTTCTGATTTTTGAAAAGTAGGATGACATGTTGGAATTCCCTAATATGGGAATATGGGTCTTCTCTTGGGAGACCACGAAAGGTTGGCAGCATTTGGATCGTCTGTGGCCTGATCTCAAATTGTACCGCCGTAGTAGGTGGGAGAACAATGCAAGTGGGCGGATTGGCAGAGATAGGAGCGAACGTCTCGATAAGAGGTCGTTCGACTGCCATGACTACAAAGGTAGTAGTACTGGGGGAGGCGGGTGGTGAAAGAGATGGGGAAGAATTCAGTGGAGGATCCACTGTAGGGATGTGATTCTCAGATCGAACCAAGCGTTTGTTCGGACGATTCCAAACGGGCATACGCGAATGAGGCAAGCTCTATACTTGGCAAAAAGTTGCCAGAGAGGAACACTATCCTAAATGATGCACACCAAGCACAGATAATCCTATTCTAAGCAATCAGGATATATTTTAGGAATTATCTTTGTTAGTTTTGGGGCTAGAGTAGATTATGACAGTGGGCGGACCACTGGTTTATCTTTTAACCGCCGGACTAACTGTTTTGCACTCAGAGGTTCTCACCAGGCTACACTCTTCAGAGCGAATCCTTTAGTACTAGCTCTAGTTAACAACAAGGCAATCCGAAGCCTAGACAGACGTGCGGCACAATGGCTGACTTAAGTACGTCCCAGACTAACCGGATTGGTCAAGTGTATAAGAAGAGTGTTCCCTCGGGTTAAGCTAGGGTTGGTGCGTGTTCCTAGTCCACACGTAACTAACCGCCGAATAGTCCAAGATGCCACGTCGAGCTCAGTGTACTTGAGTAGCAGGGACTTATGGGTGTGTTAGACAACAGGGACCCGCGCTCGTGGTCTTATTTCGATTGGATGTTAAGCGGGTTCGCTGTGTGTGGGTTTTTCCTCGAACACCGGGCTAATTGGCTCTACTTCTTGATTCTTTTTATTATAGATGGATCCTGGGGATCAATATCAGCTGGAGTGATGAGGTGGGTGATGAAATCCCACCAGTTTCAATTTTGGAGCTGGGTCTGCTCTCTTAGAGTTGATTGATTAACGGCCACTCCACGCAAGTCGAATAAGTTGTTGCTATAAAACAAATAGACAAGCGGCAATGATGCACCCAATATGCTCTGTATCGCACTCAAGGCGAGGATAGAGACTTACCTCCCGTGGGCCACGCCACGGGGTCTCCTCCGTGGGTTAGAGAGGGGTATCCTAATGGGCTTGGGCCCGACTCCACCTCTTTGAGCTTTCGCTCTCTACCCACACTGGATCGTGTTCCTGCAAAAAAGTTAGATCGCACGGTCTAGGTATTCGGGATTCTATTTGGAAGATCCTTGCCTTTTTAGGGTTCACTGAACAAGCACTAGATTTAGGCAAGTTTTTGAATTAGTTTCCAAATTCGAGATGGGTTAAAATTTAGGAATTCCCAGATTGGAAAATACCTAGATTGGAAAGTTTCCCGAACGGTGGAGATCTTCCAAGAAAGATTTGATTGCGAGATCCCTTATAATTTTGGGAAATTTCCCAAAATTGAAATTCTGCTAGATTTGGGGTGTTTCCTTTTTGCAGACTTTTCCAAATTCGGAAGATTTCTAAAGATAGAAATTCTTCTACAGAGGAAACTTCTAAGAGGGGAAACCCTAATTTAGCAAAGTTTCAAGATTTTAGAATCTTTCCAAAAATTGCAAATCCTTGATTGGTGATTTCTAAAAATCTGCAGAATATGAAACCCTAATTTTTTTTGAATTTTGATTTTATTATTTTTTTGGTAATTTCCACTTAATCTAGGGTTTCTAAAAAACCCTAGAACAAGATCTAGCAGTTATTTGGAAAGCAGTAAAATTCCTAAATTATTACAAATTGCACTCGGCCTTCCGAGGCATTAAAAATAGTAATTTAAAATACTGCTAAAAATCACTAAAAACAAAAAAATAGAAAGTTTCCCGAAAAGGTCGGGCTGTCCAAATTGAGCAGCTTTTCGCTTCAGCAACTTTCCAATTCCGTCTTTACGTCCTTTTTCGCAGTCCCGAACACCCGAGCGGCAGCGGCGCCATTTGATAGTATGATTTTTCCGCGTCGTTGGTTACGGAAACCCTTACTTCAACACAATTTTAATTAATCTGAGACTTTTAACCTGAAGAATGAGCAATTTTGCACAGTGGCTTGTGTCGGATGTCGATCCGCACTCGGAATTAGTCGGATTAGCGCGAATAAGAACAAAACTTACGGAATATCACAAGAAATAATAGATAAGAACGAACTTCATCATTCAGTGATCAAAATGTCTATTACAATGCTTGAATCGAACATAAAATAAAATAAGATGAACTAAAAAGCAGTTTTAAAGAAGAAAATTCTAAAGAGAGTTAGAGAGAGAAAGTTAGAAAGAGGTCTCTAGAAAGAGAGATTACTCTCTAGAGAGAGAAAACTAATTTAGAGAGAGAAATTTTTAACCTAGAGAGAGAACTGAGGAAATAAAGGGAGAAACTACCTCAGCAACTTCACCAGAATGGGATTGGACCATTGATCGGCCATTGTGGTGCACGGAATATGATGGTGGTTCTTGTGGGGCTGCTAAGTAGAAGGCAGTGCATGGTAGAGATGGAGTTGAAGGGAGATTTATTGGGTTTTGGGGTGCTGGACTACGGAGGAGCATGTAATGGAGGGTTGTAGGCGGCAAGGAGGAGATATGATCTCCACAGCAACAGTGAATGGAGGGTGCGCCTGTGGTCAAGATCTACTCCAGACAAGAGAACCCGTGGATTAGTTTCCACGTTTTGGAGATAAGACGCCAGCTGGTGCTTGGTAGAGAGTGGGGTGGATGGTGCACTAGCAGCAAGAAGAGCACTAGCTGCTCTTTGGAGAAGTGGCGGCGATCTGTGAGCAAGTGGTGATGTTGCACGGTGGTGCACTTGTGGGCGGTCTAGAAGGTGGAGAGGCTAACCTTGAATATGAGTTGGAGATGCAACAGGTCGTGGACGTACATAGCAGCGCTAAGAGGGGCAGTCACTGAAGATGGAGATCATAGGGTGAAATCGGTGGTGGAGGAGCCAGCAATCGTGGAGAGTTGAGGGCGGATCTGCTGGCTTTGCAAGTCCATGCACCAGCAAGGATGCCGGAGTTGCATGGCGATCACGGTGGGACACACCTGCTGGTGGTGCAAAGGAGATGCACCAGTCCAAGGGAGAGACGGCTTCCCCTTCTCCTTCAACGGACTGGAGTTGCAGGTTGCAACTCCAGCACGTTAGAGAGACGGGGTGTGGGGGGCGATGGCTGGTGCAGGCGCTCCAGCAGGTAGGAGTCGGTGATGATGGAGGCGCTGGTTGCTGCCAGTGGAGACTGATGTGAAGGCGAGGTGGAGGGCAGACGTCCTCTTCTTCTTCTCTTTTCTGGTTCTTTTTTTTTTTCTTTTTGTTTGTGGAACGGTGAAGAAGAGGAGGAGGGTGACGGTGGCTGGGTTTGCTTGAGGGATCCCAAAGGAGGATAGGACGATGGAGGAGATGAGGAGAGGGAGGCGAAGATAGAAGTGCTGTGTAACGTGGGGCGTAAGGAGCACTGACGGCCGGAGTTGCAGGTCTGCAACTCCGGCGTTAAAAAAAAAAAAAAAAAAAAAAACGGTAATGAAAAAAAAAAAAAAACGAAAACGAAAACGAAAAAAAAAAAAAAGAAAAAGAAGAAGAAGAAGAAGAAGAAGAAGAAGAAGAAGAAGAAGAAGAAGGAGACTGATGCCGTGGAGGAGCACTGACGGCCGGAGTTGCAGGCAACTCCGGCGAAGAAGAAGAAGAAGATGAAGAAAATGAGAAAGAGAAAAGAAGAAAAAGAAGAAGAATGGGGCCAAGGGTGAATGCGGGATTGATAGGGGGAGAGAAAGGAGAAGATTTGAGGGGGATTAGGGTTCGAACGAACCCTGCTCCCTCCTCTTATAAAGCTCCCTATTTCCATTAATGGAAATAGGGTATTTTTTGAAAATAAAAAAAAAAAAAATATATATATATATATATATATATATATATATTTTTTAAGTAAAAACCTACTTTTCTATGGGGAATCTCCCCAATTAGTGGACCCCCCATTTAATTAAAATTATTTTTGAAATTCGCGGGGTCCACTAACTGGTCGGACAGCGGGTCGATGCTGATGGGCCCGGCTACTGGCCCACATGGACTGATGATGTCCATCGTCTCACAAGATGATGTGACAGGCATTCTGAAGGCGATCGGATGGATGGTGACTTGATTGGGACCCAGATTGGTAGATCGACGGATCTAGAGAGATCCAACGGTCCGATTGAAGATCCAACGGTCCGATGGAAGATCCAACGGTCAGAAAGCTAAGGGAGATGAGATAGAGCTGATAGGCAGGAGTTCTGGGGTTAGGTCAGTAGATTCGAGGATCGAGAGATGAAGAGAGAGAGAGAATAAGGAGAGATGAGAGAAAAAGTATCAAAAAAATGGAAAAAAATCACTGGCGGAGGGTCTGGAACCCTGGTCTTCACTGTGACCATCCTCACGCTTCTCCAGTAGAGTCGACCATCATTCTTTGCTGACTCATGTGGCTTTAAACGCTTTGGTCCGTCTCTTGGTCATTGGCTCTCCTACTCTCTTCGTTCTTTGGGCCGGCTTTTTGGTCCTCTTATTCAGCCCATATTTGGCCCATATCTTCTAGTTATAGCATGTGGGCTTGTTAAGCTTTGATAATGGGCTTTCATGATCGATTTGGGCCCACAAGTCTCGAAAATCGTCCCATCGGGGTTTTCTGCGACAGAAGAAGCGCGTAATGAGACTTTATCAGAACGGCTTAATATTTAGACTTCCAAAAATGTGTTTAATGCATGCAAATATACCATTTCGTCCAGAAAAGTGTGTTTTACGCAATGAGATAGACTCTTACGTAGAAAAGTGGATAATTAGAGCAGTTTTACGTAGGAGAGTGCGATAACGCTAACAGGATAAGTGCTTAAAATAAGCACTTTTGAGCGAATATCATGGCCTAAGCCAAACAACTATAGGTTAGCTAGTAAATCTTATCAAACCCACGCTGGTCTGGTCAGGTAGCTAACGCACCACCCACAATATAAGCCATGTGGCAATTTCTTATAGGACATTGACTATATAGATGTTTGGTCAATCCTTAGGTGGACCTATAAACCCAAAATCAACCTGATTAGTGATTTCTAAGCATTAGTTGAAGTCATTTTCATGGGTTGATTTTAACCGTAGGAATTTGAGCATTATTTACCATTATTTGGGTACAAAGATCCAAAGGCTTAAAATCACTAATCGGGCTATTTTTTGGTTTGTGGGTCCACTTAGAGATTGGCCAAACATCTATATAGTCAGCGTCCTCTAAGAGTGTACCTCGTGGCTCATATTATGGGTAGTCAGTGCTTATCGATGGTCAATAAGTTTTATTCAAAGAGATGCAGTCATAGACCAATCAAGTACAAGCACAATCTAAAATTTGTGGGGCCCATAGTGGGGCCTACACAATCATAATGTGTAGATATGTAATTATCTACAAACCATCCCTAGATGGGCCTACAAACCAAAAATCAGCCTGATTAGCGATTTAAAAGTGTTGGATTGGAGATTTTCATTGGTTGATTTTTAACGGTGGGAATTTGATCATTCTTCACCATTATTTGGGTACAAGGATCCTATTTATGATTTATAAGCGTTGGATTGGAGATTTTCATGGGTTGATTTTAATCGTGGGAATTTGATCATTCTTCACCATTATTTGGGTACAAGGATCCAAAGGTTTTAAATCACTAATCATGCTGATTTTTGGTTTGTAGGCCCATCTAGGGATTGGTCAAACATCCATACGTTAGCATCCTCTAAAAGTGTGCCATGTGGCTTATATTCTAGACAGTCATCGAGGGCGGTTATGGTAGTGTTACTAGTATGAGGTGAGTGTTGGAGTGAATGAGGTTAGGGTGAGGACACATATTCTTGCGGAGGGGCATGGAAAATTGATCTGAGTGGAAAATCACTTTAAATCACTGTGTTAATCGGGATGTATTAATTTACGGAGTTTTTCTCAATTGCTCCCAAGCAACCGTAAACTAATATCCAGTAACTTAATGCATTTGTATTCATTTGCAAAATGTATTCATTTACAGTGTACCAAGTAGAGCCTTAAAGAAATCTAAATGGGTTTTTCTTACACGTGGAAGGCATCCAGACCATCCATATGATGAGTACATTTTGAATTGGCCATGGAGATCATGGCCTTGTCTACATCATATATCTATATTTACCATGTCTTTAATTGACATGTGGTAGTGTACTATGGGATTGAACTTGGGTAGGAGATGTTGGGGTGATAAATTCGTGGACCTCCCCGGCCCCACCAATCCTGAGAACGGGGTATATGTAATACCCTGAACTTTCGTTCTAGGGTATTATGGTAAATTCACCTAATAATAATAACTTAAAACTTTTTTCAGACTCTTATTATTGTTTTTATTGTTTAATATCATGCTTGAGTATGTGTATTTAATTTAGTTTCATTCTGATAATTTTAAAAAACCTACTATTTTTGAAACTCACACTTTAGGGCTAAATTCTTGCTAAAAATAATAAATCATAACTTGCAGGGGACTTTTTTTTGCCGCAGCTAACATTCCAGAACTTTTATTGATATTCGCTCAAAAGTGCTTATTTTAAGCACTTATCCTGTTAGCGTTATCGCACTCTCCTACGTAAAACTGCTCTAATTATCCACTTTTCTACGTAAGAGTCTATCTCATTGCGTAAAACACACTTTTCTGGACGAAATGGTATATTTGCATGCATTAAACACATTTTTGGAAGTCTAGATATAAAGCCATTCTGATTGAGTCTCATTACGCGCTTCTTTTGTCGCAGGAAACCCGATCAGACGGTTCTCAAGACTGGTGGGCCCACAATCAACCTCTAGAACCTATGATCAAAGCCCAAAAGCCAGTGGACTTGGACAAAAAGATGTAGGCCAAAGACGGGAGAGCCAGAGAGTCGGAAAAGCCTAAGAGAAGATTAAGAGGGAAGGAGAGGCAAGCCCTCAAAGAAGAGACTAAGGAGATTAAAGCTTATCAACTAACACAAGATGAGGACTTGCTCAATTGGTAAAGCATGCAGAAGACCAAGTCAAAGACCAAGGTTCAAGCCCCTATACTATCATTTTTCTCTTTATTTTGTAATATTTCTCTCTCTTCTCTCCTCTCTCTCTCCAAACCATCATTCTCTCTCTACTCTTGAATCCACATCATCCGATCCTCTCCCCTCCCTCAATCACTCAATTCTATGGCCTACCTTGGCCAATTTCCATTACTCGATCATCACCGTCCATCTCTACCATGCGATCGCTCAGTCAGTCCCCAATCATCCATTTTACCATCTCATAAATCCAATGGCCCTCATCACTTCATGTTCAATCCTATGGGCCTAAGCCAAGATGAAGTGCGGGCCCGGGCCCATTACCCATGGCCCAGCCATCCAGTGGGACCCACATACCCAACATGGACTGGAAATGGCTGCTAAAGAAGGAAAGAAGAGAATTTTGAAAAGAATTTTTAAAAATCAAACATTTTTCAAAAAGGAATTTTTTGACTCAATCTTTTCAAAAAAATGGAGGTATTTACATTTTAGAAACGTGGGTTTCTAAGTTAGGAACCCACGGTTATATACAAAGGTTGTCTAGAAGAAAGATATTTTGTGGAAAAGAATTTTTAAAAAATCGTGGGATTCTAATCTGGGAACCCACGATTTTACCAAAAAAATGAAGGAGAATCAAAAGATTTTTAAGAAACCGTGGGTTTCTAATATAGGAACCCACGGTTCCTACCAAAAGATGGAAAATGAGCTTTAAAGAAATAGAAACCGTGGTTCCCATATATAAAGGGTGGAGATATCAAACCCTAGACCCCCCCCCCCCCCCCCACGTTTTGGAATAAGAAGAATTCCTTCTTCTTGCTGCCATTACGCCCACACCACCAGCCGTTCCTCCATCAAGACCCCCAGCCATTCACTCAACGTTTTTGAAAGAAGAGAGTTCTCTCTTCTTGTAAAAACCTCCCCCGAATCGATCCCTTCCTCTCTCCCACGTTCTCAAACTCTCTTGACCGTCCCTCTCTCTCCCATTTTCCATCCACGTTTTCTTCAAAAAAAAAAAAAGAGTAAAGAAGAATGAAGGTGGGAAGAGGTAAAGCTTCTTGTCTTTAGTTGCTGCCCATCCTTGCTGATTCGTCTCCACTCCAAGGTAAGAGTTCTCTTCTCTCTCTAGATCTCTCCACTTTCTCTCTCCCCCATATTTTCTCTCTCTAGGATAGCCTTCTTCGATGTTTCTCTCTCTACATTTTCTCATTTCTCTCTCTAATTTTTATGGTTTTCTAGGTTAATTTTTGAATTTAGTTTGGTTTTGTAAGACTCATTGAGGATGAATAAAATTATTATTTTTGCATTTGTTAGTTTACTTTTGTGTTTTTGATTATTTGTGGTAATTTCTCTCTCTAAAAATCACTAAGAATGTTTTAAATCCATCACCATTCTCACCTCTCCATGTTTTCTTGATAAAAATCCGTCATTTCATGTCGTTGAATTACGCAAACTAACCCCGAGTGCGGATCGACATCCGACACGAGCCACTGTACAACCCTGTGATTTTTGCAGGATTTGAGTGAAAAAGAATCGGATAATTACAAATATTGTTGAGATCTAGGATTTTCGAAACCAACGACGCGGAAAAATCCTACTTTCAAATGGCGCCGCTGCCGCTCGGGTGTACGGGAGTGCGAAAAAGGACGTAAAGACGGAATTGGAAAGTTGCTGAAGCGGAAAGCTGCTCAATTTGGACAGCCCGACCTTTTCGGGAAACTTTCTATTTTTGATTTTTAGCGATTTTTAGCAGTCTTTTTAAATTACTATTTTTAATGCCTCGGAAGGCCGAGTAAAATTTGTAATAATTTAGGAATTTTACTGCTTTCCAAATAACTGCTAGATCTTGTTCTAGGGTTTTTTAGAAACCCTAGATTAAGTGGAAATTACCAAACAAATAATAAAATCAAAATTCAAAAAAATTAGGGTTTTATATTCTGCAGATTTTTAGAAATCACCAATCAAGGATTTGCGATTTTTGGAAAGATTCCAAAATCTTGATACTCTACTTAATTAGGGTTTCCCCTCTTAGAAGTTTCCTCTTTAGAAGAATTTCTATCTTTAGAAATCTTCCGAATTTGGAAAAGTCTGCAAAAGGAAACGCCCCAAATCTAGCAGAATTTCAATTTTGGGAAATTTCCCAAAATTATAAGGGATCTCGCAATCAAATCTTTCTTGGAAGATCTCCACAGTTCGGGAAACTTTCCAATCTAGGTATTTTCCAATCTGGGAATTCCTAAATTTTAACCCATCTCGAATTTGGAAACTAATTCAAAAACTTGCCTAAATCTAGTGCTTGTTCAGTGAACCCTAAAAAGGCAAGGATCTTCCAAATAGAATCCCGAATACCTAGACCGTGCGATCTAACTTTTCTGCAGGAACACGATCCAGTGTGGGTAGAGAGCGAAAGCTCAAAGAGGTGGAGTCGGGCCCAAGCCCATTAGGATACCCCTCTCTAACCCACGGAGGCGACCCCGTGGCGTGGCCCACGGGAGGTAAGTCTCTATCCTCGCCTTGAGTGCGATACAGAGCAATTTGGGTGAATCATTGCCGCTTGTCTATTTGCTTTCGCATACATACTATTCGACTTGCGTGGCGTGGCCGTTAATTAAACAACTCTAAGAGAGCAAACCCAGCTCCAAAATTGAAACTGGTGGGATTTCATCACCCACCTCATCACTCCAGCTGATATTGATCCCCAGGATCCATCTATAATAAAAAGAATCAAGAAGTAGAGCCAATTAGCCCGGTGTTCGAGGAAAATTCCACGCAAAACGAACCCGCTTAACATCCAATCGAAATAAGACCACGAGCGCGGGTCCCTGTTGTCTAACACACCCATAAGTCCCAGCTACTCAAGTACACTGAGCTCGACGTGGCATCTTGGACTATTCGGCGATTAGTTACGTGTGGACTAGGAACACGCATCAACCCTAGCTTAACCCGAGGGAACACTCTTCTTATCCACTTGACATATCCGGTTAGTCTGGGACGTACTTAAGTCAGCCATTGTGCCGCACGTCTGTCTAGGCTTCGGATTGCCTTGTTGTTAACTAGAGTTAGTACTAAAGGATTCGCTCTGAAGAGTGTAGCCTGGTGAGAACCTCTGAGTGCAAAACAGTTAGTCCGGCGGTTAAAAGATAAACCAGTGGTCCGCCCACTGTCATAATCTACTCTAGCCCCAAAACTAATAAAGATAATTCCTAAAATATATCCTGATTGCTTAGAATAGGATTATCTGTGCTTGGTGTGCATCATTTAGGATAGTGTTCCTCTCTGGCAACTTTTTGCCAAGTATAGAGCTTGCCTCATTCGCGTATGCCCGTTTGGAATCGTCCGAACAAACGCTTGGTTCGATCTGAGAATCACGTCCCTACAGTGGATCCTCCACTGAATTCTTCCCCATCTCTTTCCCCACCCGCCTCCCCCAATACTACTACCTTTGTAGTCATGGCAGTCGAACGACCTCTTATCGAGACGTTCGCTCCTATCTCTGCCAATCCGCCCACTTGCATTGTTCTCCCACCTACTACGGCGGTACAATTTGAGATCAGGCCGCAGACGATCCAAATGCTGCCTACCTTTCGTGGTCTCCCAAGAGAAGACCCATATTCCCATATTAGGGAATTCCAACATGTCATCCTACTTTTCAAGAATCAGAACCTCGATGATGACAATGTCCGTCTGCGAGTTTTCCCATTCTCGCTCAAAGACCGAGCCTCAGATTGGCTCTACTCCTTACCCGCTGATTCAATCAGCAGTTGGAAAGAGTTGGTGGGCAAATTCATGTCTAAATTCTACCCCATGACTCGGACCAACCAAATGAAGCAACTCATCCAGGACTTTCGACAGAAGTCCGATGAGAAATTTTTTGAAGCTTGGGATAGATTCCAAGACTACCTGACTAAGTGTCCCCACCATAGCATCGACAAGGGAAATCTTGTCCATGTCTTCTATAAGGGACTTACTGATGAGTCCCGGACCATGGTAGAGTCAATGTGCCAAGGAAAATTCCTGCACCAAACTCCGACCGATGCATACAAATTCTTGGGAGAGTTAGGAGAAAACTCTCAACATTGGACGACTGACTCAGAGTTCAGTCGAACCACTTCGGTCCAAAGGACAACCAAGGGACATGATGCTACAGCTGATACTGAGCTTCGATCTGTCATTCAAGAGTTGAGCAAGTCAGTCTCTGCACTGGCTGTGTCAGTACAAAAGCCTACTCAACAATCTACCCCAGTCATGCATGTGGGACACGAGAGCCCTATGGAATCCTGCACCCTCTGTCTGCAACCCTCCCATACTACTGAGCATTGTCCTTTGAATGAAGGATGGTCTAATCCTCTTCAGGAAGAAGTTTGTGCTTTCAGCACATACAAACCACCCACTCAGAACTCGTATAGTCAATCATATCATCCGGACACGAGAAACCACCCTAACTTCTCTTGGAGGCCTCAGTCTACTCAACCACAAGCTCAACCTCCACGTCAACCTCAGGGCATGTATCCTCCTGGGTTCAATCAACCCAATAGGCAATTCAATCAGGGTCAGTACCAGCAGAATCAGTACCCATCTACTCAGAACCAGCAATTCCAACAGGGTCAATACTCTGGACAATCGAGCACATTTCAGAATCAGCAAAGAGTCCCACAGACCTTTCAGAACCAACCGATTGTCCCAACTAATTCTCCAGCCTATAACTATAATGCCCCAATGAGCTCCAGTCGCGAATTGGTGCCTCAGCTCCCATTAGCTGCTCCCCAACAGTCGCTCCCCAAATCTGGTATCGAAGACCTTCTAGCTCAACTCATTACTCAGCAACAACAATCTATGCAACGCCTAGAGCAACAGCAACAGCAATCCATGCTTCGTCTAGAGCAACGTCTAGGTAACTTGGAAGCTGAGAAAGCTAAGGGGATCTTTCCTAGCCAACCCATTGCAAACCCTAAAGGAAATGCCAAAGGGGCAGTATATGAGATCGGATCCCAATCTCAAAGCCAGAATGAGAAGTGTCAAGGGGAGGTGCAAGCTGTAACCACCCTACGATCTAGAAAAACTGTGGACATGGGAGTCCAACCACCACCGGTGCCATCTCCAGCACCCATCACTCGTACAGAGGAAACTAGTACTAATCCTACCTCTGCTTCTTCTACCTCTGCACCAACATCAGATATCCCTGTGCAGAAATCTAAGGCTAAAGACAAATCTATTTGTCGAGTAAAGCCTCCCTTCCCGGACAGACTTGTCCAAGATAAGCGGGATCAGCAATTCTCAGAGATCTTAGACGTCTTTAAAGACGTCCAGATCAATATCCCATTCCTTTCTGCTATCAAGCAAATCCCTTCCTATGCCAAATTTCTCAAAGACTTGTGCACAGTTAAGCGGCGTACGCATGTACCCAAAGCTGCCTTCTTGGCCGAAAAAGCTACCGCGTTCATTCAACGCAATAGTGTGATCAAACACAAGGATCCAGGTAGCCCAACTGTCCAATGTGAAATTGGAGACAACTTTAGCTGCACTGCCTTGCTAGATTTAGGGGCTAGCGTTAACCTCATACCGTTCTCGGTATATCAGCAGTTAGGACTGAAAGATATGAAGCCTACCAATGTCACCCTGAAATTGGCTGATCAGTCCATCAAGATTCCAAGAGGAATCATTGAGGATGTCCTAGTAAAAGTTGCTGACTTTTATTATCCTGTGGACTTTATCATTCTAGACACCGAGCCGTGTCAGGATAACCGCATTCCGGTCATCTTAGGCCGTCCATTCCTTGCCACCGCGAACGCACACATCGGGTGCCGGGACGGAAACATGTCCATTGCTTTCGGTAACCTCAAAGCTGAGGTCAACATCTTTCGTTTAATGCAACAAGATGCCGATCGCGAAGTGACCGATGAAATGTGTGCCGTTGAGAGTCTAATCCCGGACTCCACCGAAGATATTCTTAAGCAGTGTCTAGAACACTTTGCGGCTGACTTTGCAACAGAGTCAGCTATTTCTGATCTCAATGATCTTTTGGAGACTGCTCCACTGATAGAGATCCCCGCTCCTCTCATCGAGTTCGAGCCTCTGATAACCATGGCCAGAGAACCCATCCTTCCTTTACCTACTGAAGTCAAACCTCTTCAATCCGTGTCTTCTGTGACACCTATTTCTACTCCATCTGCTCCAATATTGGAGCTTAAGCCTCTTCCCACAGATCTTTCCTATGCCTATCTTGGTCCCAAGGAAACCTACCCTGTCATTCTTGCTTCCGCTTTGTCTGAGAGTGAACGTAAGAAACTTCTCGAGCTGCTCAACGAGCACAAATCTGCGATAGGTTGGACTATAGATGATATTCGAGGCATAGACCCCTCGGTGTGCCAACATCACATCTATCTCGAGGATGAATCCAAAACCTCTCGAGAACACCAGAGGAGGTTGAACCCCGTCTTGAAGGATGTAGTCCGGGATGAGGTCCTTAAACTGTTAGATGCGGGTATCATTTACCCCATCTCCGATAGCAAATGGGTGAGTCCTATTCATGTCGTCCCTAAAAAGGCAGGATTCACAGTTGTGGAAAATGAGAACAAAGAAATGGTAACCCAGCGCCTGAAGAAAGGGTGGAGAGTCTGCATCGATTACCGACGACTCAACACCAACACGAGGAAGGACCATTTTCCTTTACCCTTCATAGACCAAATGTTGGAGAGATTAGCAGGTCACTCCTATTACTGCTTCCTCGATGGTTACTCAGGGTATAATCAAATACCAATCTCCCCTGAGGATCACGAGAAGACAACCTTCACTTGTCCCTTTGGCACTTTTGCCTACAAGCGCATGCCCTTTGGCCTCTGCAATGCACCCGCGACCTTTCAAAGGTGTATGATGAGCATATTCTCCGACATGGTGGAAAAATTCCTCGAAGTCTTTATGGACGACTTCTCAGTTTTTGGGTCATCCTTTGATGACTGTCTGACCCATCTAGGACTGGTACTTCAACGCTGTCAGGACAAGCGACTTGTCCTCAATTGGGAGAAATGCCACTTCATGGTGAAGAAGGGCATTGTTCTGGGACATGTCATTTCCCATCAGGGCATTGAGGTCGACAAAGCTAAAATCGATATCATCTCGACCTTGCCCATTCCTAAGTCCGTGCGTGACATCCGATCCTTTTTGGGACACGGAGGATTCTATAGGCGATTCATCAAGGACTTCTCTCAAATCGCTCGACCTCTGTCCCATCTTCTGGCTAAAGATAGTCCTTTCGACTTTAATGCTGACTGTGTCAAGGCATTTGAGCGTCTCAAATCTGAGCTCACTACTGCGCCCATTATCCGTCCCCCGGACTGGACTCTACCTTTCGAGGTAATGTGCGATGCTTCTGACTACGCGTTAGGAGCCGTTCTAGGGCAGAGAGTTGACAAAAGGTCACACGTGATCTACTACGCGAGCAAAACTCTTAACTCTGCCCAAATGAATTACTCTACCACTGAGAAAGAACTCCTGGCGGTAGTCTTCGCCCTTGATAAATTCCGTCAGTACCTCTTAGCCACTAAGGTGGTTGTGTACACTGATCATGCAGCCCTTCGTTATCTCATGTCGAAAAAGGAAACCAAACCTCGATTAATTCGATGGATTCTCTTACTGCAGGAATTCGACCTCGAGATTAAGGATAAGAAAGGAACTGAGAATGTAGTGGCTGATCACTTGTCTAGACTGACTTTAGAGTCATCCTTCGACACCCAGCCCATCCCTGAAACCTTTCCAGACGAACAACTGTTCGCCATCTCTGTTAATCCTTGGTATGCTGACATTGTCAACTACCTTGTCACCGAAGAAATGCCTTCACACTGGTCAAAACAGGACAAAAGCCAATTCCTAGCAAGAGTTAAGTACTACTCTTGGGATGACCCTTATTTGTATAAATACTGTCCTGACCAGATCATTCGTCTCTGTGTCCCTGAGTCGGACCAACTCAATATCTTGTCCTCGTGTCATGACCAACCTTGTGGTGGTCATTTCAGTACTAAGAAAACTGCAGAAAAAGTTCTGCAATGCGGATTCTACTGGCCCACATTATTTAAAGATGCCCATATCTACAGCAAAACTTGTCCTAATTGCCAGCATCTAGGCCGCATCTCCCAGAGGAACATGATGCCCCTAACTCCCATCCAGGTTGATGAAATATTTGATATTTGGGGGATCGACTTCATGGGCCCCTTTCCCGTTTCCTATGGTTTTGAGTACATTCTCCTTGCGGTAGACTATGTCTCCAAATGGATAGAAGCCATTCCCACCAAGACCAATGACCACAAAGTAGTGGTCAAATTCCTAAAGGAGTTCATCTTCGCTCGATTCGGTGCCCCTAAGGCCATCATTAGTGATGGGGGCACCCATTTCTGCAATAAGATATTCGAGAACTTAATGAAGAAGTATGGGGTAACCCACAAGGTTGCCCTAGCTTATCATCCGCAGACTAGTGGTCAAGTGGAGGTTTCTAATCGTCAGATCAAGCAGATCTTGGAGAAGACAGTCAATACCACACGTAAAGACTGGTCTACTCGTCTCACTGATGCTTTATGGGCATACAGAACCGCCTACAAGACCCCACTCAATATCTCCCTATCGTCTCGTCTTTGGGAAACCTTGTCATCTACCGGTAGAGATTGAACATCGTGCCCTATGGGCCATTAAGAAACTCAACTTCGACCTAGACTCCGCAGGGGAGGAGCGGAAACTTCAAATGAATGAGTTAGAAGAACTCAGAAATGATGCCTACAACTTGTCCAAGAATTACAAAGCCAAAATGAAGTGGATACATGACAAGAGCATCCTCAGGAAAGAGTTCCAGCCAGGACAGAAGGTCCTTCTTTATAATTCTCGTCTCCATCTCTTCCCTGGGAAACTGAAATCTAGGTGGACCGGTCCTTATACGGTCACAGCAGTCACACCCTTTGGGGCAGTCACTATTGAGGATCCCAAGGATCACTCCTCTTTTCAGGTAAATGGCCAGCGTCTTAAACAGTTCCATGAACTTGACGTATTATTCATTCAGACTTTTGAGATCGATCTCATCGATCCTGTCTATGTCGACTGATGATCCACTCAATCTCCTATGCTCCAACTTGGTTGGGGGTGCCTGTCACCCCCGTTGTGTCTGGCTGAAGACGTAAAACTTAGCGCTTTCGGAAAGGCAATTCCGGTATTCCTAGAGTACATGAGTCTCATGCATTTGTTATTATTGTTATATCTTTAAAAATGCAGGTACATTCATTCTTCCGATCATCAGGTATCACACACTGTCGAGTTTCTACCGACTTGGTAACATCTTCCCTGAACCTTTGCATCATCATCACCGATTTTTCATCATTTTATGTCCCGGTCATGAGCACCGAGGACGGTGCTGTATTTTGGTTGGGGGTGGGGTATTTACCAAAACTCATGTCTTCATTTTGATAAAAAAAAAAAAAAAAAAAAAAAAAAAACTTTTTATTTTTGGGGTGATTTCTGATGTTCTCCAAAAGTTTTCTAGAATTTTAAAAAAATGTGACAAATACCCTGACTTTGATTAGCTGAAAACCTCCGTTAAGTCAGTATTGAGGATGTCAATTTTTGTTTAAGATTAGCTTTGAGTCAAGTCAAGCGTGACTACAGCAGGTTTGAAAACTCAGAAAAACTCATATTCGGCACAATTGTACACTATCAATATCAGAGTCACCCTAAGTTTAGAAATTCTGGAGATCCTGTGAGAATAATTGTGGAGACCTAACCCAGTGAGCTTTCGAGCCTTTAATCGTTTCAGAGAGTTATACATTAATCCTGAGTCACAAGATGACTCACTATTCTTCATGCCCGCAATATTCGTTGAGAGATCTCATTATCTTTTGCTTCGATCATAAAACTCGGAACGACATCAAAAATTGGATTACTACGACAGAACCTTCTCTGTATCTAGTCAAGACAGTATACATGATAGTGCAAACCTTAGAAAATGATTTAGGCCATTTTTCTGAACCATTCAGCCTTTTTACTCACCTGAATTATACTTCACTAGAAACCCCTTGAGCCATTCTATAAAAGCTTTTTTTTGTAAACCCATCAACCTAAAATCCAGTCTAGCTACGAAACATGACTGGCTACCCTTATTTTGAGATGGACAATAGAATAACTGATGTGGGTGTACCGTGAAAAGAAAAGTAAAGAAGAAGAATCAAAAGGAAAAGAAAGTGGTTCAAGCCAAAAACAAAATATAGAAAGAAAGTATGAAGAAGAGCTGAAAAGAAATTGAGCAGTCTCAGAAATATCAAGAAAAAGAGAAAAATACGAAAAAAGGAAAAAGAACCAGATAATGGTGTTACGTCGCAGGAAAAATTCAAGAAATTGGCAATATCCTCTCAAGATCTTTGAAATCCTGTATACCTTTATTTTTCTACACCTGACCTAAGCCTCATTACAACCCAGGAAAGTCCTACTTGATTCTAGGATAGCACGATCATAAAATGTGGAGATTGGAGAAGGAGAAGCTATAGAGTTTGATCTAACGTTCCCGAGTGAAGTGGTATTCCAATCATGAGATCTTCTTCTGTTAAAGATGTCCTTCCTTCAAATAATACACATGTGAGATCTTTGCTTTCATATATCAATACATCTCCTCACATATAAATTGAGAGAAAAGAAGAAAACCCTTCTTGTGTGATTCTATTCTGAGTGCTAAACGTGTGAGATTTGAGGTCGAGGCATAAAAACTTAGAGGTGATCTAGAAATCTTTACTGTCGGATGATGAGAATGTTGAGCACACACACACGCAGAGTCTGACTATTCTGGGTCATGATTATCAGTCTGTAGTCTTGCAAATACTTTCTAACTCTTCGCTAGCATGTAACTGTTTTTGCATCCATTCAATGATTTGACGAACGGTGTTTTCCCGGAGCTAATATGAAAAAGTGTGCAGCATGTGCAGAGCCCTTTTAAGCTCATTTATTTCGCACTAATTGCCAAGGATTGGCAATATGCTGGTTGGGGGTTGTGATATTCGCTCAAAAGTGCTTATTTTAAGCACTTATCCTGTTAGCGTTATCGCACTCTCCTACGTAAAACTGCTCTAATTATCCACTTTTCTACGTAAGAGTCTATCTCATTGCGTAAAACACACTTTTCTGGACGAAATGGTATATTTGCATGCATTAAACACATTTTTGGAAGTCTAGATATAAAGCCATTCTGATTGAGTCTCATTACGCGCTTCTTTTGTCGCAGGAAACCCGATCAGACGGTTCTCAAGACTGGTGGGCCCACAATCAACCTCTAGAACCTATGATCAAAGCCCAAAAGCCAGTGGACTTGGACAAAAAGATGTAGGCCAAAGACGGGAGAGCCAGAGAGTCGGAAAAGCCTAAGAGAAGATTAAGAGGGAAGGAGAGGCAAGCCCTCAAAGAAGAGACTAAGGAGATTAAAGCTTATCAACTAACACAAGATGAGGACTTGCTCAATTGGTAAAGCATGCAGAAGACCAAGTCAAAGACCAAGGTTCAAGCCCCTATACTATCATTTTTCTCTTTATTTTGTAATATTTCTCTCTCTTCTCTCCTCTCTCTCTCCAAACCATCATTCTCTCTCTACTCTTGAATCCACATCATCCGATCCTCTCCCCTCCCTCAATCACTCAATTCTATGGCCTACCTTGGCCAATTTCCATTACTCGATCATCACCGTCCATCTCTACCATGCGATCGCTCAGTCAGTCCCCAATCATCCATTTTACCATCTCATAAATCCAATGGCCCTCATCACTTCATGTTCAATCCTATGGGCCTAAGCCAAGATGAAGTGCGGGCCCGGGCCCATTACCCATGGCCCAGCCATCCAGTGGGACCCACATACCCAACATGGACTGGAAATGGCTGCTAAAGAAGGAAAGAAGAGAATTTTGAAAAGAATTTTTAAAAATCAAACATTTTTCAAAAAGGAATTTTTTGACTCAATCTTTTCAAAAAAATGGAGGTATTTACATTTTAGAAACGTGGGTTTCTAAGTTAGGAACCCACGGTTATATACAAAGGTTGTCTAGAAGAAAGATATTTTGTGGAAAAGAATTTTTAAAAAATCGTGGGATTCTAATCTGGGAACCCACGATTTTACCAAAAAAATGAAGGAGAATCAAAAGATTTTTAAGAAACCGTGGGTTTCTAATATAGGAACCCACGGTTCCTACCAAAAGATGGAAAATGAGCTTTAAAGAAATAGAAACCGTGGTTCCCATATATAAAGGGTGGAGATATCAAACCCTAGACCCCCCCCCCCCACGTTTTGGAATAAGAAGAATTCCTTCTTCTTGCTGCCATTACGCCCACACCACCAGCCGTTCCTCCATCAAGACCCCCAGCCATTCACTCAACGTTTTTGAAAGAAGAGAGTTCTCTCTTCTTGTAAAAACCTCCCCCGAATCGATCCCTTCCTCTCTCCCACGTTCTCAAACTCTCTTGACCGTCCCTCTCTCTCCCATTTTCCATCCACGTTTTCTTCAAAAAAAAAAAAAAAAAAAAAAAAAAAAAAAAAAAAAAAAAAAAAAAAAAAAAAGAGTAAAGAAGAATGAAGGTGGGAAGAGGTAAAGCTTCTTGTCTTTAGTTGCTGCCCATCCTTGCTGATTCGTCTCCACTCCAAGGTAAGAGTTCTCTTCTCTCTCTAGATCTCTCCACTTTCTCTCTCCCCCATATTTTCTCTCTCTAGGATAGCCTTCTTCGATGTTTCTCTCTCTACATTTTCTCATTTCTCTCTCTAATTTTTATGGTTTTCTAGGTTAATTTTTGAATTTAGTTTGATTTTGTAAGACTCATTGAGGATGAATAAAATTATTATTTTTGCATTTGTTAGTTTACTTTTGTGTTTTTGATTATTTGTGGTAATTTCTCTCTCTAAAAATCACTAAGAATGTTTTAAATCCATCACCATTCTCACCTCTCCATGTTTTCTTGATAAAAATCCGTCATTTCATGTCGTTGAATTACGCAAACTAACCCCGAGTGCGGATCGACATCCGACACGAGCCACTGTACAACCCTGTGATTTTTGCAGGATTTGAGTGAAAAAGAATCGGATAATTACAAATATTGTTGAGATCTAGGATTTCCGAAACCAACGACGCGGAAAAATCCTACTTTCATTTATAAAAAAATTATTTTGTGGGCCCGAGACACAAAAGATATTCCTATTTTATCCTTACCAACTTACCTGTGAAATTTGGAACCTTTCCTAAGAAATGAAAACTTTAGTCAAAAATTTTGGGAGATTTTGACAAAATCGTATTTTTCATAATTTTTTAAACTTTTCTACCATTCTTATAATTTTTAAATTAATATTTAATTATATTTTATTTATTTAATAGGAATGTGGGACCCATGAATCACTTTCGGGTCATTCCGATGTCATTTGACACTTTTCCGATGCTTTGAATATTTTTTTATGATTTTTACTTATTTAGACTACTTTTTGTGATTTACGTGTGTGACATGTGTCAATACCTTGATGTATGAACTTTTAAAATATATAATATAGTTTAATTGAATTAATAAATAATTATTTGTGTTATGATTGTTGGGGTGGGCCCGTATGGCCAATCTAGAGATCTTTTGGGCTTAATAATATTCTTAAATGAAGTCTATTGATGTATATGGGCCTTGGGCGCATTTCTAACCCATTAATAGTGTAAAATATAAGTTTTTGAGGGTTGAAAAAGTCATCCCTTTGCTAGTTACGAATTTTAACAAAATAGAAACCATAATCCTTCCCTAAACCTATTTATGAAAATCCTAAAGCTTTGGAAGCTTTCACAAACCCAACTCCATTGAAGAATAGAGAAAGCTCCATTAAACCTTCATCCGGGCACCGATCGTAATAGAGCAAGAAGGGAGAATTGACGGAGACTCCGATTAGAAGAACATACTCCAAAGAGAGGACGATCCAACGACTTTCAGATTTGAAGAAACTTTTGATTTTCATTAAAGTTCAAGAAACCTTGAGGTAAGTGTGTTCAATCCATCCTATACTTATTTTTCTTCAAGATTTTGTTTTTCTTTCATTAGATAATGGTTGATACTCATTATAAATTAATTTCAACAATATTTACTTTATTCTTATTGGGTTGATCTTTATTTTGGGCCACCATGATGGGTTTGGCCATCGTCTATTTTGTACTTATAACGGATGATTATGTCCTTTATCATTTTCGTTGTATTTTTATAATTTAAATATTTTTATAATTATTTTTTTCTAAATACCTCTATAAATCTATTTTCCAAAACCATTTAGTTTGTATTTTTCTGATTTGTATTGATTAAGTTATGATTTTTCTAAGTTATTGGACTTTACCAAAAAACCCAAAATTTTAGATTTTCCACAGTCTACTTCACTTAGAATTTCGATCTCTATTTTTAACCTAAATATTTTTCTAATTATTTTTCATAGATACCTCTATCAATCTAGTTTCTAGAACTTTTGAGTTTGTATTTTTTTGATTTGTATTGATTAAGTTATGATTTTTCTAATTTGTTAGACTTAACAAAAAACCTAGAATTTTAGATTTTACATGGTCTAATTCACTTCGGATTTCGATCTATATTTTTTATCTAAATATTTTCTAATTATTTTATATAGATACCTCTATCAATCTAGTTTTTAAAACATTTGATTTTTGTATTTTTCTGATTTTTATTGATTAAGTTATGATTTTTTAGGTTGTTGGACTTTACCAAAAAAACCAGAATTTTAGATTTTACATGATCCACTTCACTTGGGATTTCGATCTATAGTTTTAACCTAAATATTTTTTTAATTTCTTTTCATAGATACCTCTATCAATCTAGTTTCTATAACCTTTGAGTTTATATTTTTTTGATTTGTATTAATTAAGTTATAATTTTTCAAACGTGCTGGACTTTTCTGTAAAATACAAAATTTTAGATTTTACATTGTCCGCTTCACTTGAGGTTTAGATCTATATTTTTAATCTAAATATTTTTTTAATTATCTTTTCTAGATACCTCTATTAATCTAGTTTCTAGAACCTTTGAGTTTGTATTTTTCTGATTTGTATTGATTAAATTATGATTTTTCAAATATACAGAACTTTTCTGTTAAACTCAGAATTTCAGATTCTGTCCGGCCCACTTTATTAAGGGTCTCGACCTATATTTTGAATCTGAATGTTTTTCTATTTATTTTTTCTAAAAATCTCTATGAATCTAGTTTTTAAATCCATTAAGTTTGTATTTTTTAATTTATATTTATTTAGTTATAATTTTTACAAGAAACTATGTTTTCTGTGAACTACTTATTTCTTGGATTTTGGACGATTAATGGCCTTGGGAACCCTTAGTGGTTCAGTCATGACTTATTGAATATTAAGGGGTTTAGCCCTTGTTGTTTGACTAAACTCGAGATGGTTTGACCTATACTTGTATGCATGGGGATCCCACCCATGTGTCTTGTATCCCTCATAGGGTTCGGCCAAGTGTCTTGGATCCCTGTTTAGGGTTCGGCCTTAAGTCATGGATTCCTCATAGGGTACGGCCATGGTGTGTTGGATTCTCTTGAGACCTTCACTTATATTGTTAATCGATGTTGATCGTGATCTTTGGTGATTATTTACATGTTATTTATGTTGTTTAACCCTAGTTCATACCCATTTTACTACTCCTGATGATAATATGTTTATTTTATATTCTTATTTAAATGTTAAATACATTTGTGCATATGCCATGTAACCCTAGTACCATCTTGTTATCATACTATGATCATCACGTCATTTTATATAAGGGGTGCATAAGAGAACAGGGTTGAAGTATATTATATACATTTATATTGGTTTATCAATTAATCAGGGTTCGGTACCCTAGGTGAAAGGCCCCAGACATTATTATATCCTGTAGATGGGTCAATGAGGCCGCTCCCAGTGAGGAAAGGAGATGGAGACCCTATGTGGTTATGGGTACTAGTTGCATTTACATCCTGTACTCACTTGCATTCACCCTCATATTCATGCCATCCTTATTATACGATTGAGATGAATATCTTGATTAAAAAAACTTGTATAGTATGATATCATACCATGCACACTGTTGTATTACTGGGCCTCGGCTCACGGTGCTACACCGATACCATTTTCAAATTTTGAGGAGTTGGCTACGTGTGATGATTTTTAGACGGAAGACTCCGGTGCACTCGATGAGATTGGCAAGGATTGGGAGTTGATCCTACACTTTAAAAGACTTTATTTTGATTGTTTTAAACATTACTTATTTATTTTTATGGGCATGTAGTTCTTTGATTGAGAGCATGTTCTCACTTCCTTCTCTCCACATTTAGTTGATTGATTGAATTATTTGAATTATAAATTATTTGAATTAATTATTTTCTACATCTTTTCTTCTTTTACTTAGTGGGTGTTCGAATGAACCTTAGTAGTCTAATTGACCTAATTGGACCACTAGGAGACACTCATAGATCACCTCTAGGTTCAAGTACGGGTCAATTCACGGATTTTCGGGTCATATTTGTGTATCCAGATTCGGGACGTGACAGAGTAGTATCAGAACATAGGCTTCAGACACCTAGGGATTTGTGTGTTATAGGTCTATGCATAATTGAGTTGTGTATGATAGAATGATATTAGAGCACAGCCAGTAGATTATCCTAGGGACCCATGCAATGGAGACCATTAGAGAATCTGGTTAACGTGTCCATTCTTGTTGTGGATACTGTGACATTTTTATATACATTAGAGACACTTAGAAATATTATAAGCTAAAGCACTCTGATTGTTTGTAATACTTATAAATAGTGATCGTGTACTATTGTTTATATATATATTATTGTAATACTTAATTCTAAATTATGCTTGACTATGTCGCAAACCTAACACTGTCATATCTTATCAAGGAGATCATGACAGATTGGTATACTGACAGAATTATATCCTCAGATGATCTTAATTGGACAGTCTGACTATTTTGACTAGTAGACCAGTTGACTAGCATGACCAGATTGATTGGAAGATAGATTGATTAGTTTTACTAGCTAATTGAGGTCGATTAGATTGATCAAGTTTACCAGTTTAACTAAGGTTGACTATATTCACTAGTTTGACTAGCATTGTTAAGTTGACTAGATGTAGATGACTAACTTGACTGGATTGGATTAGATTAGTGTTGATTGGCTAGGTTTACTATATTGATTAAGTTGGCCAATTTGACTGTTTGAAGCTATAAAGTTTGTCAACCGATATAACTAGGCTTGCGTAAAATGATTAGTTGACTAATCAGATTTGACAGACTAGGTTGAGAATTTCTTGGAGAGGGTTCAAATTTCGAGTACGAAATTTTCTTTAAGGGGGGTAGATTGTAATACCCTGAACTTTCGTTCTAGGATATTATGGTAAATTCACATAATAATAATAACCTAAAACTTTTTCAGACTCTTATTATTGTTTTTATTGTTTAATATCATGCTTGAGTATGTGTATTTAATTTGGTTTCATTCTGATAACTTTGAAAAATCTACTATTTTTGAAACTCACACTTTAGGGCTAAATTCTTGCTAAAAATAATGAATCATAACTTGCAAGGGACTTTTTCTTGCTGCAGCTAACATTCTAGAACTTTTATAAAAAATTATTTTGTAGGCCCGAGACACAAAAAATATTCTTATTTTATCCTTACCAACTTACCTGTGAAATTTGGAACCTTTCCTAAGACATGAAAACTTTAGTCGAAGATTTTGGGAGATTTTGACAAAATAGTATTTTTCATAATTTTTTAAACTTTTCTACCATTCTTATATTTTTTAAATTATATTAAATTATATTTTATTTATTTTAAATTGTGCAACAATTGTGATGAACCCGAGTCTCAATCTTTGGTGCCCTTAACAGCACCAACTTCTGGACTGAGCACAGAGGAACTTAGTCCCATCTCTATCTCTGATAATTCTCTCTCTGCTCTGAATGCAGACATTCCTACTGATGAGCCATGTCTAGAAAATGGGCCTCCCGCTGTCCTGGACCTACCGATCCCCACCGAGGAGGGACATATTGAGTGTAGGGATTGGAACATCCCTATCACATTAGGAAACATCGAGAAAGAGGTCAACAGTTTTCACCTGTCACCCTACGTCGATATTATCGATGACCCGTGTGCCGTAGAGAGTCTAATTCAAGACTCCCCTGAAGATAATTTACCCCAATGTCATGAACACTGTGAGTTTGACTTCATATCGGAGTCCAATATTTCTGGTATTACTGATCTGCAGGAGTCTGCTCCATTCAGATACATTCCCGCAAAATTCAATGAGTTTGCGGCTCTGCTAACCACGGTCAGAGACCCCACTCCTACTCCTGTCCTCTCAGTTTTTACTGAGAAGCTTCAATCCCTCCTTACTCAACTACGCACTTTTGTAGGGCTACTCAAAGAACTCACTGTCCTTCTCTCAGTCTACACTGAGAAAGACCTGTTCTACACAGGTATACCTAGACAAGGGATAGGATAATTGTTTTCGTTCCACCTTAGGTGTCAGGAAGACTGCAGATTCACTCAGTCTCCATGAGTTTTAACTTGGTTGGGGGTGCCTGTCACCCCCGTCATGTCTGGCTGAAGACGTAAAACTTAGCGCTTTCGGAAAGGCAATTCAGGTATTCCTAGAGTACATGAGTCTCATGCATTTGTTATTACTGTTATATCTCTGGAAATGCAGGTACATTCATTCTTCCGATCATCAGGTACCACACACTGTCGAGTTTCTGCCGACTTGGTAACATCCTGAATCTTTGCATCATCATCACTGAATTTTTATCATTTTATGTCCCGGTAATGAGCACCGAGGACGATGCTATATTTTGGTTGGGGGTGGGGTATTTACCAAAACTCATGTCTTCATTTTGATTAAAAAAAACAAAAAAAACTTTTTATTTTTGGGGTAATTTCCGATGTTCTCCAAAAGTTTTCTAGAATTTCAAAAAAATGTGTCAAATACCCTGACTTTGATTAGCTGAAAACCTCCGTTAAGTCAGTATTGAGGATGTCAATTTTTGTTTAAAGTTAGCGTTGAGTCAATTCAAGCGTGACTACAGCAGGTTTGAAAACTCAGAAAAACTCATATTCGGCACAATTGTACACTATCAATATCAGAGTCATCCTAAGTTTAGAAATTCTGGAGATCCTGTGAGAAAAATTGTGGAGACCTAACCCAGTGAGCTTTCGAGCCTTTAATCATTTCAGAGAGTTATACAATAATCCTGAGTCAATGGATGACTCACTATTCTTCATGCCCGCAATATTCGTTGAGAGATCTCATTATCTTTTGTTTCGATAATGGAACTCGGAACGACATCAACATTGGATTACTACGACAAAACCTTCTCTGTATCCAGTCAAAACAGTATACATGATAGTGCAAATCCTAGAAAATGATTTAGGCCATTTTTCTGAACCATTCCGCCTTTTTACTCACCTGAATTATACTTCACTAGAAACCCCTTGAACCCTTTTATAAAAGCCTTTTCTTTGTAAACCCATCAACCTAAAATCCAGTATAGCTATGAAGCATGACTGGATACCCTTATTTTGAGATGGACAAAAGAATAACTGATGTGGGTATACCGTGAAAAGAAAAGTAAAGAAGAAAAATCCAAAGAAAAAAAAAATGGTTCAAGCTGAAAACAAAATATGGAAAGAAAGTATGCTGAAAAGAAATTGAGCAATCTCAGAAATATCAAGAAAAAGAGAAAAATACAAAAAAAGGAAAAAGAACCAGATAATGGTGTTACGCCGCAGGAAAAGTGCAAGAAAATGGCAATATCCTCTCAAGATCTTTGAAATCCTGTATACCTTTATTTTTCTACACCTGACCTAAGCCTCATTACAACCCAGTAAAGTCCTACTTGATTCTAGGATAGTACGATCATAAAATGTGGAGATTGGAGAAAGAGAAGCTATAGAATTTGATCTGACGTTCCCGAGTGAAGTGGTATTCCAATCATGAGATCTTCTTCTGTTAAAGATGTCCTTCCTTCAAATAATACATATGTGAGATCTTTACTTTCATCAACACATCTCCTTACATATAAATTGAGAGAAAAGAAGAAAACCCTTCTTGTGTGATTCTATTCTGAGTGCTAAACATGTGAGATTTGAGGTCGAGGCATAAAAACTTAGAGGTGATCTGGAAATCTTTACTGTAGGATGATGAGAATGTTGAGCACACACACACGCAGAGTCTGACTATTCTGGGTCATGATTATCAGTCTGTAGTCTTGCCAACTTTCCAACTCTTCGCTAGCATGTAACTGTTTTTACATCCATTCAATGATTTGACGAACGGTGTCTTCCCAGAGCTAATATGAAAAAGTGTGCAGCATGTGCAGAGCCCTTTTAAGCTCATTTATTTCGCACTAATTGCCAAGGATTGGCAATATGCTGGTTGGGGGTTGTGATATTCGCTCAAAAGTGCTTATTTTAAGCAATTATCCTTTTAGCATTATCGCACTCTCCTACGTAAAACTGCTCTAATTATCCACTTTTCTACGTAAGAGTCTATCTCATTGCATAGAACACACTTTTCTGGATGAAATGGTATATTTGCATGCATTAAACACATTTTTAGAAGTTTAGATATTAAGCCGTTCTGATTAAGTCTCATTACGCGCTTCTTCTATCGCAGGAAACCCTGATTGGATGATTCTCGAGACTTGTGGGCCCACATGGATCATGAAAGCCCATTATCAAAGCTTAAAGAGTCCACAGGCTATGTCTAGAAGATATGAGCCTATTACGGGCTGAACAAGGGGATCAAAGAGCTGGCCCAAGGAACCACGAGAGCGGGAGAGCTGATAACCAAGAGAAGGACCAAAGCATTTAAAGCCACATCAAGTGATGGCCTGCTCTACTAGCAAAGCTCAAGTGAAGAACAATGGAAAACCAGGGTTCATGACCCTCTGCCAATACTTTTTCTGATATTTTCTCTCTCATCTCTCCTTATTCTCTCTCTCTTCATCTCTCGGTCCTCAAATCTACTGACCTAACCCTAGAACTCCTGTCCATCGGCTCTATCTCATCTCCCTTAGCTTTCTGACCGTTGGATCGTCCATCGGACCATTGGATCTTCAATCGGACCGTTGGATCTCTCTAGATCCGTCGATCTACCAATCTGGGTCCCAATCAAGTCACCATCCATCCGATCGCCATCAGACCGTCTGTCACATTGATATTCGCTCAAAAGTGCTTATTTTAAGCAATTATCCTTTTAGCGTTATTACATTCTCCTACGTAAAATACTCTATTTACCTACTTTTCTACGTAAGAGTCTCTTCTGTTGCGTAGAACACACTTTTCTGGATGAAATGGTATATTTGCATGCATTAAACATATTTTTGAAAGTCTAAATATTAAGCCGTTCTGATAAAGTCTCATTACGCGCTTCTTCTGTCGCAGGAAACCCCGATGGGACAATTCTCGAGACTTGCGAGCCCACATCGATCAGGAAAGCCCATTATCAAAGCTTAAAGAGCCCACATGCTATGACTAAAAGATATGGGCCAACTATGAGGACCAAAAAGCCGGCCCAAAGAACGAAGAGAGCAGGAGAGCCAATGACCAAGAGACGGACCAAAGCGTTTAAAGCCACATGAGTCAGCAAAGAATGATAGTCGACTCTACTGGAGAAGCATGAGGATGGTCACAGTGAAGACCAGGGTTCCAGACCCTCCGCCAGTGCTTTTTTCTATTTTTTTGATACTTTTTCTCTCATCTCTTCTTATTCTCTCTCTCTCTTCATCTTTCGATCCTCGAATCTACTGACCTAACCCCAAAACTCCTACCCATCGGCTCTATCTCATCTCCCTTAGCTTTCTGACCGTTGGATCTTCAATCGGACCGTTGGATCTCTCTAGATCCGTCGATCTACCAATCTGGGTCCCAATCAAGTCACCATCCATCCGATCGCCTTCAGAATGCCTGTCACATCATCTTGTGAGACGATGGACATCATCAGTCCATGTGGGCCAGTAGCCGGGCCCATCATCATCGACCCGCTGTCCGACCAGTTAGTGGACCCCGCGAATTTCAAAAATAATTTTAATTAAATGGGGGGTCCACTAATTGGGGAGATTCCCCATAGAAAAGTAGGTTTTTACTTAAAAAAAAAAAAATATATATATATATATATATATATATATTTTATTTTCAAAAAAGACCCTATTTCCATTAATGGAAATAGGGAGCTTTATAAGAGGAGGGAGAAGGGTTCGTTCGAACCCTAATCCCCCTCCTTATTGCTCCATTCTCTCCCCCAACTCGTTTCCCCCTTCTTCCCCTCGATTTTAGACTGTTTTTCCTCCATTTTTTTTCTCAAATCACCGTCTTCATTTTCATCTTTATCACCGGAGTTGCTCCTGCAACTCCGGCCGTTCGTTCCACACCTTGCTGGCCTTTATCCCCCCCATTCTCTACCACGTTCCACCATCTCCTCTCTCATCTTTCCCTCCTTCTTCACCGTTTTCTTCAAAAAGAAAAGCAAAAAAAAAAAAACCAGAAAAGAAAAAAAAAAAAAAAAAAAAAGATCACCGGAGTTGCAGGTCGCAACTCCGGCGAAACCAGCAACCTCACTTCCATCTTGCTGCACCATGCTACTACTTTCCAGCCACCTGCTGGTAAGTTATTCATGGTGAAACCGAGCCCCTGCTCCTCCTTGTATAACCGCTGCAACACTGGCTTGGAAAGCACCAACCGTTGCTGCTGGTTCACCACCGTCCATTCTATCTCCGGTCTCATTGATAGGTTCGATCCTCTACACCTTGCTGTACATCGGCTCACCTTGGAACCACCTTCTCGGGCTCCTCCTTGACAGTTCGCACAAACAAACTGCACCATCTCCAAGCACTTGCTGTCGTTCTGAAACTCAACACCAGCCTACCACTAGTCCGCCCTTTGCTCCTCTCATCAACGGTTCTATTGGGAACATCACCACTTGCACTACTTCAGCGTCTCACCTTCATCTCCAAGGTTGAAACCTGCTCCTTCAAGTACCCCACGGTGCTGCCTGCATCTGCCTTCCATGGCCATATCTCCACAGCCCATCTTCTTCCTTGGGTCAGCAACACCACGCTGGTGCACAACCAGTGAACTTCCATGAAGAATGTGGATTCCCTCCTCCTCTTCCACCTCTTGACCGTAGGGTGATCGTACTCTCCATCACTTGGCCAATCTTGGCCGGATCACCACCAACCCAAGCAACCACATGGCCGGCAAAACCATCCATTTTTCAATGGCTGATCTCCCGTTCACCACTCCGGTAAGTTTTGAATGTGAGGAATTCTCTCTCTAGACCTTTCTAGCATCACTTTCTCTCTCCCCCATATTTTCTCTCTCTAGGATAGCCTTCTTCGATATTTCTCTCTCTACATTTTCTCATTTCTCTCTCTAATTTTTATGGCTTTCTAGGTTAATTTTTGAATTTAATTTGATTTTGTAAGACTCATTGAGGATGAATAAAATTATTATTTTTGCATTTGTTAGTTTACTTTTGTGTTTTTGGTTGTTTGTGGTAATTTCTCTCTCTAAAAATCACTAAGAATGTTTTAAATCCATCACCATTCTCACCTCTCCATGTTTTCTTGATAAAAATCCGTCATTTCATGTCGTTGAATTACGCACACTAACCCCGAGTGCGGACGATACCCGACACGAGCCACTGTACAACCCTGTGATTTTTGCAGGATTTGAGTGAACAAGATTCGGATAATTACAAAAACTGTTGATTCTAGGGTTTCCGTAACCAACGACGCGGAAAAAACCTACTTTCACACATCATCTTGTGAGACAATGGACATCATAAATCCATGTGGGCCAGTAACCGGGCCCATCATCATCGACCCGTTGTCCGACCAGTTAGTGGACCCCGTGAATTTTCAAAGAATTTTAATGAAATTTCAAAAAAAACGGGGGGTCCACTAATTGGGGAGATTCCCCATAGAAAAGTAGATTTTTACTTAAAAAAAAAAAAAGAAAAAATTTATTTCAAAAATACCCTATTTCCATTAATGGAAATAGGGAGCTTTAAAAGGAGAAGGAGAGGGGTTTGTTCGAACCCTAATCCCCCTCTTTTCTTCTCCTCTCCTTCCCCTTTACTCTCCCCCTCGTTTTTGGCCCCATCTTCCTCTTCTTTTTCTTCTTTTCGTTCCACCTTTTTCTTCATCTTCTTCATCACGTTTTCACCGGAGTTGCAAGCTGCAACTCCGGTCGTCACCTACTCTTCTTCTTCTTCTTCTTTTTCTTCTTCTTCTTCTTCTTCTTCTTCTTCTTTTTCCTTCTCTCCTCTGTCTTCTTCTTCTTGCTTTTCTGGTTTTTCGTTTTCACGTCCTCACCGGAGTTGCAGGTTGCAACTCCGGTCGCCAGCGCACCTCTCCGCCTCCACCATCTTCTCCGGCCGTCCTTCTTCCTTCTTCTCTTCTCTTTCTTCTCTTCCGTCTCTTCTTTCCCCTTCTCTTCTTCCTTCTTCTTTCTTCTTCTTCTCATCTTTCTTCTTCTTCTTCTTTTGCTTTTGCCGGAGTTGCTAACCTGCAACTCCGGCCGGCGAACCATTCCTACCTCCTCTACAATCACCCCTAGCACCTGCCGTTTCCGCCTCAGCCATCTTCATCCACTTCTCCTCCACAAGCCGTCAGCCTCCACCAAGATCTCCACCACGCTGCTGCCCCTATAATCTCCTCCACCGTCCTCACCCTTTGCAGCCAGCGCCTCCACGACTTGCTGCCATCTCCTACGGTGTGCAACACCACCATCTTCATCGGCATTCTGGCCGGACTGCAACTCGGGAAGAGTCGATTACCACAACCAGCAACCGTCCATCTTCTCCTTTCCCACGTGGCTGACTCCTTCCATCTTCACGTACTGTGCACCAACTCAAGGCCTGTGCATCTTGCAAGTGCACATGTAGCAACCACAATTACCTACTGGCCGCTCTTCAAGATGCCGCTATTAGCAAATCCCATCCACCCACTTCATTATCACGGCCTCCTCTAAGGCCAATCAGAATGGGTAGGTGCAATGGTAAGTCTATCACCCTTTCTCTCTCTTATTTCTCTCTCTACAATTCTCTTTCAATAGTTTTCTAGCTTAATTTATTAGTTTAATTCGATGCCTTGTAATAGACTTTATAATTCAATAAAATCTAGTTCATTTTTACCAATAGTTTTGTTTGATTTGTTTTAGTCCAGTTGCTTTGTTTTAGAATTTCTTCCATAAATGTCATGATCTTAATCTCCAATAATGTTTTAAAGCCCGACTTCCCCATCATTCTCACCCCTCCATCAATTTTTGACAAAAAAATCCATCATTTTATGTCCTTGAATCATGCGAACTAACTCCGAGTGCGGATCGACATCCGACACGAATCCCTATACAAATATCTAAAATTTTGCAGGAAATCAGATCGAAATTACAAATCTTGTTGATTTTAGGGTTTCCGTACCAAACGACGCGGAAAAATCCTACTTTCAGTACGAAACTTTTTTGTTAAACTCAGAATTTCAGATTCTATCCGGCCCACTTTATTAAGGGTTTCGACCTATATTTTGAATCTGAATGTTTTTCTATTTATTTTTCCTAAAAACCTCTGTGAATCTAGTTTTTAAATCCATTAAGTTTGTATTTTTTAATTTATATTTATTTAGTTATGATTTTTACAAGAAACTATGTTTTCTGTGAACTACTTATTTCTTGGATTTTGGACGATTAATGGCCTTGGGAACCCTTAGTGGTTCAGTCATGACTTATTGAATATTAAGGGGTTTAGTCCTTGTTGTTTGACTAAACCCGAGATGGTTTGACCTATACTTGTATGCATGGGGATCCCACCCATGTGTCTTGGATCCCTCATAGGGTTCGGCCAAGTGTCTTGGATCCTTATTTAGGGTTCGACCTTGTGTCAGGATCTCTCATAGGGTTCGGCCATGGTGTGTTGGATTCTCTTGAGACCTTTACTTATATTGTTAATCGATGTTGATCGTGATCTTTGGTGATTATTTACATGTTATTTATGTTGTTTAACCCTTGTTCATACCCATTTTATTACTCCTGATGATCATATGTTTATTTTATATTCTTATTTAAATGTTAGATACATGTGTGCATATGCCATGTAACCCTAGTACCATCTTGTTATCATACTATGATCATCACGTCATTTCATATAAGGGGTGCATAAGGGAACGGGGTTGAAGTATATTATATACGTTTATATTAGTTTTATCAAGTAATAAGGGTTTGGTACCCTAGGATGAAAGGCCCCAGACGTTATTATATCCTGCAGATGGGTCAATGAGGTTGCTCCTAGTGCGGGAAGGAGATGGAGACCCTATGTGGTTATGGGTACTAGTTGCATTTGCATCCTGTACTCAATTGCATTCACCCTCATATTCATGCCATCCTTATTATACGATTGAGATGCATACCTTGATTAAAAAAACTTGTATAGTATGATATCATACCATGCACACTGTTGTATTACTAGGCCTCGGCTCACGGTGCTACACCGATACCATTTTTAGATTTTGAAGAGTTAGCTACGTGTGATGATTTTTAGACGAAAGACTCTGGTGCACTCGAGGAGATTGGCGAGGATTGGGAGTCGATCCTACACTTTAGAAGACTTTATTTTGATTGTTCTAAACATTACTTATTTATTTTTATGGGCATGTAGTCCTTTGATTGAGAGCATGTTCTCACCTCCTTCTCTTCTTATTTAGTTGATTGATTGAATTATTTGAATTATAAATTATTTGAATTAATTATTTTCTACATCTTTTCTTCTTTTACTTAGTGGGTTTTCGAATGAACCTTAGTAGTCTAATTGATCTAATTGGACAACTAGGAGACATTCATGGATCACATCTGGGTTCGGGTACGGGTCTATCCACGGATTTTTGGGTCGTATCTGGGTATCCGAATTCAGGGCATGACAGTATAAGTGTAGGGTAAAATTTTGATGATAAGGGGATTCGACGACCGGGAATGACTGCCACAGAATCCTCTGGAGTGAAGCTGAACTTTAACTGGACCCTTAAAGCACCGAAAAAAGATGTAACAAGGTATGCCTGAAACTGTTCATTTGCGGAAGAGGCATTTTTTGGTAGTCACCAATTCCATCTGGGCCCACTGACCGCATGGATGTTTATCCCACCCCTTGGTGGATATACAGACCAAAAATCACCTAATTGGTAATCTTTAACCATTAGATTTTAACACTTTTTAGCACCTTTTAAGGTGCTCTTATAGCCGTTGAATGAAACCATTTTTTGAGTACTAAAACCAACGGCTAAAAATCATTAAACAGGCTGATTTTTTGTTTGAATGTCTATTAACGGGTAGGCTAAAATCCATGTAGTCAGTGGGCCCAGATGGCAGTGGTGACTACCAAAAATGCCACTTCCGCAAATGAAAAGATCTCAGGTATACCTTGTTACATCACGACAAAGCACCTATGTACTACATGCCAAAGTCTGGCAGTCATTCCCCATCCCCCGTCATCAAAGTTTTACTTTGAAGCATGTTTAAAATATAACGTGGTTTAAACGGTTTTAACGGACGTTAATTAAAATGGTAATGCCCCAAGCCCATTATGTTAAGAACCTTTTTGATGCTTAGAAAATAACGGCGTTATTTTTTGAATTTTTTTTGAAAAAAATGTCCATTATTTTCTGTTAAATTCTATTTTTTTTCGTTTTTGAAAATTTGAATTTGAAATTTTTGAATATTTGAGCCATTTGCTTTTTCAGTTTTTCCAATTTTTTCCCCGTTAAATTCATTTAAATCTGTTAAATTCCATGTTTTCTGGTTTTTTTTTTAAATTTTCATCTCTGGTACAATTCCTTTTAACGGTAACACCCCCAGTCCATTATACCGTTAATATGGCCTCTTTTAGACTTTGCTATGAAGTGTAGACCTTGAAAATAGAGGTAATTGAGCAAGAAAACAATTGGGTGCATAGGTAAATGACAGGTGTGCTTGGTCGATCTGTTGTTTTCCATATGGTAGCAATGTAACAAGTTGTAGCCTATGTTCTAAAACTCGGAACTCGGACTCGGCTCGGAAGTCCATTGGGCCGAGTCACCTCGATGACTCGGGAGTCGACTCTGCGAGTCATTACATTGATTATTATTTAATTAAATATATAAAAAATAATATTTATTAAGAAAAACTTTGAAAATAGGAAACAAATACAAAAAAAACATTTAGAAAATCAGAAAAAAAAAAAAAAAAAGAGTTTTGACTGGACTCGGCCTTTAAATGGGTGACTCGGCTGAATTATGAGTCAACTTGGATGATTTTCCGAGTCAAGTCGCCGTACTATTCAAATCCGAGTCTGTATGCCGAGTAGACTCGAAATACAATCGAGTCGAGTCGACTCGGCCGAGTCCCGAGTCGGCTCGGCGAGTTTTAAAACATAGGTTGTAGCTTAAACCAAAAGCGCAAGCTACCTCCCATTTTATCGCTGCCATCTGGGCCCATTGACCGTATGGATGTTTAGCACACCCGTAGGTAGACATTCATATATAAAAATTGGTTGAATTCGAGGGCTAGAATCACACCTTAGAAAGTAGTAAAATCTAATGGCTAGAGATTACGAATCATGATGATTTTTGGTGTGTAAATTCACCAAGGGGTGGGCTAAACAAGGTTTAAAGGAGGCCGTTTTAACGGTTAAACGGACTGGGGGCGTTACCATTTAAACCATTTAAACGGCCGTTAAAACAGATTGAAACGGCAGGGGCAAAAATGGAAAAAAATGGAATTAAACGGATTTTAATGGTTTTAAAGGATTTTAATGGAAAAAAAACGGAAAAAATGGCGCCAAAATTCAAATTTAGAAATTTGAAAATTAAAAAAAATGAAATTTAACGGATTTTAACGGAAATTAAACAGAATTAAACAGAATTAACGGCCGTTTTTTTACAAAATTTTTCAGAATTAAGCGGCTGTTTAAACGATGTTAACGGCCGTCAAAACAAAAAAACGTCTATAAACGGTTTTAACGGAAACGGGCTTGGGGCATTACCGTTTAAAAGGCTGTTTTTAAAACCATGGGCTAAACATCAAAGAGAAAAGAAAAATGTTCAACGACTTGCGAGTGCTAAACACACACACACAAGAAAAATGTTTTTAAAACCCTTCTTGTGTGATTCCATTATGAGTGCTAAACATGTGAGATTTGAGGTCGAGGCATAAAAACTTAGAGGTGATCTGGAAATCTTTATTGTCGGATGATAAATATGTTGAGCACACACACACGAAAAGTCTGACTATTCTGGGTCTTAATTATCACTCTGTAGTCCCACTAGAACTTACCAACTCTTTGCTAGCTTGTAACTATTTTTGCATCCATTCGATGATTTGACGAACGGTGTTTTCCCTAAGCTAATATGAAAAAGTGTGCAGCATGTGTAGAGCCATTTTAAGCTCATTCATTTAGCACTAATTGCCAAGGATTGGCAATATGCTGGTTGGGGGTTATGATATTTGCTTGAAAGTGCGTATTTTCCATTATTATCCTCTAAGAGTTATCGCACTCTCTTACGTAAAATGCTCTATTTATCTACTTTTCTACGTAAGAGTCTCTTCTGTTGCGTAGAATACTTTTCTGGACGAAATGGTATATTTGCATGCATTAAACATATTTTTGGAAGTCTAGATATAAAGTCATTCTGATTAAGTCTCATTACGCACTTTTTCTATCGCAAGAAACCCTAATTGGATGATTCTCAAGACTTGCGGGCCAAAATCGATCATGAAAGTCCATTATCAAAGCTTAAAGAGCCCACAGGATGACTAGAAGATATGGGCTGAATAAGAGGACCAAAGAGCCGGCCCAAAGAATGAAGAGAGTAAGAGAGCCAATGACCAAGAGACTGACCAAAGTGTTTAAAGCCACATGAATCAACAAGGAATGATGGCCTACTCTACTGGAGAAGCGTAGAGTGATTTCTAACCGATTCCATTGAAGTTATTTTCATGGGCTGATTTTAACGGTAGGAATTTGAGCATTATTGAGCGTTATTTGGGTGCAAAAATTCAAAGGTACTAATTAGGTTGATTTTTTTTTTGTAGGTTCACCCAGGGGCTGGTCAAACATCCATACGGTCAGCGCCCTGTCGTGTGCCACATGGCTCGTATTGAGTGCTGTGACCCGCTTCCGTCGCAACATCCTTTGACACAAGTTTTACTCCTATTTATGGATAATTTCTGTTGAATTGGTCCACGTGATGATTAAGATTGACCATGGTTTTAAAAACGGCCGTTTAAATGGTTTTAACAGCCGTTTAAACGGTAATGCCCCAAGCCCTTTACCATTAAAACCGTTTAAACACGTTTTATCGGTTTGAAGAAAACGGCCATTTTTTTTGTTTTAACGACCGTTAGAATCGTTTAAACAGCCATTTAATTCTGAAAAATTTTGTGAAAAAAACAGCCGTTAAATCCGTTTAATTTCCATTAAAATCCGTTAAATTTTAATTTTTTTTTTTTTCAAATTTTGAATTTCAGCACTATTTTTTCCGTTAAAATCGTTAAAATCCATTTAATTCCGTTAAATTCTATTTTTCCCTTTTTTTCCATTTTTGCCCCTGGCCATTTCAATCCGTTTTATCGGCCGTTTAAACGGTAACGCCCCCAGTCCGTTTAACCGTTAAAACGGCCTCCTTTAAACCTTGAGTTGGACTGTTCAACCAATGGGCCCATTAAGTAGATCGCGTACGAGTAAAACTTCTGTCACAATTGAATTGTAAATCACACAATCACAGCCAATGAATTCTCGGCAGGTACACCTAAAAGCAAAAGTACATGGGTACGTTACAAAGCACTTGTGTACGTGCCGAGAACTCATTGGCTTGTGATTGTGTGATTTACAATTTCTTGTGATAGAAGTTTTACTCATCGCGTACATGGTTAAGAGCAGCATCAAATCAAACTAAGATTAACAGGCCAATCTGTACAATCTTTCCGCATTATTTATGGTAAGAAGATAAAAGAAAAATTACCAAGGGAAGCCCCATCATCCATACATTAGTTCATATATAGATCTAAATATCTAAGTAGTCCGCAGACTCCGCACTCCACTACTCCAGCCAAACTCAAAGACTTAGTGATAGAATAGAACTTAGAAGTGGACTCGACTTTTCAAGTCTTCACATACACTTATATTATTTTCCAAGTATACTTTCATCTTCATGTTTGATTCCATGAAGAACACCACCAAACACCCTTTATTCCTCACCATGTTCTCCCCTCTGCACCTCTCCTTCTTCTTCCATCTAATAATCTCCATCACCGCTGCCAATAACTCGTCATTCCATCCCCCTGATATCATCCTCCTCGACTGCGGTTCCTCTTCAAACACTACAGCAATTGACGGCAGAATTTGGAATTCCGACCCCGGACAAGACAACACATCGACAAATGACACTGCGAAAGCCCAAGGCTCTACCCCTCAAGTCCCTTACATGACTGCTCGTATCTTTCGCTCTCAATTTACCTACTCGTTCCCCGTCTCCTCCGCTGGCCCAAAATTCATCCGTCTCTATTTCTATTCTGCTTCCTACTCCGATCTTAACATATCTAAAGCCTTCTTCTCCGTCACCGTGGGTCGCTACACCTTATTACGTAACTTTAGTGCCTCCCTTACTGCTGATTATCTCAACTCATCCTACTTCACTAGAGAATTCTCAGTCAACGCAGAGAAAGACCAGAGATTAAATGTAACGTTCACACCATCTCCGGATACTTCCGACTCCTTTGCCTTTGTGAACGGAATTGAGATTGTTTCGATGCCCTCGAATCTGTACACTCGCGGGTTAGATCTCCCCTTCTTGTTTTCCCAACAGACGAGTCTGTTCTCCATACATAACGAAACAACAGCCATGGAGACAGTTTACCGACTAAACGTCGGGGGGAACGTTATCCCACCTGTAGATGACACTGGCATGTTTCGGACCTGGGAAATTGACCAACAGTACGTAGTATCAACGTCTAAAGGCGTAGAGCCGCCTAATTGGAACACTACAATCAGTTACTCAGCCGCAGTACCTGCCTACACTGCACCGGAAGGGGTCTACATGACGTCCAGGACGATGAGTCTCGATAAGACGTTTAACACAAACAACAATCTAACATGGTATTTACCTGTTGATACTGGCTTCAATTACCTGGTTAGGCTCCATTTCTGCGAGTACCAATTGGAGATAACGGAGCCTTTTCAAAGGGTGTTTTTTATCTTTATCAACAATCTGACGGCCGAGAGTGCAGCGGATGTCATCTCATGGAGTGGCGGGAACGGAGTTCCAGTGTATAAAGACTACGTTGTGAATGTTCCAGAAGGAAGCGGGGACAAGCAGGGTCTGTGGATCGCGCTACATCCTGTCCCAGAATCAAATACTCCGTACTCAAGCGCAATCTTAAACGGGCTGGAGATCTTCAAATTGAGCAGTGATGAAGGCAATCTCGCCGGACCCAATCCTCCACAGAAAGTGGGCCCGTCTCCGCCTGAACTGTCTTCCCCTCTATCAGATAATCCAAAGAAGAATCGGACTCCAGTCATTATTGCCGGAATTGTGATAGGGGGGTTCGTTGCACTATCTGCTCTGTGTTTCTTTGTTTTCCAGCGTCGGGGGAGAGGGAAAAACTCCGCTGTCGACAAGACATCCCGGTGGGTCCTACCCTTCAACTCTGTGGAATTATCAAAAGCTAACACGTCATCACTACCGTCGGACCTCTGTCGTCATTTCTCGTTTGCCGAGATCATAGCAGCGACCAACAACTTCGACGAAGCTTCTCTCATCGGTATGGGCGGCTTCGGAAGTGTCTACAAGGGCCACATCGACGGTGGAACCACCACCGTTGCGATCAAACGAGGGAATCCGACGTCACAGCAAGGGGTCCACGAGTTCCAAACGGAGATCGAGTTGCTCTCGAAGCTCCGTCATCTCCATCTTGTCTCTTTGATCGGGTATTGCCAAGAGAACGGAGAGATGATCCTCGTCTATGACTACATGGCCTACGGTACCCTTCGTGGCCATCTGTACAACACCAGTAATCCCCCTGTTCCGTGGAAGCAGAGGCTTGAGATTTGCATTGGAGCAGCACGCGGCTTACATTACCTCCATACAGGAGCGAAGCATACGATTATCCACCGTGATGTGAAGACAACCAACATACTATTGGATGAGAAATGGGTGGCCAAGGTCTCAGATTTCGGGTTGTCGAAGATTGGACCCACGACCCTATCCCGCACCCACGTCAGCACTTTGGTCAAAGGTAGCTTCGGGTATTTGGACCCTGAGTACTTCATGCGTCAGCAACTAACGGAGAAATCCGACGTGTACTCGTTCGGTGTGGTGTTATTCGAGGTGTTGTGCGCAAGGCCAGCGTTGATTACGAAGTTGGAGAAAGAGCAGGCAAGCTTGGCTGAGTGGGCCCGACACTGCAATAGGAGCGGAACCCTTCATCGGATTATTGACCCATATCTTAAGGATAAGATCGCTCCCGAATGTTTAAAACGGTTTGCAGAGATCGCTGAGAACTGCGTGGCTGAGCAGGGAATCGAACGACCAGCAATGAGCGACGTGGTGTGGAACCTTGAGTTTGCGTTGCAGCTTCAGGAGAATGCAGAGGACAATTGTAGGTCCCACAACATGACTGACGATGAGGAGACTCCTTTCAGCACCTCCCACACCATATCAACGGATGACAATGAGTTATCGTCAAGTGTCGAACCAGTTTCGGATTCAATGAGCAGTGGCACAACTGTGACGAGCGTTGGACAACGGATCCTCGCCAGTGGTAGTGATGATTCAGAAAAGCTGATTTCAGGGAACGTGTTCTCTGAGATCATGAATTCAAATGGACGGTGAGATCGACTCGTCGTGATATAGGGCCACAGGAATATAATTCGAGTGTTTCAGCGTAATAATTAATTTGTTGTATATTGCACCCAATATAAGATTAAGTAATAATAATAATAAAGGAAAATTACTTTTAATTAGGTTTGTACTAATTAATTAGGTTGTCTCGATTGGTAAGCATATGCTGCACGGATAAGGTAGAAACGAGTTTGTACTAATTTGGTTTAAAAAAAAATAAAAAACGGGCCGCTATAACCGATTCGGACTTCCCCCGTTATGGTATATACAGTTTCTTTTTTTTTTTTGTAAGTTGAAATTCAGTGTCATTTTTCCGTTTTGACCCAAAGTGTTACAATTCCTTATAACGGAAAAAATGGTAACTCCCCTAGTCCATTAATTATACTGTTATAACGGCCCCTTTTAAACCTTGCTCCAAACCAAAGACAAGTCAGTGAAATAATTCCAAAATACCGGGCGGTGGGAGCGATGTTGGCCAAGCAATCAAATAGGTGGGCATTGATTAGGTTGTCTAGATCGGTAAGCATGCGCTGCTGCTGAGGAAGACCAAAAGAAATGGAGACAAGGCCTTTGGGTCCCACTTATGGGAAATGGAAAGACTAAGGAAGAGCACTAAAAGTAGTTTTTAAAATTTAAAAATAATAGTCCTCCTGAACGAGAAAATGAGGAATGATATTAGCCATACAATAAAATGCTACCTAGAAGTGCTAATGATATTAACAAAATAAGGGAAAGTTGATTGATTGAGATGATTTGGTCATGTTCAACGAAATTCAATTACAGCCCAATGAGAAGGAAAGTGCAAGTCGAAAGTTCTAAAATGACAGAGAGAAAATTTAAAAGAAAAATTTGTAAATTAAGGTTTCAAGACATGGGCCCTACTTGGTTCACAGCAAATTGAGTGCAATGCACTCACTTGCCACAATTTTGGGATTGCAAGTGATTGGTCGGAAGCGTGCAAGTGGTTGACACGCCGTTGCAAACTTCTTAACAAAATAGATGCAAGCAAGTGCAGCCCAAAAACTGATGTAAGTGGGTGCATTGTGTTAGCTCAACATTTTTTTTCGAAAAAAAATAATAATAATAACAGCCATGGTTTTAAAAACAGCTGTTTAAACGGTTTTAACGGCCGTTTAAACGGTAACGCCCCAAGCCTGTTTCCGTTAAAACTGTTTAAACACGTTTTAGCGGTTTTGAAAAAAACGGCCATTTTTTTGTTTTAACGGCTGTTTAATTCTGAAAAATTTTGTGAAAAAAACAGCCGTTAAATCCATTTAATTCCGTTAAATTCTTTTCTTTTCTTTTTCGAATTTCAAAATTTGAATTTCAGCACCATTTTTTCCGTTAAAACCGATAAAATCCATTTAATTCCATTCTTTTCCATTTTTGCCCCTGGCCATTTCAATCCGTTTTAACGGCCGTTTAAACGGTAACGCCCCCAGTCCGTTTACTCGTTAAAATGGCCTCCTTAAAACCTTGATAACAACAACAACCACCGTTATTATTTTTTATTATTAGTATTTTTTTATTTTCTATTTTTTGATATAGCTCGTCGGGGTTCTCTAACCCCAAGCTTTCCCCTCCAAAACAATAATAACAATGATAATAAAATAATAATAATAATTATTATAATCAAGGTTTAAAGGGACCATTATAGTGGTACAATGGACTTGTGGCGTTATCATTTTTTTCCATTATAAGGACCGTTATAACGAATTGTAACGCTCGGGGGCAAAAATAGAAAATAATGGGAAAAACAGAAAAATGGCGCTAAAATTCAAATTTTTAAAAATAAAAATAACAAAAAATAACAGAAATAAATGTCATTCTTATCACGAAATTTTCTAGAAAATAAACATCTTGATTTTCTTTATTACGGAAAAAAATGGAAAATAATGTCCATTATCACAAAAATAACAGCTTATTTTTAAGCATTTTAACGGTGCATAACATAACGGGGAGGTCCGAAGCCGTTATAATGGCCGTTATTTTTGTTATAACAGTCATTGTTTAAACCCTGATATAATAACATGCAATAATTATAATTATAATTAATAATAATAATAATAATAATAATAATAATAATAATAATAATGAAAACAGCAATGACAATAATAATAATTTTATTGTGCATTTTTTTGTAAAATCGGGAAATAAAATAATCCATTGCATTAATTCATTTGCATTGCATTAACAACCAACAGCTAAACTTCAATTGCATCTATTTACATGGCATGAACCAAACAGTTGTAAGTGACTTACATCGCAAGTGATTGCAACACAATTCGTTGCATTTGCACTGAAGTGCAAAATGCACCCACGTGCAGCGAACCAAGCAGGGCCATGGTTTTTAAATGGGCAGATTTGGTTAGTAGAGCAAGAGATTAGGGTTGGAACGTGGAGGGTGTTTTTTTTTTTTTTTTTGTGTCTTTTATTTTAATGTATATTCTTATCCTCTGTATTCATTATAGCTGTTTTAGCAGGCTTCCTTAGCGTCCAAGGCATTTTTAATAAAGCATTTATAATTATCAAAGGAAAAAAATTTCAAGTTTAGATTTTAAGAAACTTTCATATTATTTGCATTATAATATTTATTTTGGCGCAAAAATGGAGATTGAAAACATGTTATAATACTTGCCAAAAGGTTTTTTCAATATAAAAATTTAAATGTTTTAATGCTCAGCCCAAAATTATCTGAAATATAAAATTTAAAGGATTGAAAAAATCCTATTAAAATCTATATAGGTTATCTTTGCAAGTGCAATTTTAATAATTATTATAGTTTTCTACTAAGAAAAAGATAAATAAAGTTATGCCTGAATTATAAGATTAGATTTTATTATTATTTTATCCATTCCATGGATATAAAATTAGTTATTTTTTTTCTTTCATTGTATTTTTGATATTTTAAAAATTTTGAATTTAGAAGATTGATTTATTATTTGAGTTTTTTTGTTTTAGTTTTCTCTTTTTAATTTTTTTTAATGGATGAAGGTATTTGTTAAAAGTGGAGATTCTTTAACTTTTCTTTTGCAATTTAAAGATCAAATCTTACTTCATGACCAAACCCATGTGGGTACCAAGACCAAGATGAAAAAGATCGAAGAAAACACTCGAAACACACGGCTAGCTAGAAATCACCAATATCTCCTTATGCTGGGTCAAATATTCATGGAGTCCATCTGTGGACCTGAAAGAGTGATACGTGACATTTGTGAGAGAAGAGGGTAGGGTAGACTATGGGCGACTTGACTTGTCAACGTTCTTTTACGAAAGGGATGTCATCATGTCACAGCGTGTTGCATGTATGAGAGGGCAGACTTTTGTAACCATTTAGACAATAAAAGAATGAATAAAAAAGCAAGAACATGAATTACCTATAAAAAATCAAAGGAGAAGAGACAAAAGAAATAGGGACCAAACTTTCATTCATTCTGTGGATACAATATGTGAGAGGAAAACCTTATCCTCCGTCTCTTTAAAGCTAAAGATATTAAATTTCTCAAATTTGCCTAAATGCTCCTCGCAATATTTATATTTCTTGTATTTTTTTTTTTTTTTTTTGCGAATTAAGCTTGGTGTTAGGCGGACCCCTACCTGAATTTGATAAAAAAATATATTACAATCTGTTGTAAATACACCCAGAGGCGTCCTCAGCTACAATTACAATGAGATCTTAGGGAAATGACGGAGGTTCAGCTACAATTTTCGTTTTGACCCTGAGTGTTACAATTTATTATAACGAAAAAAAAATGGTAACGCCCCAAGTCCATTAATTATACCGTTATAACGGCCCCTTTTAAACCTTGCTACATACCAAAGTCAAGTCAATGAAATAATTCCAAAATACCAGGCGGTGGGAGCGATGTTGGCCAAGCAGTCGAAGAGGTGGGCATTGATTAGGTTGTCTAGATCGGTAAGCATGTGTTGCTATGGAAGACCAAAAGAATAAGGACTAGACAAGGCTTCTGGGTCCCACATAAGAAAGGTGATGGGAAATAGAAAGACTTAAGGAAGACCGAATCAGAAATAAAAGTAGTTTATAAAATTTAAAAATAGTCCTAATAAACGATAAAATGAGGAATGTTCTTAACCATACAATAAAATGCTATCGAGAAGTGTTAATGTGTTGTTTGTTAGCAAGCCTCCTCAACAAAATAAGGGAAAGTCGATTGAGATGATTTGGTCATGTTCAACGAAAATCGATGACAGCCCATTGAGAAGGATGTGCAAGTTGAAAGTTCTAAAATCACAGAGGGAAAAGTTAAAAAAAAATGTAAATTAAGTTTCAAGACATGGGCCCTGCTTGGTTCGGTTCACAACAAATTTAGTGCAATGCACTCAATTGCCACAATTTTGGGATTGCAAGTGCTTGGTTGGAGGCATGCAAGTGGTTGACAAGCCCTTGCAAACTCCTTAACAAACTTGATGCAAGCAAGTGCAGCCCAAAAACTGATGCAAGTGGGTGCATTGTGTTAGCTCAACATTTTTTTTCCGAAAAACAATAATAATAATGACAAGAACAACAACAACAACAAAAACTACAACCATGATTATTTTTTTTTATTTTTTATTTTTTATGTTTTTGTTTTGTATTTTTTTATATAACTCGTCGGGGTTCCCAAACCCCAAGCTTTCCCCTCCAAAACAATAATAACAATAATAATTATAATCAAGGTTTAAAAGGGGCCATTATAATGGTACAACGGACTTGGAGCTTTATCATTTTTTTCTGTTAAAAGGACCGTTATAACGAATTGTAACGCTCGGGGGCAAAAATGGAAAATAATGGGAAAATAAATGAAAATAACGGAAAATAACTGAAATAAATATCATTCTTTCATGAAATTTTCCAGAAAATAGCGATCGTTATTTTCTTTATTATAAAGGAAAAAAAATGGAAAATAACATCCATTATCACAAAAGTAACAGCCATTATTTTTAAGCATTTTAACGGTACATAACTTAACGGGGGAGGTCCGAATCCGTTATAATGGCCGTTATTTTTGTTATAACAGCCAATTTTTAGACCATGATATAATAACAATAATTATAATTATAACTAGTAATAATAATAATAATAAAAACAGCAATGACAACAATAATAATTTTATTGTGCATTTTGTTTTGTAAAATCAAGAAATAAAATAATCCATTGCATTCATTTGCAATGCATTAACAACTAATCAGCTAAACTTCAATTGCATCTATTTACATGGCGTGAACCAAACGGTTGTAAGTGACTTACATCACAAGTGATTGCAACACAATTCATTGCATTTGCACTGAAGTGCAAAATGCACCCAAGTGCAGCGAACAAAGTAGGGCCATGGTTTTTAAATGGGGAAACTTGGTTAGCAGAGCAAGAGATTAGGGGTGGAACGTGGAGGGTGTTTTGTTTTTGTGTCATTTATTTTGATGTACATTCTTTTCCTCTGTATTCATTATAGCTGTTTTAGCAGACTTCCTTAGCGTCCAAGGCATTTTTAATTATCAAAAAAAAAGTTTTCAAGATTAGATTTTAAGAAACTTTCATATTATTTGCATTATAATATTTGTTTTGGTGCAAAAATGGAGATTGAAAACATGTTAATACTTGCCAAAAGGTTTTTTCAATATAAAATTTTAAATTTTTTAATGCTCAGCCAAAATTATCTAAAATATAAAATTTAAATTATCTTTTTTTTTTTTGTGTAAATCTTTTTTTTTTTTTGTGTAAATCATATTTAAATTATCTTTACTAGGGATTGAAAAAATCCTATTAAAATCTATATAGATTATCTTTGTAAGTGCAATTTTAATAATTATTATAGTTTTCTACTGAGAAAAAGATAAATAAAGTTATGCCTAAATTATAAGATTAGATTTTATTATTATTTTATCTATTCCATTAATTTAAAATTAGTTTTTTTTTTCTTTCGTAGTATTTTGATATTTTAAAAATTTTGAATTTAGAAGATTGATTTATTTGAGTTTTTTTTGTTAGTTTTCTCTTTTTAATTTTTTTAATGGATGAAGGTAATTGTTAAAAGTAAAGATTCTTTAATTTTTCTTTTGTAATTTAAATATCAAAGCTTACCACCTTTTTTAATTTATGGTTTTATCAGAACTTCGTGACCAACCCATATGTCTACCAAGACCAAGATGAAAAAGATTGAAGAAAACACTCGAAACACACGGCTAGAAATCACCAATATCTCCTAGGACTGGGTCAAATATTCATGGACTCAATCAGTGGACCTGAAAGACTGATACGTCACATTTGTGGGAGATGAGGGTAGGGTCAACTATGGGCGACTTGACTTGTGCGTGTTACATGTATGAGAGGGCAGACTTTTGTAAAAATCAAAGGAGAAGAGACAAAAGAAATAGGGACCAAACTTTTATTCATTCAGTGGATACAATATGTGTGAGGAAAACCTTATCCTCAGTCTTTTTAAAGCTAAAGATTCTAAATTTCTTGAATTTCCCTAAATGCTCCTCGCAATAACTATATTTCTTGTATTTTTTTTTTTTGGCGAATTAAACTTGGGGTTAGGCGGACCCCTACTTGAATTTGATAAAAAAAAAAACAAAAACGAAAATAAAATAAAAAAAAAAAGATATTACAATCTGTTGTAGATACGCCAGGAGGCGTCCTTAGCTACAATTACAATGAGATATTGGGGAAAGGACTGAGGTTCAAAGGTAGAACAAGCATTTAGTATATTTAAAGATGCTAAAAGGTATGCTGCCCTATTGGTTTCCCTGAACACATGATGGATATCTATATCCTTAAATTGAGACCAATACATCTTTATGGATCTAACTAACTTGCGGGCTTGCCATGTGTGAATAGTATCATTTTTAATGATACTCACTGCCTGGGAAGAGTCCGTGGCCACCTAGATTTTCCTCATATTATGCTGTACAAAGGCTTATAGCTATAGCTTCAAGTTCGTGAACAATAACCGAGACAGCTTTACCTCCTCAATTAAAAGTAATGATGGCTTCACTTTGGGAGTCACGAAAAATGCCTTGGAGGGTACCCTCCATATAGGTTACTCGTAGAACCATCCGTATTCAAAAGAACATAGTCCATAGTTGGCCCAATCCATTTACATTTAGTACGGATATGATGATGATGATATTCAATGTCTATACACCAAGAGCTGAAGAATTCTCACATCCTCGGAGAGTCTTCAACATTATCTAGCTTTGAATGAGCAATAATTAATTCATTAATTAATAACTAGTGCAAATTAAAAATGTACAGACTTAGGGTCAATCCGTGGTGTAATATAATGAGTTTAATACAGTGGTTGTATCTCCACTTATACCTTCTCTTATAGGCTTCAATAAAGAAGGGCTGAGATCTTATCCCCCAATTGGATGGTGGATCTCCGTGGTAAATGCTTTGTGGACGAGTGTCGTGGGCATGGGCCACCCACTAGTTTTAACGTTATCTAATACGAAGAGTCTAAGTGTAGGAGATATATACTTTAAACATAAAATTGTTGATCCCGCCTCTTGCATGTGTTCATGCAATGACGTTTATTGGCCATTTGTGCATGAATACTACATGCACAACTATGGTATTCACAAAATGGAAACCAAGATCATCACCATCTTATTTCTATTACTGTGGAAAAATGACACAAATCAAGGTTTTCCTCTAGGAACACTAATAATTTCTTCCGTGAGAGTCCCAAATGGACCCCAACATGACAAGTAGTGCTCTTTCCAGGAAGTGATTTTAAACATCAAGACTCTTTTATAGAGTTGGGGAAGCATCTCTTGAGGGGTACCTTCTTTAAGGACATGGTCTTTAGTTTTGATCGTATTTTATTATAACTTTTTTGACTTTTATCTTTCTGGTGTATTTTGAGATCTCCTCAATCTCCTTCTATCAATATATTTTGGACTTATCAAAAAAAAAAATCATGGTTGGCAACCCCAAGGTTTGACTGCGGATCAAAAGTAGTTCTGAGTTCAACTCTCCTTTGCCACCCCCAGAAAGAGTAGGGTAATAAGTGGCCCAGTCCACATTAACTCTCCCAATACACTCCGACATGTGTGCAGAGCCGTCTCTAGCATAAGGCGGTAACCTTAGGCCCCAGGAGCCCATGTAAGAGAAGGCCCCAGCCCACTAACCGCATGGATGTTTAGCCCACCCCTTGTTGGATATAAAAACTAAAAATTAATCCGATTGGTTATCTCTAGCCATAGATTTTAGTACTTTTTAGGATTGGATTCCAACAATTGGATTAAGCATGTTTTTTGAGTAGTAAATTCAATGGATAGAAATCAACAATCAAGCTGACTTTTAGTGTGTTATCCACCAATAGGTGGGCTGAACATCCACGCAGTCAGTAGGCCCAAAACATAATTTATGTTGGGCGCCGCCAGAGTCCTCTACATGGATTGCAACGGGATTACGGAATCCTCTTCATCTAAACAGACCCTTATTTACTTTTGTTACTATTGTCACGAGATCTGAATGGGACTGCAAAAATTCCCCTAAAAAACATTCAAATCCTTCAGCTGATTGATGAAACAAAGTCCAATTACGAACCAAGGATATATGGAGAATAGAACTTAGAATTCCAAAGCTAGCTAGGTCCTACTTTATTGGAAGATTTGTGAAACTAGAGCAGCACCTAGAAGTAGAAGATTTGTGCAAATTCATATTAAAAGCACATTACCTTTGACATCTTGTAGTCCTCAAATTCCCAGAACCATCCAAAACACTTTCTCCAAGATCAATGTACCACACTAGCATTTTCTACAGCTTGCAAAAAATTCTCTCAACACTCTTCTCTTCTGAGTCCCAAGTTCCATCAAACCAGAAGATTTAGTTTTCCTGATTTTCATTCAAGCCCCTACCAGGTTTTTGTCCTAAAGTCATAATCCATCTCACTTCTATTACTATACTTGTTAGCCCAATTTTCAACTATACTACATTTGATTATATAAATCCTCATAATTAAAAACCCTAGTCAGACATAGCTCCATAATACCACTCGAAGCCCTAATTGCAAACCTCCAGTGAGAAAGAACTTTGGTTCAATTCGAAGGCTTTCAAATAGTGAAAAGAATGACGAAAATGATGTAGATTGAGGTGGTAAGAAATGATTTGAAGGCACATGCCTTGACAAAAGACATAGCTTTAGATAGAGTCGATGAAGAAATAAGATCGTGTTACTTATTAAAAGAATTAAAAATTAGACAAATTGATGTTGCTGACCCCAAATAGTTGGGATAAGGCGTAGATTATTATGATGATTTTCTTTCAATGGTCCAAATTAAAGAATAAACCAGTTTGGATGGTAGTGGTCATCTGATCAAGTTGAATTCCAGCATAGGAGATCTAGGTCAGACCTAGCAATTGGTAAATCCCGCTATTAGGATCGAAGATCCTATAAGATAATCGATTCCCTTCCTCCAATTTAATTGATTCTCATTCAACGTGTTTTGCAAATGAGATTACAACCCTTTAAATAGATTCTTACCAAGACTCTTACTTACCAACAGGGCCGACTCTACCATAGGCCAATAAGGCGGTTGCCTTAGGCCCCAGGAGAGAGAAGGCCCCCAGCCCAGGTGAGAGAAGGCCCGGCCCACTAACCACATGAAAATTTAGCCCACCCCTTAGATATACAAACCAAAAATTAATCTAATTGGTTACCTCTAGGCATAGATTTTAGTACTTCTTAGAATTGATTCTAGCCATTAGATTCAAGCATATTTTTTTAGTAGAAAATCCAATGGTTAGAAATCATCAATCAAGTTGATTTTTAGTATGTTCATCCACCAATACGTGGGCTGAACATCTACGCAGTCATTAGGCCCAAAAAATTATCTATGTAGGGCTACAAGAGTCCTCTGCATGGACTACAATGGGACTACAGGAGCCCTCTGCATCTAAATTTTTCCGAATCTTTTTATTATAATGAACAGTTGTTAAATAAGATTTTCTACTATATAGAGTTAAAAATTTTAATTAATATGATGTATATTAATATATTAAATATAAAAAACGCCTCATATGGGGTTTATGCCTTAGGCCTCAACTTGCATCGAGACGTCCCTGCTTACCAGAGATGAAAACTTGCCAACATTGGCTTACAAGAAAATTGGAAACTTATTCAAAACAGAAAACTACGAATTAAGGAAACAATTGATACAGAAATTACTAATAAAGCGGGATCCTAACACCCACCCCCATGTACCCTTGTGGTTTACTATCTTCTAGTTAGGAAGTCTATATTTTCTCCTAAGACAATTTCAAAGATTCCGTAGTCTGAACTCATTGATGAAATATTTAATCAGACACACTTACCTATGTAATTTTTAGTTAATCAAAGTTATTTTTTCCCTTCTCTCCAATCAAATAAGCTTCAACCCCATTTGCATTGATTAACTTCAGCCCTAAGCATGTACGTATACTCCATTGATTAAATATACCATTACGAAGTTACGATGACGAATTAATCAATCTTAGCACTAAGCATGGTTCTTAATTGAGACTCTGAGTAAGCTAATTGATTTAGTATCTGTTGAGTTCTTCCATCAATATGCCGTCATAAGTGCGCAGTTTCAGGGCGTCCTTTCTGTTTCGAAAGTGATCTAGACCTGCAACATGTGGAGGTTACAACATACCACAACCGTTCGATCCAAGGTACAGGCTCGTCGCTACTAGTGATATACGTACATATATTTATATATTATGTATTTTATAATTACAATTTATAAAATGATTCTGATTTTCACTGACTTTTTTTAATTTCACTTGACGCAGACCTTACGGCTGGTGATTAAATTAAAGTTAACCTTCTTGAATGCAGCAACTTTTACTTTCTCTTAAGACGAGAGAAGTGAAATATTGCCCCGGGAGAAGACCTGAGATTGATTATTGGGTTAAAATAATCAAAGATCAGGAAGCCTTCATTAAAGCTATAAAACTAAGTTTATCCCCACGAAAAAAGTATGAAGATCAGGCTCCTAGGGAAGATCCAAAAGTATAACAAAATAGAAAATTAACTCACTACAGAGTCAACAGCTGAAGAAACCAAGGTGGTAATGGTATAGTTGCTTTAGGAATGCAAGGGAGAGAGATAGAGAGATACCCATTTCAGAAATGCAGAAACAAATCACTTCTAAGCCTTCAAGATGCCTTCCAAGCTTACCCACATTGCTATATCCTCTTCTTTTCATCACCCTCCTCACAGTAATCATCATCAGTTCCAATATCTCTTACCCTTACATCAACTTCACCACCAAGAACACTACCCATGAGCACATTGTTTTACCTTATGCTTTCCACAGACAGATCTCCCATCTTCAGACCCAACTGGGAATTTTGTTGGAGCAGCTACATAGTGAAAACCCGGCGTACTCGAAGTCCGTCACAAAATTTGCCGATCAAGTGCTTCGTATTGCAGTATCCTTAGACAGGCTAGCAGATAATTTATCACGTCTATATGTTGATCCACCAGTTGGTCAGAATGACACAAGCAAAGTAGACGAAGATCTCAGCGAAAGCGACGATGACGGTGAAGTGGAAGAAAGATCATTGGGTAAGAGGGTCATTAACTCTGAGGAGCTTCACAATTATACTTCACCTAAGCCCAACAGGCAGGATGGGAGAAAGAACTTCCTTGGTGTAGAAGCCGTATATCCGTCAATCGGACTGTCATGTGTTGGCGCAGCGACGAATATAGACCGCTTCATGACGTACAAGATTTATGGAATGTGCCCGGATGATTGGGTCGTGGCTCAGAAGCTTATAGTAGGTGGTTGCGATCCATTGCCGAGAAGGAGATGCTTCTCAAGGTCCCCTCCACGTTACAGTAAGCCACTTGCTATACATTCTTCTCTTTGGACTCCACCTAGTGATACTAACATCTTGTGGACCCATTACAAGTGCAAAGACTACTCTTGTTTGGTTTCCAATGACACAATTGGAAGAAGAGGCTTTTTCAAGTGTGCAGATTGCTTTGACTTTTCAAAACGAGGTTGGGAGATCCCTTGGAATGAGTCCATTTCAGCTGAGTTCACCATTGATGAAGTCCTAAGGTTGAAGCCAGGGGAGATAAGGATTGGACTGGATTTCAGTCCCACAACCGGCACCTTTGCAGCGATTATGAGGGAGAGGAACGTGACCATTGCATCGGCTACGCTGAATCTAGGTGCTCCCTTTAGCGAGGTGATCGCCTTGAGAGGCCTCCTCCCTCTGTATGTCTCAATTGGTTCAAGATTGCCCTTCTTTGAGAATACACTGGATATCATCCATTCTACACTATTTTTGGATGGTTGGATAGGGTTGGAGGTCCTCCAATATGTCCTGTTTGATTGGGACCGAATCCTCCGGCCGAAAGGGCTCCTCTGGGTAGACCGTTTCTTTTGTGGCAAGGAAGACATGAAGCTGTACTTGGATGAATTCATTAAACTAGGCTACAGAAAGCTGCTGTGGAGAGTGGTACCAAAGACAGATAAGCTGGGGGATGAACTCTTCTTCTCTGCTGTTTTGGAGAAGCCCATAAGAGCTTAATACTTCCCAACATATTCAAGGGTATGCTTTCTAGATGGACGAAGATGAAGACTCCTTGCAATTCTTCCATTGTCATCATAAAAATGATGCCGCATTCAGCAAGAACTGCACCAGCTATTAAGGCAGTTTCAAAATGAATTGTAACAACCTCTTTTATTAATTCAGGAAATATTTTGTACAACTTTGCCGTATATCAGTATTTCATTTGACGGTCAGAGGCGAAAGGCGAATTGAACACTAAACAGTGGTAATTCTACCCCCGTGGGAATCTCACCTGCAGGACGGGTACAGATTTTTTAGAAGCTCTACCGGACCGACTATTCGAGTGAATGGGGTGTGTAGTAGAGAGCACAAAATCATCCTTCCAGGTTCCTGTGCTAGATCCATAAGAAATAAGTTTCACAAATTCATTCACAGTTACCATTCATCGTTACGATGAGATTAGGCAGCCAACTCATTCCCAATAAAAACTCAAGTTCACAAGAAAAATAAAAATGCCAACAATCTTGAGACATACCACAAAAGCTAATAAATAGCCATTGAATTTTTTTATTCTAAGAGATATGATGATTTTTGACATCCCCCTCCATCCACGGGTTTATATTTTTGTTGGCAGCTACAGATATTTTCATCGTTTTCTTTAGTTTTCACATTGTAGCAATTTATTCCAGATACATGCCTTTCAGTTAAAGTTTTGCATCTATTGCCACATCTTTTGGTTGGTATGGGACGCGATCTCCTTCATGTATCTATAGAATTTCCTTCCAGAACCGGACAGACCTGTCAGTTCCACAGGAGATGAAGGCCGCTTCAGTTGGTGAGTGCTCCAGCCACCGTGGTGCACCAATATGGTTGGACGGCCACCTTGCAACCTTTTCGGCAGTCAGAGCATCCCAGATAACAATCTGCAAGTTATTATATCAGTTAAATCCAACTAATGAACAAAAACAATCGTATTCTCAGCAGTCGACCCCTGATAGAAAATGAACCAACCTCATTGCTTGGTTCGTCTATGGATAAAACAAACTCTTCTGTTTCGTTGAAAACAGCCTGCAGAGATATAAAGAATTAATTCAACCTATTAATACTTATGCAAAGAAATCAGCAAATAAACTGTTTGTAATTACTGAAATCGATGCTTCAATTCCAAAATTAAAGGAAAATGAGAAAATGGATTGTTCTAGCATGGATATTAGGAAGGAAAGGTATTCTCCCCGAAAAATACAACGTTATTAATCTAGCCATGTTGTTAGAAATGCATTATTATTGCAACACTCAAAAATTCAAAGCAATTCAAAGGCTCTGTAGGAAGATATGAGAAAAATTTACCAAAAAATTGAAAAAAAAATGCTTTGCTAGATAGGAGCCTATAAAATATAGAAGACCTACGCATATATGAATACATTTCATCATACCTATATACACCATAAGGTCAAGTATTCTGCAAATAGCTATCAGATGTATATCGCAGTGTTTCAAAACTCTGTGCATCGACTCAAAACTCAACCTAGTTATGACTCAGTGAGGAACTTGTTTAAAAAGTACTCAATCAAGTGCTTGATCAACTCGTCGAGTTTCTTGGTAACTCAATGGCCCAACTAAACTCGATCAAGTCTTATGAATGTTTTTTTCAGGAATAAGAATTAATTAGGAGACGATGGAAAGGAAGAGACACGGGTTTTATTGTACAGCTCCAAGACCCCACATTCACCTTCACGGGGCACTTTCTGTCACCATCACCGTCTCTACGGCCATCGCCTTCATTATCGATGCCACTGCTCCTCTATTTGTTATGGGACTTCAGGGAGTTTTCCCAACTTTCTTCTTTGTTCTTTGAAACCCCAACTTTCAAATGAATGGTGGTTGTTAAATGTCTCTATAAGGTTCGAGAAAATATTAGGTAGTTTTAACACTATTGTACATGCGGGGTTAGAAAATGTTAGACAATTGGTGCACAATCCTATCAATCCGTACCGTCATATTAGTGGATTCTAGGTAAAATATCTTCTTTACCAAAAATCAGCTTGATTAGATGATTCAAACCATCTGATAAATAATCCTTCTTCATTCTAACCTTGTGTTTCTAACCGCCCAAAAGGATATAATTGATTTGCCGGTTAGGATCATCCACTTGGGCTGATTTTTGTTTGTCCAAATCTTCCATGGGACCGCAAATTTTGGACTCTTTAGATTGATAAGAATATACCCCTCTAGCATAGTTAGGACTATAATATTAACAAGCGTGGTAGTGACAAAAAAAAAAATTGATGGCTGCTCCATCAAAAAGTCATGGTGCAATATTTAGAGCCACATGTGGATGTGGGACCAATACGATTTGATAGGAAAATTTTCTAAAGTGATGTAGACCCACCTCCCTATGTGGTCCAGACTATTGCGACACTTCTTGTTGGCGTAAATGTGCTAATAAAAGTTTTCTCATTGGATTACTCCCATGTGTCACCAAAATGTTGAGTTACTTTGGGGTTGTATTAGGGTGGTCGAGAGACTTAGGTTCACACCTTGGATCTTTAATCCTAGGGCCAACAACATTTTAAATTAAAAATAAAATGAAATGCATCTCAAGGATATAGGATACACACACAATTCTTATACCTAATTCTTACACCCAGTATGGGGCCCACATGGAGATCATGTTGGACAATCCATCCACATAGTGAGTTGTCCTCACTGTAATGATCATCATTAGCAAAACTTAGAGTAAAACTTCTATCACAGCAGCCGGCAAATCACACAATCACAAGCCAATGAGTTCTCGGCACGTACACCTCAAAGCAAAAGCACATGGGTACGTTGCAAAAAGCACTTGTGTACGTGCCGAGAACTCATTGGCTTGTGATTGTGTGATTTGCAGGCTCCTGTGATAGAAGTTTTACTCCAAAAATTAATCGATTCTGACATTACTAACCATACAAAAAGCTGACCTGAAGTAACAGTTTAATAGATGGAACGGAATTATCAAATTTAAGTCAACTTTTCATGAGGTAGGAATTTCAAAATGGACTGAATTTTTTAGATGATGGTTTTCAGGGTATAGACAACTCAATGTGCAGTTACATTGTTCAGCATGATCTCCATGCAAGCCCCACAACCAGGAGCAGGAAATTAGGAATCAGGTGTAAGAATTGGGTGTAGCTGGATATTATATCAGTTAGGATATATCTACACCAATTCTTACACCCAGTGGTGGGGCCCACATGGAAATCATGTTGGACAATCCAATCACACGTTGGGTTGTACATACTGTGGAGACCATCCTCACAAAAAATCAATCATTCTGACATTTCTAAATTCATAAAAAGTTGACTTGAATTTGAAAAATCTGCACCATCCAATTAAACCGTTACTTCAGGTCAACTTTTGTATGGTTAGTAGTGTTGAAATAGATTGATTTCTGTTAATGATGATCATCATAGTGACAACAAGTATAGTTGGATTGTCCAACGTGATCTTCATGTGAGGTGAGAAGGGCATTTCTGTCAAATGCTGACAGGAAGATTAAAGCCTCACTGGAAAAATCAATTCCCCATGTATGTATACACACAAATGGGGCCAAGCTCGAGCTTCGGGCCGCTGCGGGAGAACACTCCTGAGTGTCATTGTTATAGTGGAAGACTCGTGGGTTTTGATGTTTAAGCAATAAACAACTGAGGTCCTAAAATACAAAAATGCCGCCACATGCACAAATTCATCAAAAAGAAGACATCACCAAAATATTTACAAACCTGGCAACGCAACTGTGTATGTATAGCTCCAACATATTGTTTGACAAGTCTTCCAGTGCCAACCTCCCAAAGCTTCACAGTGGAATCCTTCCCACAGGAGAGAACAAACCTAGTGATTCAAGACATATAGTGAAATGGTTTGAAAGAAGATATAATACAAATGAGCGATATTGCACACTAAACATTGCAATGAAGTTGTAAAGCCAGAACGGGTTAAAGATAGTAATTTTTTATGTAAAAACGGATAAACCTGCCACCCATGAGAAACTATTTGTCCCAAGGACACATCTTGGAGTGATACCATTGATAAGAGCTTCTTTAACAGCCACACGGAAAATGCTAACAGCAACGATCAAAATTTGTACAAGCATTTTGCACCATTTTAAGGAATATAGAATATCATAAATAAACAAAAAGTTGTATTCAAAAGGATGAGTGAAGTTTGGAATAACACTTATTAGTCGTGTAGTAAATGAATTTCTCGAAAATTCATGCCCAATACAAGCTGACACACTTACTGAGAAAAAATGTCAATTTCCCCTCGCATGCATGCACAATATGGCTATGCCATTTTTTTTATTTTTGGTGGTAATGTATGTTTAGTAATTACTTATTAGCATATATCATAAATATTATTTAAACATCATAAACAAGAAAATAAAGTAATATGAAAAAGTGATTAATATTATATATATGTGTGTGTGTGTGTGTGTGTGTAAGCCATGCGTGGTTTAAAATCCAGGTACCATTCAGTATATCATAATCTAACAAAGTGATGTACCATACAAGACGGTAGGATACAGTACACGGAAAAAATGACAGACACTTGATACGCAATGATACAAATACACATTACACTAGACAATGTTAATGCTTAGATCAGTAAAAATATGAGGTTTAGTGAGATACTACTACCTTTTATAACGCTTTACTATAAAAAAAATGAATTAATTAAATTAATAATAATCTTTGTATGAGGCTGCATGATACATATCCCTTTTTTATCGGACCTGTAACAAGATGGAATGAAACATCTTCTACCAGATGGCACAAGAATTTAAACCATGAAACCATGTCCCACTGCCCAGACATTTGGTGGTCAAGCAAATACGACTTCTGGAACCACACAAAGCAACTCTACAAGCACCCAGGTGACATAATCCATAAATTCTTGTCACTCCTTATACAACAAATGAATCGAACTGATGATGACAAGTCTACCCTCGCATTGTGGTTAGCATGTAGCTTGAAACAGATGCCCATAACACTTAACACAACTTTTTACAGTACAGCTCTGTATTGTTGCCCATAGAAAATTTTCGAGAAACAATTCTTGCCTTTAAATGTTCACAAAAATTTTCTAGATAAACACTTTCTTACATACGAATCCTTTTCTAGAAAAATTTTCTGTGGTCACCAACAGGGACTACAAGAAGAATAATTACTTTCTATGTAAGATGGTTGTACATGATATTCAACCACTGACTTTGATATGTACAATGATACCTCTCACAACAGATTCTGTCAAAACAGACTCAAATCTGATAAAAGAACATGTCCACCTTCTTCATTCCCATAGACTAAACCAATAAACTCTCAGATTTAACATTTTTCTAAATAACTTTTCAGCTACTGGTTTTAAGTGTGGAAACTCTTGGTGTAAATATCATAAGCCCGGAGGAAAGTTAACATGCTACCACTTGAACATTAACTGTGTTAATGAGAATAATCATGGTTCAAAGTGCTTGGTTTCGTTGGTCTCAGATGAATCCGAATGAAACCTGGTGAACCCAAATTGAAACACACAAAACCCTGTAAAAATGCTTCAAAATAATCTATTAAAAATATAGAAAACGCAGAAGAAACATATAAATGCAACAAAATTTTGTAAAAGACTAGATCATACAATTGATTTAGGGTCAAGAAGAGTGACTCACAGTGTTGTCGGGCTGAATTGGAGTCTGTATTGTAAACAGGCATTCCAAGTACTCACTCTAAACACTCTCATATTATACTCAACCTACTTTGCTTTCAATCATAGTACAAAGTTTTGACCAAACCCTAACGAATTGGACCACAGGAGTTCTAGATAGAAAAAGTTAACTTATGTTTATATCAAAGGAGAGTGTTTAGAGTACTTGGAATGTAGGTTTACAAGACATACTTTGGTTCAGCTCGATAGAACTGTAAGTCACTATTCTTGACCCTAAATCAATTGTATGATCTAGCTCTTTACATAATTTAGTTGCATATTATGATTCCTATTTTTTCTGAATTTTTTGTAGCCACTTTCTAGTGTTTAGGCAGTTTCATGATGGTTTCACAAGGTTTCGCCCAGTTTCGAGGATGAAACGAAAGCAGCATAACTCTATAGTTTAATTTGAAACAAGCGAAATCCAGTAATACCCGATACACCCATGTATCTTAACTCGTCCTAGGCCAAAACCAAAACGATTCTGGTGAAACATTTCAGTTTCGGCTGAAACTTTTAGCCATGAGAATAAAGACATCATATATCTTTTTATGATGTCAGGCTTGCATTCACAAGGTATTACATTTACACCAAGACGATAAATTCAATGTCCAAGTCCAGATACATGTGGCACAGTGGAAAAAAGTAGAAAATATTAAATAGATGATTGAGAGAGAGAGAGATGGGGTATAGTTTTTGTTAAAGAGGAAGTTGGGTTGGTAGGAATATAAAGTTGGGGTTTGTTTTTTACTCGTCCCAAAGAGAGGAAGTGAAAAGAAACAATGTCCCAAATTTCAAAATAGATAACCTTCCAAAATTCATAAATGCGGTTCATTACTAGCTATTGGTTTTGGGAGGTATTATTGTACTATCAACCATTCCACAAAATAAAGTGCAGGAGTCTATTCTTTTACAATAGACTAAGTAAAATACATCGACAGAATACACTTTGAAATTTAATCAGTATTGTTGCACATTAGATGTATATAATAGTTAACAGACCAACAAGAATTTCACAAAGCACCAAAGTAGTTAACCTTACAGCTTAGTATGTCACCCGAAACATAATTTCCACATTAGATAGTTTTCTCATAAAACAAATCACCTAACCGAGAAATAACAAGCATTTCCATCAAGCTAAAGACTCGAAATACCTTTGGTCTTTTGTGAAGCTTGCACTGGTGGCCTCAGCTGAACCATGCGCCCCAATGATGGAGCGCACACATTGTGCAGTTACCCCATCCCATACCCGAACAGCACCATCTTTAGATGCCGTTACATACATGCCACCAGTAGATGAATACCTCACCTACATGAAACATATATCTATAAATTGAATTGATTGTGTCAAGTGACCTGGATTCGTCTGCAAAATATAGACTACTGATTCCCTAGTTTGTAAAAAGGGTGTGATGGTGGGGAAGGAGGGGTCAACTCTGAGGTTTTAGGATATAAAAGCAAACATGCCTGATTTATTGCGCCATTAACACCTATCTCTGGGACATTTGCTGTTAGGTAACACTGAAAAGTATTTATATCGTACAAATGTGCAATTGGATGATCCGTCCCTGCAAATGTGTTTCATCCTCGTCAATAGTCAAGTTACAGTACAAAAAATTGGTGCTGCACAGTTAGAGATTCTAGAAACAATTCTAAACTCTATCATATTGGGGCTTCTTGATGGGATTTAGCTGAAAAAAGAAACATATCTAACTTTAATAGAATGAAGAAATAGATGAATTAAAGTGAAAGATAAACTGTTACCAGCTTTTGGAAACAATGGATCACATAGTCAAAATCATAAAGGCAATTTCCGGCCTATATCTGGCTCAGAACACCTAAAACCATATTGGGTTATCAATTGTACACAGGTCCCTTCTAAAAAGTAATTTGGTTGATCATGACCTATGTCCAAGAATCAATGGCCACCAATGATACTCTTCAGTTATTATCCAAAGAGAATTTGATTTAAGATTCAGATAAGGTCAAATATAAAAATAATAAACAAAAAGAATGGCAAATACAACAGTTACCTGCTAATAGAAATTCCCCCGAAGGATGGAATGATACGGACCGCACATTGTGAGTATCCTGTGTCATTTCAAAAAATATTTCCAAAATAGAATGTCATATTGCTAAAACAAAGTTACAAGTTCCATTCCCAAGTCTGAGTAATAATCTGAAAATTATGACAAGACGATGGGTAGAACCTGAATAACTCTAAAAGCTCTCTTCGCCACTGTCTTTGAAAAATCGAAGAACCTGAAAAACATTTAATTATGCATTGTACAGATTAGGATTTAAAATATTCATTCTCAATACGGGTGCCTAATGACGTGATTCAGTGTTACCCTAAATCTTGGGTTCTCAAAACGTTTTTGAAAATGAGCAAAATGCAGGAGCTCCTGAGAAACCAGCACCAATAGCGGACAGGTAGGAAGAGCATAAGATATGCAGACCCACATACACGTAAACAATCACATGCCTACATGTGTACCTTAACTCTCAATTTACCCCGTAGGTGGAGTCAAAAAGCTCACCTCAAGGTAGAGAATCAACCGAGAAAATTGTTAAGCAAATGCCAGTGCATCTTCTCTGGGAGAATCATAGACACCTCTTGTAAGTTGTAACTGTTGAGAAAGGTTTCAGATCATTACACATGCCCATTGACCAGGGTTTTTGAAAAACTAGGGTAAGATCATTTTCACTGTTAGTACAGACACCGAAGGTATGCTTCCCCTTAGGCCATCACGGCAAGCAGCAGTGATGATCAAAAAGTAACACCCCAAAGAGTGATGAAAAATTGAAATGTCACAATTTTTAAAATCTGTGCATACCCAATGATATAGTGGTGGGGGCCCAAGTAGGTACTTCTACCTCATTGGGAGTGAGTAACTAGGCTGAAACCTTTGGAAGGGATTTTAAAGAGCATGTGTGCACACTCACCCATGTAAAGATCCAGATTCTTTTAAGAAGCTCTAGGTGATGCAAAGCAGCTACTGACATAGCAGGATGGCAGTGATGGGCGAAAGGAATAATAAAAAATCAGCCTAGATACTAGTGGGACCACCAGATAAGAGGCCAGCCACTTAAGTGTCAGTAAGTGAATGGGAGTTAATAAGGAACCAAGTTGGTACCAAGGGCATTTAGACCATCTCTTATTCTTAAGCTAGGTAAAAGGGAGATGCCCGGATACAGATAAGAGTATGGACACTAGTACGGAAAAGGGGAAACAACCCCTCATTCCTGAGATCCAGGGCACAGATACAGGTGTAGGTATCCCATCCAATATGTTGATACCAAGCTTTAATTCGTTACTTTTTTCAAGCTATGTAACATTTTTATAACATTCACACCAAGCCAAATGTAAATGTAACTTATAAAATTTGCTTAGTTTCTTGCTTAAAAATTTGTTACAGTAACACTATTTATGTCCTATTGACAAAACAAATAAGACAATTGCTAGGAGTTAAGATAATACACAATAATTCAATAGAAAATGAGAAATTTATGTAGTGGAAGTATCCATGTAGTATCTGTTACCACTTATTAGTATCGGTATCGTATCGTACGACAACCATGTTAAAGTATCTAGGTATCATAGCATTTCAGTTTAAATTATAAATGAAAATCCTAATATTAAATGTAATGAAGAGTGAAGAATGAAGATCTATTACGGTTTCTTAATTAGGAACTATGAGCCTGCATATATTGTATAAGGGAGAGTCCCATTTATTTTGAGACCTAGAAGAGATATAGCTGGGGACGCTTTCCCCTTGGACACTGTTAATCATTCTCTCACTTGTTTTTGCAATTTATTAATTTTTTTATAGGTGATTTCTCAGATTTTCTTCCTCCTTTGATTTGTTCTTTCCCTTCCAAAATTCTTCGCCACCACAAAGCAAACAAACATTATTAAAAGAGTAAAGAGCAGAAGAAAAGTGCATTTATACGTCTATAAAGACAAGTGAAAATAAAATAAAATGGATTATGTTGCATGCTCTACAATTTGCATTACAACATATACACTAGTAATCAAGATATATATATATATATACTAGTGGGTGCCCCGTGCCATCGGCACTCCTCGACAAAATCAGGTGAGTGGTGGAGATCCACTGTCCATTTGGGGGAGGATTAGATCTCGGCCCTTCTTTGTTTATGCTTATAAGAGGAAGTATAAGTAGGGAGACAACCAATGTGTTTTGTTATATAAAATCAAGGAAATAAATTTCCCGAAATTAACGAAATATTTCCATTTTCTAGGTTACCGACAGGAAAGAATACATACACGAAATGTTTCCATACATGTCGAAATATTTCGTGTTAACAGTAAATTTCGGTTAATTGACGGTGTAAATATGTATTATTTAAATCGAAATGTTTCGACATCAATAGAAACATTTCGATCGAAGGTAGGAAATGTCCCATTTGAGCACCACAAATCTCATATTTGATCATTTAACCCATTTCCATATATATATATATAGAAGACCAATCCATTATAGACCGTTATGGTTATTCATTTCCACACTACATATGGTTGCATATTATGGTTTGATAGTTTATGAGTGTTTTTAGGCTTGTTTTTATCATTTCCCATACTTTCCACAAACATTTCTATAATATTTCCATCATTTCCGTATTATTTCCATCATTTCCACGAAAATGTATTATTTCCACACTGGTCGAAATATTTCCACGAAATATTTCCATTTCCGGGTTGGTCGAAATAAACCTCGAAACCAAAATTTATTTCCTTGTATAAAATAGTAAATGGCCCATGCCCACGGCACTCTCCGACAAAAGCGTTTGCAAAAATTGGGTGTCTTCGGCACTCAAATGGTACAACGGACTGGGGTGTTACCGTTTTTTCCATTATAACAGATTGTAACGCACAGAGGGAGAAATAGAAAAATAACAGAAATAACAAAAAATAACGGTGTTGAAATTCAAATTTTGAATAAATTGAGGTCAAATGAGGCGGATTGAGTGGCTGAAATCTAACCGTCCACATTAGATCGATGGATTTGATCTCAACCACTCTATATCTAACCGTCCACATTAGATGGATGGATAAGATAAGAGAATACAACTGAGTTGTCTTGTTATATGCGTGGGTGGCCCGTGTCCGCGGTACTTTCCGACAAAGTGTTTGTCAAAATCGGATGGGAGTTAATCTCAGCCATCGATATGAAGCATAGTGGATCTCAGCCACTCATTATTGAAGCCATATAAGATAAGAGGGGTATAAGACAACCACTGTCACTTGTTATATAGATAGTGGGTGGCCAGTGCCCACGGCACTCTCTAGCAAAGCGTTTGTCAAAATTGGGTGTGAATGGCTGAGATCCACCATCTATTTGGGGGATAAGATCTCAGCCCTTCTTTGTCTAAATAGATAAGAGGGGGTATAAGTGGGGAGACAACTTCCCTGTTTTGTTATATATATATGGGTCAGGATCGGGGGACAACATTTTCATACAACATTTTTGACAACAAAAATTTGGTGCGGCCTAATATATAAATTAGAAGTTTTGGAATGGGATGATTTTTGGCGAGGATGGTCTCTTTGGGGAGGAGATCATCCTCACAAAAATTCAAATCATTCTGATATTCGTAGAGCGGTTAACAACATGGATGAAAGTCTCGGGATCGGAGGCTGGATCGGTAGGCTCCGATCCCGATCCAGATCGGTCCGATACGGAACAGGATCGGCCATCTCGCCCCGAGACGGTGTGAAAATCCTTAAGAAACAGAGAACTCGGGCGAGAACAGAGCGGGGTATGGATCGGATCGGTGGGCTCCGATCCCGATCCAGATCGCCCGATCCGGAACAGGATCGCCCGAGACTTTGAACCATGGTTAACAAGTTGAAGAATTATGGACTGTCTATTTTTATCGTTAACTTGAAAACCACATTTGATGGGGTTAGAAATTTCAGAATGTGCTGATTTTTTGTAGGGGTGATCTATATGGTGAGGAGATCATCCACACCGAAAATCAGCTATTGATTCATCTTCCATGTGGGTACACCAAAATAAAAAAATAAAAAAATATAAGTAGAGACATAAAAACAAGAGACGCGTAGAGAAATGAAATATGTAGAAACATGCCCTCAAACTGACAAAGTAGAGAAAGTCTTACTTTATGGTGTGATCTTTGGCCCCAGATATCAGTACAGTAGATTGAGGGTGGAAATCCAAATCATTTATTGGCTGCAGTTGTATCAATAAAACTTTAGAAAAAACAAGAGACGTGTCCAGTAGTAATCAGTGGAGCCATGTGAGATATGATGTTCATCGCATCCGAAACAAAAGACATTGAATTCTCAATGCAAGTATAGCCAAATCTGATGAAGATAAGACGAATCGAAGCATCTGAATCCATAATGCAGAAATGAAAGTTCTATTAGACCTAAAGAAATTTCTCTTTTGCTGTAAGTAAATAGAGTGTGTCTGACATAGCTAAAGTGAAAACCATATAATACCAAACGACCTTATTACAAATTACAAAATATCCATGGACATGTTCCATAAGCTACTCTGGTGCAGCCAAAAGAAGCATTCAGAAATCAATGTCTAAACAATCATAATATTTTCACATTTATCAGCTCCAGTTAGATGTATCAAGTGGAGAAAAAATGATACCCTATAGACATGGAAACATATGTGTCCATATCTAAGCAATCGTATTAACAAAGATGGGAAAGACTTCCAGATTTTAGTAATATGATTTGTAGAAACCAAAATAGAATGAATGAGTTGCTCTTTTAAATAGAATATATGAAATTTATTTTCTTTAGTATAGTGATTCTTCATCCAGGAATGATTTCCTCAGGATTCGGTGTAATGTTTAATGTGCTTGGTACAATGCCATGCTTATGTGGGGGTTTGATGCTAATCAACCCTATTCATTATGCTTCTTCACATTCTATTAAGCTTTTATTACAGCAATGTTTTGTCCTGCATTAGGTTCCTTCTTCAAAATTCAGATGCACCATTTGAATTATGGGCCACAACATCATCCTTGATCATATAAATTTAATAGGACACAGGTGAATTGTTATGTTATGTGGAGCCCGATTGTGCTAGAGTACTATACATGAAGACACGACACTGTAGGCCAGTTCCGTGCTGAGCTGTCTGGGGGTTGCTGGGTGGCAGTGCGCCCCCTACCCGAAGGGGGGGGATTCGGGGGGCATCACCCCCGAATTTTTTTTTCGGGAGGTCCTTTTTTCCTTAAGGGCATTTTCATACTTTTACATAGATATACGGAAACCATAGTTTCGTCTTGGAGTTATATGTACCTCAGTTAATCAGAGACGGTCATTCATTGTATTGACAACCAACCAAAGAAAAGGTGGCTAATATGTCCATATCTTTCATATAAATTAGACTGTGTAAGAGTGTGATCGAGCTTCTCCAAAGCTGGTCTTCCTATATTTTAACAACTGAAGTCGTATATTTTGGAGATTACTCCCCCTTGTTATATGCTCGGTTACTTGGAACAAAAGGAACAATCGCATTTTCAATGATAAAGTCCTCCATCCTCGATGAATTCATGGGCATGTATTTTGAGGGCTTCATATTTAGATAAGAATCAGGATGGAATTGTTAATGATTCTTGTTAGAGCTATCAGGCCTGAACTTATTTTGTACATTTGGTAGCTAGGGAGGGCCTTTCTCACAAGGTTTTCCCTTTTTGCCCTCTTGTATAGTGGGGTTAATTCCCTTTTTCTGATTTTATTCAATACAATTGCACCTTTATCGATCAAATAAATTAATAAATAAGCCCATCTCATCTAAGACATATAGCAATTTCAATGTGCTTACTGTTGTGATTTACGTTGTAACCAAAAGAGAAATATTTAAGAGAGAGAGAGATATGAAGAAGGAAGAAGATGGAGAGATTACAGAGAAGGAGAGAGGGATTAGGGTCCCACTACAACACGAAGAGGTGGGAGAGTCCCACTACAACCTAAAGTCCTAGTCGTGGGTTAAGTGGTGGGCCCACATACAAAGTAAAAAGAAGGCCCACGTGGGTAGTAGGACGCAGCCCACTAAAGACCCCACGTGACTCACTTAAAGACCCCCATGTGACAGCCCACGTGGGGTGCAACATAACTTCCAACACTCCCCCTCAAACTGGTGCGAAGATATCCATTATGCTCAGCTTGCCTATCAAAGTATGAAGAATTGTCTTGTCTACCCCCTTTGTAAGTATATCTGCAGCTTGCTCCTGAATTCTTACATAAGGTGTGCAAATCAGTCCTTGTTAGAGTTTCTCTTTGATGAAGAGATGGTCGACTTCGATATGTTTAGTCCTATCATGTTGGACTGGATTATGAGCAATGCTGATGGCCGCTTTATTATCACAATAAAGATTCATCGGCTCGGTCACCTTGAATCCCAACTCCTCAAGCATAGTTCTCAACTAGAGGAGTTCACACGCACCATGTGCCATAGAGCGAAACTCTGCATCTGCACTAGATTGAGCTACAACTGGCTGTTTCTTGCTTCGCCAAGAGACTAGGTTACCTCCAACAAGAGTACAGTATCTGGAGGTGGATCGACAATCAGTATTGGAACCTGCCCAATCTGCATCAGTATATGCTTCCACTCTAAAGTGTCCATGTCTCCTAAACATTATTCCCCGACCTATGAAGCTCTTGAGATACCGAAGTACTCTATGAGATGCCTCAAGATGCGATGACCGTGGTGCGTGCATAAACTGACTGGTGACACTCACAGCATAGGCAATATCTGGCCGTATGTGTGCCAAGTAGATCAACCTGCCAACCAATCGTTGAAACATAGCAATATCTTCGATAGACTCGCCCTCCTTCGTATTCAGTCGATGGTTCTGATCTATCGTAGTCTTTGCTAGTCGAGCTCCCAAATATCCAGTCTCACTCAATAGGTCCAATACATACTTTCTCTGAGATATGAAGATGCCTTTCTGTGACCGAGCAACTTCAATCCCCAGAAAGTACTTTAAGGGCCCTAGATCCTTCGTCTCAAATTCGGATGATAAGAAGATCTTTAACTGCTTTATCTCTGATGGATCATTCCCAGTGATGACCATGTCATCAACATAGACTATCAACGCGGTGCGGCGGTGGCACTAGCCTCCTGATGCTTCACAAACAACATATGATCAGCCTAACATTGTTTATAGCCTACTCGTCGGATAACACTACTGAATCTCTTGAACCATGCTCTAGGGGAGTGCTTTAGCCCGTATAAGGCTTTCTTCAGCTTACACACTTTGTCGTCACTTCTAGTAAGTTTCAACCCATGTGGTAGCTTCATGTACACCTCTTCTATCAGATCTCCGTACAGAAATGCATTTTTTACATCTAGCTGGTGTAAGGGGCCAGGACAGGTTGGCCGCTGAGGATAGAACTCTGACTGAGTTCATCTTGGCCACGGAGGCAATGTCTCCTGATAGTCGATCCCATAGGTCTGGGTGAATCCCTTGGCTACAAGTCGAGCTTTGTACCTTTCAATTGACCCATATACTTCACTGTGAAAACCCATCTGCACCCCCACAAGTTTCTTTCCTCTGGGTAATGGAACAAAATCCCATGTTTTATTGTTTGCAAGCGCCTGCATTTCATCTATCATAGCTTCTTTCCACTTGGGTTACTGAGTGCATCTACAATACTGGAAGGCAAAGAATCAGAGGACACAACACTAACAAAATTCTGATAAGACGGAAACAAAGACTGATAAGAGACATAATGGGAGATGTACATGTACGCACACCCTTTTGAAGGACAATAGGGAGATCTATATCAGTACTCTAAGGGTCATCAGAAATAGATAGTGCAATAGGCTCGTGATCAGAAATAGGAACAAAAGTAATACCTAGATCAGTAGCAATGGTCAAGTCTGGATCTAAGGGAAGACTCGCAGACGTAGGATCAGTAGCTTGTCCCTTCTTTGTTCTGACGTAGACACACGTCCGCTGCAGTAGTAGGAGTACCAATGATAGATTGAGATCCTGACATAGGAACAGAAGCAGGCATAAGAACAAGTACAGGCATAGGAATAGGGACGCACTCTTCTGCACTGTCAATGTCATGCTCCCCCTGAAGAGAATCCAGACACCAAAGAAAGGAATGGACTCAGCAAAGGTTACATCCATAGAGATGCAGCGACGACGAGAGCCAAGGTGGTAACACTTGTACCCCTTCTGATTGGAAGGGTACCCCAAAAAAATGCGTTTCAACACCCATGGATCCAACTTGTCCCAAGAAGGACGAATGAACATGCACAGCACACACACCCAAATACTTTTGGTGGAATGATGAAACCTGGACAGTCAGGAACCAAGAGTGACAAGGGGGACTGAAATCCTAACACACGAGAAGGCATGCAGTTGATTAGATACGCCATAGGTAAAAAAAGACTTCGACTAGTAATGTTTCGGAACCGCCATGCCAATCCGGAGGGCACGCTCAACCTCAAGAAGATGACGATTTTTACGCTCAGCGATCCCATTCTGTTGAGGCATGGAAGGACACGATGTTTGGTAAACAATGCCATGAGAGACAAAGTAGGACTTGAGACCACCATCTAAATATCCCCCCCCCCCCCAATTGTCAAAACAAAGAATTTTTACAGTGGCTTTAAACTAAGTAAGAACCATCTTATGAAATTCCTGGAAAATAGATAACACTTCACCTTTTGCTCGCATGAGATATACCCAAGTACACCCACTGAAATCATCAACAAAAGTGAAAGTAACGATATCCAAAGAGGGATGTCACAGGCGCAGGTCCCATACATCAGAATGCACAATGGAGAAAGAAACTGTACTTTTATTCTCGCTAGTGGGCAAAACATACCTACAATGTTTTTCAAGTTCACACGTTTCACAGTGAAACGGGACTGAAGAAAGAGACGAGAAAGCGGGTAAGACACGTTTTAAGACAGAGACTGGGACATAACCTAGCCTGATATGCCAAAGCGTTAACTGGTCTTTATTGACATGACTGCTACAACTAATGCAGGATTGGTGTGCTGACGAAGAAACCGAAAAATCGAGGATATATCAGCCACCATCCTCACGTCCACTGCCAATCGTCCGCCTCGAGTCCAAATCCTAAAAGATACAATGAGAAGGAAAAAATGTCACATTGCAATTAAGATTACTTGTGAGACTAGTAACAGATAATAAATTTGCAATGAACTGAAGAACATGCAGAACAGACGATAGAGACAGTGTTGGTGCGGCATGAACAGTCCCTTTGCCAGAGACAGGAATAATTGCCATCAACAATCCGAACTTTATCACATCCAGAACAAATACCGTAACTAGAAAAAACGAATGACATACCAGTCATGTGATCGGACGCCCCTGAATCGATGATCCAAGGACTGGAGGGAATAGTAGAGACGGAAAATGCAGACCCAGTACCTGTGTGAGCAAAGGCAGATGTGGAAGTAGAAGTTGGGCCATTGAGTTGGGCCATCATGCGGCGAAGACGCTCAAGATCTGTAGGAGAAAATAAGTCCATTTCTCCAGAGGAGATAGATGCATGAGGTGCGGTGTCCTGAAGGACTGAGTGTGCCGCAAAAGATCCCGATCAAGCTGTAGGACATTGGCGAGAATTGGATCCTTGTCCTGAGGGACGCCCATGTAGCTCCCAGCATGTGTCTCGGTTATGGCTCAGACGACCACAATGGTCACACTTGGGTCGTTGCTGTACTTCATTGGGCTTCTGCAGACCCGATTTGTCCCTTCTGATACGCAGAAACAAGTGCAGAACGATCCGTAGGTTCGCTCCCATGATGGAGTTGCATGGCTGAGCGACGGCTATCTTCCCCCTGAATATAAGCATACACCTATGCCAGAGAAGTGGGGGAGGGATCCCTGCCGAGAACTTGAACACGAGCTCCCTCAAAGCTAAGATGAAGGTCGTAAAGGAATTGGACGATCCGGGAACGTTCAACCATTGATTTGAAGGACTTCACATCTGATGCACACACGGGAGAAAAACTCTGATAATAATCGATCTCTTCCCATTTGCTCCGAAGAGAAGCATAATATATACAGAGTGGTAATGCCCCCTGTCGAAGGCATGCAATATCTTGCTCTAAATCATAGAGCTTAGCGAAGTTTCCCACCTGGGGAATATGTTTGAGAGACAACCATTAATTTAAAGAACTTCACATCTGATGCACACACGGGAGAGTAACTCTGATAGTGATCAATTTCTTCCCATTTGCTCCGAAGAGAAGCATAATATGTACCGAGTGGTAGCCCCCCTGTCAAAGGCATACAATCTTTGGCTCTAACTCATAGAGCTTAGCGAAGTTTCCCACCTAGGAATATGTTTGAAAGAACATCCCGAACATCTGTGGCCGTAGGTAGAAACATGAAGCCCTTGCTGATTTGGGCTTGCATCGAGTGAAGAAGCCAAGACATCACGGTTGAGTTTTCCATCACCCATCCCCGGTGAGTGTTATCAATCGATGCTAGTTCTTTAGCAACACCGGTAAGGTATTCACTATAACCACGGCCCCTGATGTACATAAGAGCTGACGTCTTCCATTCCAGATAATTAGTGCCATCGAGTTTCAATGTGGTGATGCACGGCTGATGATTATGATCTCCATGAGAATCGTGTGGCAGAGAACTACCTGCGGGAGAAAAGGCTGTGCCGCCGAATGAAACCTCGGAAGTACTCATCGGAGTGAGACCACGGTGAGTAACCCCAGAGATTCAAATCTAGGAGATTTTCCAAAAATTAGGGTTCGGATGGCTAGAAAAAATCGAACCAAAAATCTGGCAATCCCTAGAGAAATTCTAGAGGGGACAGCAAGGCTGGAGGCACCTAGAATGGTGCAAATCCCGAAAAAATTTGAAAAAATAAAACCAATTTCGCAGAGTACGGGCCAGTTTTTGGAAACTACTGCTCCGAAGGTCAGAAAAATGCGGAATAAATTTCTGACAATCCCTAGGGGGATTATGTAGGGGCAGTTAGGGTAATAGCACCTAGGGTGGTGCGAATCCTAAGAAAAAAAGTACTCTCTGATTTCCTTGAAAATCGTGTTGGATGGAAAAAAAATGCTGGACTAGCTTGAGAAGAAGATAAGGGTTGGATTTTTGATACAGCTGAAAGAGAAAACAAACGAGGAACCCAGATCCTCTGATGCTTTGCTTCAAGGTAGATCCATAGATCGCGCAAGTAGACTCTCTGCGATTTCTTCAACAACTTTTGCCGGCTCCGATCACCCACATAACTATCTTAAATTGATATGAGGGCTCTAGGGAACATGACACATGCCCTAGAGCAACCATGCTCTGATACCATGTTGTGATTTAGGTTGTAACCAAAAGAGAAATATTTAAGAGAGAGAGATATGGAGAAGGAAAAAGATGGAGAGATTATAGAGAAGGAGAGAGTTGAAATTATTATTCAAGCTCTCTCTCACTCATATATATAAGATATGGGATTAGAGTCCCACAACAACATAAAGTCCTAGTCGTGGGTGCCCACTTAACCCACGTACAAAGTAAAAAAGAAGGCCTGAGTGGGTTGTGGGATGCAGCCCATTAAAGACCCACGTGACAGCCCACGTGGGGTGCGGGTGCAACATAACTTCCAACACTTACATTGTGATGAAAAGACGATTCTTTACATGTAATCCATGCAGCAAAATGCAAAACAATGAATAAATAGGAACACCAGCCCAGTACCTAATATTTCTCATCATGAATGTTGTTCCCGGATGTTGAAGAAGGAGATTTACCTGTAAATGATCATAGAATGTCCGTATAACTGGTCGTATAGGGCCATCCCTTGCATCTGGCAGCATCATTTGCTTGATTTTTGAAATCTACAAGAAAAAACAAGCATCTAAGAGTTAGGAACCAATGAAACTAAGAGATAACTGTGTAAAGGAGAATCAACAACCTCAAAGAGCTTAATTGATGTGTCTGCACTCCCAGTTGCAACAAACCGCCCGTCGGGACTGAATCTTGCACATCTGGCAACATTCTACAAAATTTAACAATCACAAACAATACTGCTGTTAGAACACAAGAATTATAGCAATTTTAAATAGAAGCAAAGCCTAGAGCGAGAACATTATTCCAGAACCAGATGGTATCTAAAATAGAAATTGGTCATGTTCAAAGGCAAGAGAAGTCATAAGAAATTGGTTCGCGGAATTCTTATCAACATTTAAATTATACAATAAGATCATTTCCATGCAAGAACCTCTTAAAGTAAAAATAAAAAATATTTAGCATAAAGCACCTATTACATGATAACAAAAGTATAGGCTTCACAAACCGCCACATACCAGGCTTGATCACACAGAAAAGAAATATCTTAAAACATAATTTTCTGTGTAGCTGCGCACCTTATGCTCTGAAACATGTCTAGTCTCATGCTTTGGAAAACTCTTCGATGAGCCTTTTGTATCCTGCACAGCACTGGTTTTGATAAATAAATTTCATTAGCAGTAGCATTTCAGAACTTCTCCTCAAACAAAAAAACAAAAAAATGGCAGCATCTATTAATGGTTGGGGGGGATGGGTGCCCCACACCCCCTAGCCACCAAAAAAAATGTGTACAATCTACAGAAGTACTAATTATTGCACACAGAATTTTAGTTATTCTGACCTATTGTCGTCAACAACTTGATCCAAAGAGGGTGCTTTGAAGTCCTTCCATTGTATTGGGGACTTGTTATTATGTAATTTCATTTGCCTCTTATTTCAATATAATTCAAGGTTTAGAAAAGGGACCGTTGAAATGTCATAATGGGTGGGTAACGTTACTTTATGATTGTTATATAAAAGGTCGAAAAAGTCAAAATTTTGTCATTTTATTATTTTTTTAATTCAATTTTCAACTAAATGTAAATAACGGATAATCGCCATTATTTTCAAAATAAGGACCGTTTAACATTAAATAAATTAAAACATTTTTTACCTAGCATAATGGGGTTGGAGCATCACTGTTATAATGGCCGTAATAATAATAATTTTAAAAAAACGTACTTATCAAAAAAAATATTATTATTATTACTACTATCATTATTTTTATTTTTAATTTTTCGTTATCGTTATTATTATTGTTATAACAACAAACAAATTGACCCCATGCATAAACTTGGAAGGGCAGGATGATATGATATTTAGAGAGGAATTGCATATGATCTTAAAAAGTATTAGTAGTCCAGATTCAGCGGACTCTTACTGAGAAAGATCTCATTAAAATCCATGTTCGAGATTGCTTAGAGATTGAACATGAGTAGTTGAAACTTGAACATGATGATCAAAGACTGAAACCTAAAGAGCCCCCAGTATAATCCGCAAAGCTAACATGTGATCGTAACTCAAGTTGAACCCAAGGCTGTCCAGGGTTGGCAGAACTGATAGAGTTGATAAGAGAATGGCAAGTCAAGTTGACGTTAAGGATTCACATGATGCAGAAACTATAGTTTAGTTGGAAAGAACTATGATTAGTGGAAAATATTTGTTGGGCTTTAAAGAAATTTAATTAATTACTGACAACAATGTACTTTTTTTATGATGGCTTAAACCCCCGAGTCAAGATTCCAACTTTTACAACTATCTATCTCTCTTCACACATCTATATAATCCTGCAGAAAATGTCACCTGCCAATTGAATATGATGATACTGAGCAGCCATTAACAAAATAATGGCACAAAGCTAATACATATTTTATTGATAATATACCCAATGGAGTATGGTTTAATTACAGCAAATTATTAAGAACGGTTTGTGCACAAAAATGACGAAGAAGGAAATAATTTGCAGAAATTAATGCCTGAAATCAACAGCAGTGGTACGAGGAGCTGGGACTGAGCCATATCCGACAGGTATCGCTGTTCCGGAGTCAAAAAGAGCAGCAGGTGAAATCCCCCTCGATGCCTCGTCCCTCTCCACTGCAAGACCCTGTAAATACCTTAGAACAAAAGGAACCCAGAATGGTCGAGGGGTAAAGATATGATTCTTTGACAGTTAATCTGAACCTTAGTGACGAGCTCAAGAAGCTTGTTGGGAGGGGCTTCCACGTTCAACGGCGTCATGGTTGCCGAAGCAACCGCCGTGGCAACCTGTAAAATGGATAATTCACGAAAGTTACGGCCTTTCCTTCCAAAAGTTGCAAGAGGGATAGATTGAGGGAGAGAATCCTAACCTGGTTGAGGTTGTTATCGCGAAGATGTGCAACGATTAAGGCATTAACCTGACGAAGCAACTTCCCGTCCTGCAAAGTCTGTTCCAGGCCTATCTCCATTGCAGAAAACAAAGCTCCAAAACCAAATATCGTTGTCCGGAAAACCAAATCTCAAAACCTCAGCTTTCATACAACCTGAACCAACTGTGCTCTTTCCAATTCGAATCTAATCCTTTTTCTGATCCTTCGCTTATTCCATCTGAAGTTCGAATTTCCTTCAAAGTTCAAACTTTCTCTTACTCTTCCAAGATGTAGCATTTCACCATCCGAACCTCCATTTTCCTTCAAAATCCGAAGTTTCTACCGTTCGAATCTCCATTTGTGTCCAAATCCTAAATTTCCACTATCTTCAGTGTTTGATCTCCTCTTTCAAACTTCTGCGATTCATAAAACCCTAATTTTGCCAAAAATCCAAGCTTTCAAAGCAATCAATTGCCACTCGTTTGTTACCAATTTTGCCGTCTTGGAAGTTGGAAGTACCGATATACCCCTGCTGATTCTGTAAGATCTAAATCAAAGGTTTTAAACGTTATAACGGTCGCTTTAACGCTTGACCGTCATATCAGTCACATCAGAAGTCAAAACGGTCAAATTATTATTTTGGAAATTTTTGACATACCCCCGTGCTATCTTCAAAATTTGACGTACCCTCACATTTTGAAAAAGGGTCGTGATGTAACAAGGTATACCTGAGATCGTTTCATTTGCCGAAGCGGCATTTTTGGTAGTCACCACTACCATCTGGTCCCACTGACCGCATGGATGTTTAGCCCACCCTTTAATAGACATTCATACAAAAAATCAGCTTGTTTAATGATTTGTAGCCGTTGGTTTTAGTACTCAAAAATGGTTGTATGCAATGGCTATAAGAACGCCTTATATGGCGCTAAAAAGTGTTAAAATCTAATGGTTATAGACTACCAATCAAGGTGATTTTTGGTATGTATATCCACCAAGGGGTGGGATAAACATCCAAGCGGTCAGTGGGCCCAGATGGCAGCGGTGACTACAAGAAATGCCGCTTCCGCAAATGAACAGTTTCAGGCATACCTTGTTACATCTTTTTCCTTTGAAAAAACATACCCCTATGACCTGGTCTACCATCTAAGACAGTCATTGACTAATTTTTTTTTAAAGGGACAAAGTTGCCCCTTTCTTCAACCTTCAAAAAAAAATAAAAGTATGGATTTGGGATAAAATCCCAACTCCAAATCAAGTGGCCATAGTGGACGACCGGACACGGTTTCCAGTGGGTTGGTCGCCCATCACCGGTGCCCAACAGACCGGAGTCTCATGGATGGCCGTCCACTCGGGCAACTGTATGTGTCAAGTCTGATTTTTTATCTCAAATATATTGAAATATTTAATCACTATTATCAAGCGAAGCAAAACTTCACATTGGAAGCTTAATCATTAAAGACTTTATGGAACTGAGGCTAGAAGGTTTAAGGCTTTTTTGTGAATGCATAAATGTTTGTTTTGTTCCTAAGATCAATACATTCGACTGGTGGAGCTGTTCAGATTGTCTAATTTTGGTGTAAGACCCCATCAAAGTCTTGGTCAAGTGATTGAAGGGTAAAAATGGATAAATCAATGTGCTCCATTGATCTGATTCATCTGTGTTCCTCTCTTTATGTTTTCAATGTAACGATGGAGAAATTTTATCTGCAACAAAAAGCATTACAAAAGAAATTTTGGAGTTGAACTTACTCGTTGGAGTTGGGGTTAGGGCTTTATTCGAAACCCACATTTTTCTAAGGTTGAAGAAAGGGGCAGCTTTGTCCTTTCAAAAAAAAAGTTTTTAGTCAATGACTGTCTCAAATGGTAGACAGGGTCATAGGGTCATAGCATATGTCAGCTTTTTCAAAATGTGTGTGTGTGTGTGTGTGTCCTCCGTTGTTAACAGTTGTTGACCCAAATTGACTGATGGAATTTTTTTTGGAAAGACCAAACCACCCATTTCTTCAACTTTGAAACACAAACTGGTGGGGGTTTTGGCCAAGTTTTGTTTCACTTGATGGGCTAATGGGTTCTCTTTTTCTTTCTTTGTGTATTTTTTCCTGTTCTTCAAATGTTTTCATGAGGGTAAATCCATAAACTATCATGGAAATAGTTAAAGATCCACTAAAAAACCTTAGTTTATTTTAGAATTGTTAATTTATTCGGTATTTGAGAGTTCCTTTTCTAATCAAAATTTATGAACCAGTCTATTTTCATCCTAATTTCGATTTAAATTGTTAATTATAGCAAATCGCTTTAATTGTAGATTTTTCAATTAAGTTTCAACAATTACAACCATACCAATAAAAAACCCACGTCAAGATATGATTAGAGCAACATAATAAAAAAAAATCACATAAAATTCAAACCAATAACGGTACCCAATATTGTTTTAAAGTCATCAGAAAACCCATAAGAACTAAAGAAAAAGAAAGAAGCAAAATATCACTTGGGTTTTACAGTTTCTCATCTGTAAGATTAGGAGTAGCTATATTCATTCCCCATAGTCACCTCCTTCAATTAAACCAATTTCTCTCTTCAAGCACACATGGAGAAGGAAAGAGAAAAAATAAAAAAATTTCTAACTTCTAAGGTCTAGCCGAGAAGGAGAAAGAATTGAATTGTAAGCGATTCATAGTAGAAGAGAGGAGTGATGACGATGTGAGATTTTGGAGAAGTGAAGAAGAAAAAAGGGGTCAAAAGGTTAGTTTCAATTGATGGGCTAATGGGTGGCACTCCAACATTAATCAATATTATACACTTCGTCGGTGTTCCATCCATCGCCAGTGACAAATATACTAGAGTCTCTTGGCCGGCTGACAACCAGAGCAGTTAGATTTGGGGTCAGGGTTTCGGCCAAAAACCCCACCTCTTTGTAATCCAAGATTGAAGAAAGGGGTAGTTTGGTCTTTTCAAAATATTTTGTCAGTCAATTTGGGTCAACTACGATCAACAACGAAGGACTAAGTCATAGGGGGGTAAGTTAGCTTTTTCAAATTGTGGGGGGTATATCAAATTTTAAAGAAAACATGGATAAAAAATTCCCTTTTTTTTTTTTAATATTTTTTCATGGGTCAAATATGAGGACTCAAATTTTTGTCTTAAATTTTCACCCAAACTCTCAACTGTGGATTTCATGGTTTTTCTTTCGTAAAGTGAATGCCAGCTCAACACTATCAAACATGGTCGGCTACAAATGCCAGCTCAACACTATCAACCACGGTTGGATTTCACGAATTCCATGGCCGAGAGTCAGGGTTAAAATTTTGAGTCATCGGATCCCGACGCTTTTTCATAACAAATCCGATACCAAGTACAAATGGTTTTTTCAAAAATAACAGCCACAATATAGCAATAAGCCCTCTTTTTGGATATGGTATTTTTTCGTTGAAACAACTATTTTTAAACCATGATCTAAATGACTAAAGCCTTCCTACTTGGGTTGTTTGGTAGGGGCCACAATTTATTTTGAACTAGAGGAGTATAGATGGATTATTGTAAAATCTCTTCTGATTAGTGACACATTTTGTGAAGAATGTAAAACCTGATATTTATTTATTTGATTTATTTTTTATTATTAAATTGTATGAAATAATTAATTATTAAATTAAATTACTTGTGATCGACATAATCAATACTTAGGGCCTGTTGGCAACACCGAAATAAGTTGCTTTTTTGCTTCCAAGAGCAATAAAGTTGAAAAGTTTGTTTGGGTATCCATTTTGGAATTGCTTATCAAAAGTCAAAAACTTGCTTTTTGTGGAAGCAAAATTTTTTTGCTTCTTGCTTCTAGTGGAAGCAAAAGTCAAGAAAATTTTGTTGAACCAACGCTCCTAATTTTACGTGAATCTTTCCAAATGCCAATTTTACCCTTGTAAAACTTCACATTATGAAGTGTAGATAGAAAATATCTTATGAAGGAGAAAAAGCAGGGATGGTTTGCTGAGGAGTAAGTCAGTAGACCATCTCTTTTTTGAAAAAATAATTACCCATAAAATGACTCACCTGGTGCATCGTTTATAATTAAAAAAATTAAAAAAAACAACATATGTGATATTAGTTTATGATCTTTATTGATGGTTTATTATAATATAATACTTATATAAAACTATAAGAAAATGACTTTTTGACTTAATTCATGTCAAATTAACTTTTTCACTTTTTGAATTATAAGTCGGTATTTCACCAAACAAACTTTTGCTTCCAGATGGCAACTTTAAAATTCATCAACTTAATTTAGAAGTTACTTTTTGCTTCCATTGGTTTGCCAAACGGGCCCTTAATATTTAAGTAAATAGATACTTAACTAATAAGTAAATGGGCCCAAGCTTGAGGCCCAAGCAACTTTCACCCTTTGTGATTTAAATATTTAAATAGAAAACTCATGCTTGAAACCCCCGTTATCTTATCCCAGACTCTGAAACATTTGTGTTGTCAATCTCAAGAATACCTAGTTTATTAGTATTTGATTTCGTTCGGTAGTAGTCTTCTGAAGATCAAAGTGTCAACATTCAAATGGTGACTTCATCAATAATTCAGAGAAGATCAAACCTAAAGAAGATCAACCCAACGAAAGCGGCTCAGCAAAAGATAAAGTCACATCAACATGAAGATTTGGGACTCAACTCAACAAACGTTCTCACTTAACGGATGTTCAACAAAAATAATCTCGCGTGTACTTAATATTTGTATACATCAAGGGGTTTACTACGCAAATTAGGCGGTTTTCCAGACCCTTAATCATCTCTTTACTTAAGCTTTTTGGCGTTAAGGCAGACTTAGGCTTTTTGGCGTCAGGGCAAACTTGGGCTATTTGGCGTCAAGGCAGATTGATCGGCCGACCGCCTAATTAAATGGTGCAGTCAACCACCCAATACTGACCCTGAGCATGTGACCAACCGCTTTGTGTGATCAACCGCCCCCTTATACGTTGTTTGTTCTTTCGGCTCTTGGGCCGATCGACCAATTTGAGCGACTGACTGTCCCTCGGACAAAAGTCTGTCTCTAAGTGGTCAACCGACCAAAATGAGCGATTAACCACCGTTAAAAGCATATCTCGGCTTGACTAATAAGTCTCACAATTTTTAGCTAGTTAGGCCCATCCCAATTTGCATTTTAGGTTAGTTTCTCTTGGTTAAGTGTTGCTTATATAAAGGGACATAAATCTTATAACAAATAACCAAGCAATAACCCTTTTACACCCATTCATTCATTGATATCTTCTGAGTTGAAGAGATTTTGATTATTTGAGAGCTTCAACTGAGCAAATCAAGCTGCATTATTCTGTGAAGGCTCTGACTACTTGATATGTTCTTTACATTGTCTCATCTTCTACCCAGTAAAGGATCATCACTGTAAGCGTGGTGAAACTTCTCTGAAGATTCAACCATTTGTCTCGAATTCATTTGAAGGTAAGTATCTCTATGAACAAACCTTAAGATAGAATTATACTTATCAAAACTTGAACTTGTGTTTGGTTTATGAGTGTTTACTCATTGGTATGAGTTGTGGATTGTAGATCCTTGAGGAAAAGGCTTTCCTCTAACTCTATTGGCCTAATTTGACTCTCTAGGTGTGCGAGAAGTAATTCTCGTGAGTTTAGACTAAGTGGATACTTAGTTATGTTTATTCTGTTCAATTGAATATGTTGTAATGCATGATTGAAAAGAATAATAAATTGCTTTTGTTGAGTATTGGAAAGTGGATGTAGGTGCAAAGTCACCGAACCACTATAAATATGTCTTGTGTGATCATAAATGTTTGCATAACTTGTCTCATGTACCTATCTCATTATTTGTTAATGATCCGAATATTAGTTATTTGATCTCTTCCATGATCATTGATTTTAAATTTATACATTAATCTGCAAAGAAATTTTAAATTGTCATATTCACCCCCTCTAGGTAGGACTAAAACTCGGGCGGGTTGGGGATAAACCTGGGCCCAACCCAACCTTCAAGACTCTTAGCCCAAGCCCGAACCCAAACTGAGGTCGGGCCTGGGAATCCTAGCCCGTGCCCAGCCCGAACCCAACCCGAGGTCGGGCCTGAGAATCCTAGCCCAAGCCTAGCCTGAACCCAACTCGAGGTCCGGTCTGGTTTGTCGGGTTGGGATATTTTGCTCTGGAAATCCACATGCACCTCCAATAATGGTTAAAACCCTGGAAAAAGCTAAATAGAGATATAGAATAACCCATTTGAAGCTCTCCATTCACCTGATCAGCGGTAGGCATGGATTATGCTTAACACAAGAAAAAATCAACATCTCTTCTTCTTTTGACTCTCTCCACCTCTCACTATAACAATGTCTAGGACTGCTTCGAGATCTCAGCGATCGTCAGCCAGCATCTCACCATTCAATCAAGAAAATCTCTGGCGGTGGAGCAGCCGTTGTCAAAGATAGGATGACGGCTGAAGACTCCTTCAACATGTAGGGAATCAGTCTCCTTTTCAACATCTATAATCACCTCTAAAAGCCCGTCAATGGTGACTTTTGACTGGCCTGATATGAGGAAGGCCAAGGAAAATGACATCACTATCAGATTCCATTCACGAGTTCAGTTTGATGATAGAGAGAGAGAAAGCAAATGATAGGGGTAGGGTTTGAGAAAGAGAGAGGGAAGAATAGAAGAAGGGAGGGCTGGATAGGGTTTTTAGAGAGAGAGGGGAGAGGGGTTGGGTTTGAGAGAATAGGAGAGAAGAGATGGGGCAGAGAAATGATCGGGGAAGGGGTTACTTACTTGTATATGTTAGGCTCGGGTTGGGTTGGGCTTTTTTAAGCCTCAGCCCAAGCCCAATCTGATTTTAATCAGGTTGTGTAAAATCAAGCCCAAACCAGAGTGTTGAAGGAGCCAACCCAACCCGAGCCCAACGCTAGATTGAGTCAACCCAAGTTACAAGCCCTACCTCTAGGACATATTGTGATAATTAATAGGGAATTTCAGACTCTACTTGGTACAACCAATCCCAGATCATCTAGTCAATGCTTTCTTGTGAGTACTACTCCTTTCAAGCCTAAGTCCATTTTGAAAAACCTTCAGTCGCATCAGAAGTTGCAATGACATAAATCCTACATTCAAGTCATAAGGTTAGGGATGAGGGTAAAGTTGTTTAAAGAAAAAGGAAAATCAAAACCCATGACCATCGTACAAACTATCTTATTCCCCCAATCTTTCTTTTTCCAACTAGGTGGCGTTTGGTAAATTAAGTTATCAGATCTAAAAGCTTAAAGTGCTTAAGGTCGAATTATAGGATTGTTTGGTAAATGTCTTAAGTCTTAAAATTAATTCAAGCGCAATGAGGGTATTTTAAAATGTTTATTAGGACACTTTCTTAAGTTTTTAAAAGAGAAAGTTTTAAGAAAAGGGCATTATTGGTATTAAAAGAGAATCTTAGAATCTTTTGAAAAGATTAGTTCACTTACCGCAATAAGTGAAGGGAGAGTGACTTTTTTACTTTTCACTTAATTTCAGTGATTTTGGTGATAAGTGCTAAAATTAAGTTGGTTACAAAATGTCACTATCACCAAAACCACTTAATTTCAGTTTATTCAGACTTAAGGTCTGAGAAAACGTTTGGTAAATTAAGTTCTCAAATCTAAAAGCTTAAAGTGCTTAAGGTTTGATAGCTTAGGTTGCGTTTGTTTTTTACAAATGTTTGCACATTGGCGCTGTTGTATGCAACTCATCCAAAAAATGTGTTTGTTTGCACCAATTTGCGCGACTCAAAATGTGCACCAGGGCCCTCAATGTGCGCCAAAGCGCGTGTTGCAACACTCACCCTCCCTGAGAATCGGAACATGCACGAAATTGCGTGTTACAACACGCGCTGTTGTACAATAAGACATACTTATGATGCATCGCACGGTGCATCACACTATATTAAAATAAAGATTTTTACAATATTGTATATATTATATATTACATAAAATAATATATATAATATTATAATATAATAAAAATATTATTATATTATAATGTTAATATAATATATTATTATAATATTAATATTATGTAATAATATAATATAATATAATATAATAAAATAATATTATATATGACTATCGTATAATAATATGATATATTAATATAATAAAAAAATATATTATATAATAATTTATAATATAATATAATATATAATATTTGACATTATATAATATATTATATGTATATCTAAATCGTATAAAATATACTCGAATACACATGACAGTCTGGAAACGTGTAAGTATAATTTTATACAATGCAATGCTATACATTGAATCATATGCAACATCCACCATCCTTTACACAAACAAATGCACATAATCGATTTGCGTACGTGATTTGTTGAGTTCGTTCAAACATCATATATTAGAATTCGCGCACATTGAATATGCACGAATTCAAAGTGCGCACATCCAAAAACAAACATGAAAAAAAAATGCAAGCATAGCCTTAATGACTTATGGTTGAATTGGATTATTTGGTAAATATCATAAGTCTTAAATTAAGTCAATGGCATTATGGGCATTTTGAAATGTTTATTATGACACTTTCGTAAGTTTTTAAAAGAGAAAACTTTAAGAAAAGAGCATTATGGGTATTTAAGAATCTTAGAATCTCTTTAGGAGATACTTTTCGATGAAACCACTTATCGCATTAAGTCACCCCAGCTCACTTTTTGCTTAAGTCTTAATTTCAATGATTTCAGTATTAAGTGCTGAAATTAATTGTTTACCAAACGCCACTTAATCATTGAAATCACGCCATTCAGACTTAAGGTCTGAAAAAAAGGTTTACCAAACGCTACCTAAATCTTTTGTTTTTTCTACAAGAAAAAGCAAAACCTAATTTATATAAGTAGATGGCTCTCTCAAATTTCTACCATCATCACACTTACAAACAACTTCTCCTTAAAGTAAAATTATTTTTCTCTTATAAAATTCATTTCCAATTCGCCTTTTAACTTTTATATTTTTCATTAAAAATCTAAAAATATATATGGGTCCATGACCGTACCTCTACCATTTACATTGTTTATTTTTTCTCTTTTTTTTTTCTTTAAAAATAAAAACCAATAAGGAATCATCTCATAAATGACCGTACCTGTCACGCCCCGGATCTGGGCACCCGAATCCGATCCGAATGCTTGAAAAATGATATGTTTATCCAAGATCCAGGGTGTGATAAAAAAATTGATCAAATTTTTTAAAATTATCATAATTCATAATAGATTAAAACAAATTCTTTTATAAAGTTGTTTTGGCTAAAATTTCTATTTGATAGGCTTTCTGAATTAACTTTTCAGAATTTAAGCGGATAGGCGTAAAATTTTATAAAATATAATTTTAATAAAAAATTATTTAATTAATTTTTTACTATTAAAAAATTATTTTAAGCATCTTTTGTGAAGACACTTTGCCCATAAACATTATTTACTATTTTATTTTAATATTTTTTCACTCTCAACACGCCCTATCGAGTTTTGTTAAAAAATAATATAATTGGATTTATGGTAGAAACACAACATAGGGGACAGATTCTATATTTTATTAAAAAATAAATAATTAAACAAAAGTACAAAATAAATCAAGTGGGTTCAAAACAAACTTATAAGGTCAAGATTAAATTTATTATAATCATAAAACTTAAATGTAATATAATCAAAATAAAAAAATTTGACATCTTTAATGAACGCTTCAATATTATTTGATGCACCATCTTGTAGTTCATCTTTTCTTCAATTCCTAAATAATCTGAAAATATTATTAATTGAACCGTGAGCTTATGAAAGTTCAGTAATATTTAATCACTATATCATATCTATAACAGTTCTATCAATCAATAGTCCATACATAGAGTATATGCATGAAACAAGAATAATAAGTATTTTCAAAATAAATCATAATCTAAAAATTAATACGTACCTGCAACCAACAGCCCATCATGGGTCTCCTCCTTTTCACACCGGAAGCAATTCAATTAAGAACTCTCCTGCAGGGGTTTAGGGCTTTTCACCAAAAGGCTTTAGGCCTTTCTTGCTTAAAAAATTTCAACAATTGGGATCCATTCCACACTTCAAAAATGTATACAATATAATATCCAATCATTCAATAGATCTCAAAAATTCTAATATTATATTAAGAATAACAAGATCAAGACAATCATACTATAATGCTAAGTCTATATAAAAAATAACAAGATTCAAGTGCAATACATATAAAAAAAATATAACCAAAATTAATTAATCAAAAAATCATATAAGAGTTTACTTACCCCAATTCTTATTTTTCCTTTAGATTGGAGAGAGATGAAAATGTGTCATACATTTCTTTTGATTATTGTTGAATGTAGTCTTTCTTCTAGTATATTATGCTTTAGGCTTGAATGCAAATGAGTGAGGTATGATGCTCTTTTGGGACTTCAAAGGTTTTTCAAGTTCTTCTTAATAGAGGTGTGTTCTCCTCCTCTAGCTCTCATCGATTTAGTTATGGAGAGTTTTTTCTATTTTTAATAGCTTCTCAAAATAAAATGGTAAGCTCTATTTATTTATGTGTGTTATTAATTATCATTGGTAATTTACTTGAATTCAAAAGTTACTTTCATTTGTTAAAAATAAAGTATTTTACCTTTTTTTGTTAATTTCTATATATGAGAGTACTGAACATTTAAATAGTTTATTTATTTTTAAAGTTTAAATTTTTTATTAAAGAAATATTTTCATTATTTTCAAAAGATTAAAAGTTATAAAAAAATTTTAATTAAGGCAATTAAAGTGTAACTTAATGATATTAATTATTTTAATTTTATCGTTTGTCGAAAATATCATTTTAAATGTAAATTACTCTAATACCCCTGGACAAAAGTTCAGGGTATTACAGTACCTCTACCCAGCTTATTTTCTCTCATTTTATCATATTTTTTTATTAAATCAGTTTCACCACTTTCCATCTTCAACAAGATTCTTTTCATTTATTCAATTAATCTTTGTTAAAACATTTTTTAAATTCATCTCTAACACATTTCTAAATGATTTTTATTATTTTATTTCTTCTTTCTCTCCCTCAAGCATTTTAATTATTCTTTCATTCTTTTGAAACTTAATATGATCATTCTAACTAAAAACTTAAGATATTTAAAACATTATTTTCGTCTCATACTTTATATTTAATTTTTTAAATTATTTAATTTTATTTTTTAAAAATGAAAACTTAATTTACTAAGACTATAAACTCCTTTAATTAGGATTATAGAATATTATAATATCTATTATTTTATTTTATTTTCAAAATCCTAATAGTGCTTTATTTGGTCTATTCAAAATCATATTAAGATTATTGAAACTCGTATCTAATTTTTTTAAAATTCTTTTATTAGTTTTTCTTTGAAGGATACACCAAAAACTCTTACTCGATTGGAATGTTTTTGGTTGCACAAGTGCAATCAATAACTTAATCGAAAATACTATTTTTGTCATTAGTAACCAACCAACATTAACAGTCATCTAATTTAAATAGCGAGTTAATTAGAGATCAATAATTTTGGAATCGAACCTATACGAGAGAGACAAAGACAAAAATTATAATTAATCAGATAGTAAAATTAAGGTAAGATTTTATTCTCGATCTCTTACTTATACGGATGATATTTTTAGTTATTACATTATTAAATACATATGTTTAAAATAAGAAATTTTATTTTAATTTACGTTAAAAAGTGTATATATCAATTTTTGTACATCTTTGTTGATTTATCTGCATGTATTGAGAAATGATCATTCATAGATATTATCTTAGATTATTGATTTTGTTGTTGGAGATGTATTGGGGCTCACGGTTATTATTCGATCATTATTATTTTTGAGAGTTCAGATGGATCAACGAGGAGCCCTCTTATCTGTCAATGAAAATATCTCTATGCGTGGTTTAATCTACTAAACAACTCCCAACCTACCAATATGATCTTATATTTTGACTCATTGAGATTATAGGATTTATCCAATGAGTTCAGTTATTTGATTATTGATATCATTGATACTTATTATCATCATATGGTTTTGTCATTGTATAACCGTTAATCCTTATAAAAGTTTGAATGGTGCAGTGAATCTACTGGGTGCATATGCTCATGCCTACCCTAACATTTTGAAGAGATACCAAATGGACCGACGGCTCAATGATAGAAGCTAGAGAATCATAGCATTTTTATTACTTTCTTAGAGATCATGTTAAAATTCATTTCCAATTATTTGATTTCCAGATCATTGTATAGAATGTTGATTTGCTTTTGTATTTGAATTCTTAGTTATTCTTAATAAGTTGTTATTTGGCATTCGAAATGTAATCAAGAACATATTTTAAATTTATATTAATGAAATTTATTATCATAAGAATGGTTCATTTGACTTGTGTTAACTTAGACACATGTTTACTACTTTATTTACATCATATTAACCTGCACTTTGTGCCTTAACCTAAGATTTTGAATTTGATCCATATTCTTCTAGGTCGGGTCATGGGTGCTAGATTTAGTTCATGATAAAGAAAAATAATAGTAAAAGACCTAGAGCTATAGTAGCAAAATCTCTGGCTAGAAAGCGTTGAAGAGTATATTTAATAATCTCCATAGTTGAAGTGGTCGTGCTTTGCCTACTTTGATTAATAATTCCAAACATTTTAAAAATGTATATTTTTTTGATACCATAGATATCCGAGCCTCTTAGAGCACTCGATTAATTCCATGGAACACGCAAGTCACCCCTTCTAAACATGTCAAATGTACTGGGATAAATCGCAAGTGGCATAACCATCTAAGGAGATTTGAACTCAGGACCTCCTTCTTACTGAGGCAACTAGGTCCTGGCCATCTTCCCCCACTAGCCTTATTCCTTTTTAGGAATCATATTAATTCACCAATTTTATCCCATGGACTTTGTAGTTGAGTATAACTTATCAAATAGAAACACAGTTGTATTCCCACGTTAGCAACTAGTCATGAGAAGATACGAATAGACCTTTGAGAGGAACTTATGTGCATGACTTCTGATCTACATGGATGTCTTGGTCCCAATATACAAATAGATAATAAGAGAATAAAACATATCCAAGTAAGAGAAAATATCCGTCAACAGAGTACCCTGGGTTATTCCTAACGTGATAACACTAAAAGACTTATCTTTGTTACTATCTCAAACAACATGGAGCCTTTTGGATCTTAATATAATAGAGTAACTTCAATTTAACTTCTACAAAATAGAGAAGTTTAAATTTGATAAAAAAAATATAAGCTTCTGTAGAGTTTCCTTGTCTACCATTGAAAGTACTTTGGAACTCAAATATTAACAAAAAAATTGATTTTATTTTGGAACCTTAAAGATTAACAAATTTTTTTTATTAATCTCATCATTATTGACGCTAAAAGAAGAAAAAAAAATAAACCTCCTAATCACCTTTATAATTAAGTTTTATCCATAAGAGTATGTGTCGATTGCTGGGCGTTTGATTCAAATACTCTATGATGAGCAGGGGATACAACCTCCTCCTTTCATCTCCATCGCAATTCGATTCTTGATCAGATCTCACTGCCTCAAACAAAATCTTATAACTTAATTCTACAGAAAAAAAAAACAACAAAACACTACGACAGAGATCTGTCCATGTATTTACCAATAATGAAACCAATCGACTAAAAATAGAATAAAAAAATTCAAAATTCACCGCAACAAAGATTTTTCCTTGAATCCGAAACAACTATAATACATCCACTAAAACAATATTCATTCCTTTTTAGAATCATCAACAGAATGAACTGGAGGATGTTGAAACCTTAGAATGTGAAAGAAACCAAATCTGCGAGTTAGAACACCAAAAAAATCTTTCCTCTCTTTTTCTGCAAGTTTTAACTGTGGGTTGGACAACTGAAAAGAGGCATTTCTAATTTCCTAATTAAAAGGGGATAAGTCAAAGAGTCGTGTTGCTCCATGGATAGCGGTGTAAATTTGGCTTGTGGCATGGCTCGTTTATTTCGGCCTGGTCCGCTTTTGAGCCGGGTTTAGGCTTGATGTTCAGCCCACGGCCCGACCTGACCCATTGAGAAGGTTTAGCGGGCCAGCCCACAGGCCAAGTCTTATGGCCCATTTGTTCGGGCCAAACGACCTGGTCCATCATACCTTCTTAACGGGCCGTGCGGCCCGCTAAGGTATCCCCACCCATTCATTTTGAAATTTGTCCTCCCCCCTCCCCATTTTCAAATTTGGGGGTAAAATGACCATTTTACACCCCCTCCCAATTTTCAAAATTTGGGGGTAAAAGGACTATTTAACCTCCCTCCTCCACATACGTTATATGATGTAGAATTATGTATCAAAATTTTGATGCAAAAGCCCCTCAAATTGCCATATATTACAATCTTTTCAGGCCCACTGGTCCCTTGAATGTTTGGACCATGTATTGGTGGACCTACTTACCAAAAATCAGTGTGATATATTGGTGATTTCTAGCCATAGGATTGGACCACTTTTTCACCATAGGCTTTATGAATAGGCCTATCGGTTGGTTCCAAGCCCATGATGCAAAAGTGCTCAAATCAATGGTTAGAAATCACCAATCACACTGATTTTTTGGTGTGTGGTTCCACCAAGGTGTGGGATAAACATTCAAGGGCCAGTAGGCCTGAAAAAAAGTGTACTACGTGGCAATTTGAGGGACTTCTGCATCAAAATTTTGATATAGAAGTCTATATCATAGAATTGTCCTCTCCTCCCACAGTTATTTTTTTAAACCAGGCCCAACCCGCCAGCTAGGCCCACGGCTCAGCCCACCAGCCAGCCTGTGGGCCACCTGGCCCGGCTTTACTTTTTCCGCCCGGTCCACAGCCCGCCCCACCACATCTTCGGCCTGCCTCGTCTTGCCGGGTCGGCCAAAGTTACTCCCCTACCCATGGATAACCGGACAAAAACTATGTGCGGTTGAGACCATAGACCATTTGATTCAAGAGATTCCAACGGTCAGGAGGCAACAACTCACTATTCTACCCTATTACAGTTTTGTCCTCTCAGAGGATATCTAGAATCCGATGGTCAATGGTCTTCCCTGTATTTTTTTGTCAGGTTTTGTGGTAGCATTTTCCCGTGTCAAACAAATCTTTCTTTTCTCTGTTTGTTGTACGACACGTAGAACGGCTTCAGTTATTAAGTCCGCAGCCCGCCTTAGTAACCGACTTAACTAACTTAAAACGGTTCATTCTTTCCCTCTATTTTTCATTTTTAAAAATGCTGACAGAGAAGAGAAAACAGAAACAGAGAAAGAAGTTCCTGAGAAAAAGAGAAGAGATGGAATCGACAAGGGTAAAAGCTCAAGCGTCTTCTGTAATGGAAAAAATAAAAGCAAAACGAGCACTGGTAGTAAAAGCATATTCTGTAATGAAATTGATAGCGGCTTATCGCCCTTCTTTCAGAAACTCACATGACAAGCTCGCTTTCGCGGTCCATGCGTCATTTCTTAACTCCGGTTATTCGCTTACACAAGTCGGGAATGTCGATAGAAAAATACCGCATTCAGGTACCCTTTTATGGATCTGTTAAATAACTATTTACCCCGAAAGATCGACCTTTTCGGGAAAGGCAAAATACCCATGTATACCAATGGGTCGTCGGACCAAAACAACACGTGTGCGGGAACACACCGTCTGCTAACACATTCCCTCAGTGGGAATAAACTTCGCTGGAGACTTAAACCCACGACCTCCCAGGCCTTAAGGCTTTGATACCATGTTAAACAACCATTTACCCCAAAAGATCAACCTATTTGGGGAAAGACGAAACAACCATGTATACCAACGGATCGTCGGGCCAACACAATGCGTGCGATGGAAAACACCATCTACTGACAAGATCTTTTTAGTTATATATTTGTTTTCACAGATTTTATAAGTCATTTTAAATAATTTTTTTTCAATGGTTAGATGATGGAATGAAGGGGTGGAACGAATTGGGAAAAAATTATGAATTTGCATACAAAATGATGGAAAAGGATTCGGAGAAGATAGTGACTGTTAGATGTGCTGCAAGGGGAGACAATTTGGAGATAAACATATTAAGACTGATAATCAGTAAAGGAAAGGTGGAAGATTTCAAGTTATCATGGGACTTGAGAATAAAGTAATGGATGGGTTCACTGAAATTTTGAAAATCATTTTTTCTATATTAGAGTTTTATCAAATTTTCACTTGAAACCAATTCATGATTTTTTTTTTGCAGTGTGCATGATTTTGTGGATGCTGGTAGCAGTTCGACAGACTATAGTGCTATGTATAAGGATTTTCCAGTACTTGTCAAGCTCTTGGATTTATGTATTTTGGAGAATTTTGGATGTTTCTGAGATGCATAATAGTTTCTGGGTCAAAGATGAGAGTTTCTGGGTGCTTGGGGAAGGCTTGAATCTGAGTTTTCTGCGTATTCCTGAAGAGACTTCTTCCACTTATAGGTATATACAATAGAATTTCACATTTTCTATATTACTCAATTGTGGCTAATTAATAATTAGTTTTTCCATGCATTGTAGCATAGTTTAAAAAACGACCGTTATAACAAAAATAACAGACGTTATAACTGGTTCGAACCTCCCCCGTTACTTTATGTACCGTTTTAACGCTCAGAAAATAACGGCCATCATTTTCCATTATTTTTCCGTTATAACGAAAAATAACAATTGTTATTTTCTGAAGAAAAAAAAAACTGTTAAAAAAAACCCGTTGTTTTCGTTATCGTCGGTTACAAATTTTATTGAAAATTTGAAATTCAAATTTTGAATTTTAGTGCTGTTTTTTCCTGTTATGTGTGTTATTTCCCATTTTTTTCCATTTGTGCCCATGCGTTACAATCCATTATAACAGAAAAAACGGTAACGCCTCCAGTCCATTATACTGTAATAACAGCCCATTTTATACCTTGTATTGTAGTGAAGAACTGAGTGAAAATAGAGGAAATGATTGTTTCTTGCTCTTTAATAGAAATTTGTTAAACAAGGCCTCTTGGGGTTTCATTTGAATTTATTGACCTATATTTGCAATGCTCTCTCTTGGTTAAATTACAATTGCAAAGGTTTTTAGAGTCAAGAACCATACACAGAGAGGATATGTATGCCCTTAATGAAGAATCTGCAATGATCTAAAGACCAGTTTGTTTCCTCGGTCTCAACTGTCTATATCCCAATCATTAATAATCAAGAACACTAGAAATATCGAATGATGATATAAATTATAGCAAGAAACCATACCCAGTTGTAAATCTAGGAATTACAGGTAGGTACCAGCAAAGAACAACACTAGATATGCACATAGTAATGAAAATATGTTTTGAATATGCTTAAGAGATTTCTACATAAAGATAGTGAATCCGATAGAGCAGGTCCAACCTAGTGCTCGAGTATGTCATTCCGCTTTGTCAGGAGGTTCCTTACGAACATGGACTTATCCCAACTATGGAATTTGAACTGATCAGCAAGGTGAATGTTGGCAGTCTAACGCCCGTTAGATGGGTTCTCGTTACAACATTAGATATGCACATAGCAATGAAAATATGTTATGAATCTGAAATTGTTATTATATTAGACGAATCATCCCCTCAACCCACCACACGAAAAGAACAACACTAGATATTCATGGTTGCTATTGGTCTTGTAAACAATTTCAGTGCAAATAACCTTGCTGAAATGTTTCTTATCCAACTCTTTGATAGGTCGGAAGCAATTGAAGGATCAGAACATACGCCAAATCAACCTTCTGTTGTTGCATTTCCTAGAGAACCTCAGCCTCAACCACAATCTATAAGGTATTTGTTAGAGTTCTTAGTTTATTTCCTTTATGTTTATATTACATAGTTGGGCTATATGTAGAGTGTTAGGCCCATGTATTTTAAGTGACTAGTATGTATGTCACAATGAGGAGGCCAAACTACCTAAGCTTGTAACTCTCTCTCTTACTCTGTTCTCTTCTCTTTCTTCTCTCAAACCCTATGACTTTAGTTCTAACATGGTATCAGAGCATACTTGATCCTAAAAACTCTAACAGTATCCATGCAGTCCTTGAAAATATAGTATTTTAAATAATCTTGTGAAATCATCTTGTTGCCTTGAAATATCAGATGATGTTAGAATATTTAGCAATTGTTATATCTTTAGGCCGTATGCTGTTCTAAATCTAGTATATACAGGTATTTTTTTTTTTTAAATTCTGAAATCATGATTCTATTAGAAAATGGCTTAATTGTAAAGAACACCACTCGATGTCCATATAACAATTGGTCTTGTACATTTGCAACTTCATTGCAAGTAAGACAAAGGGGGCGTTTGGGAACGAGAAGTAAAAGCACTTCTACTAGTGGTAGAAGTTACTAGTTGATTTTTTACCTCCAAAAAAGTCAGAAATTAAAAGCGATAGGAGGCCTTCTAATTTTTGAGAAGTAATTCTCTTAGAAGTTAAAAGCTAAAAATTTTAGCTTCAATTTTAAGTTAGTTTTTAACTTGTCGAAAGTATGAAACACATCCAAACTAACTTTTTGGCTTTTAAAAGTCAATAAGTTACTTATTTTTGTGTTGCCAAACGCCCCCTTAAATGTTTCTAATTATTGCACTCTTTGACAGGTCAAAAACAAGCAAAGGATCGGAACATAAGCCGAATATTCAACCTGCTGTTATTGCATTTTTCAGAGGGCCTCAGCCTCAACCACAATCTTCAAGGTATTCTCGCAGAAAGTTTCTTATCCATGCAGTCCATGAATTCATAGTCCATTTATAAATTTGTGTTTTAACATAAACAGTACATTATACTATCAATTGTTATATCTTTAGGCTCTGTATGGGTGATCAATAAAAAGTTCTACAGAAAAAGGATTTGTATGTTAGGAAGTGTTGATACAGAAAAAGTTTTATGACATTTATGTGCAAAATTCATTTCTAGAAAACTTATTCAGGGCAACCATAGAGAGCCTTGGTATCTTTCTTCACACTAACCAAACCTGAACCCCCGGCAAATTGTCGCTCTGTTTTTTTTATGATAACCCTTTTCATAGGTTACATATCAAAGCACACTGAACCAAGGAATGCAGCAAAAAATACTCTGTTAGTTAAGGCTGCAGTGCCTACTGAGCTGGCAATTGTTTTTCTCGTCCAAATAGTCCTTGTACTCCACACATGGAGGGAATGGGGCCTAAAATCGATCGGTCCCACCGCTGACCCAAATCGATCTGACCAGATAATAGTAACCAACTATTGCATTTTTGAATGGACAGGAAAATCTGATTTAGGAAAGAAGTCCATTAAGCATATAGGTTTGGTTACCCAATCATGCTAATTTAGGAATAGGATATATCCTAGGTAGGACTTTGGTTGAACGAAGCGAGAAGGGACGCAGGGTTGTACTCGGTGCAGTACAAACAAGTTTTAGTTTAATTTTTTTGGGAAGCAGGACTGAGATTCTGGAGATGGAGCAACACCTAGGGTAGAAGGTTCCTGCAACTAAGGGTAGGACCTATGGAATTGAGTTCCATGCATGTGTGCTACATGAACTGCTATTGCTGGACAGTCATTAAGCTGTAACCATGGGTCATGAGTGCCTTTTCCTTCTAAAACCCAAGTAAATCATTGTCTGTATCACTTGTACAAGTAATTAAATTGATTAATGATCTTGCTATATCAGCTTGGTTGACAACTGTACTGTTTTCCTTGCTGTTAGTGTAAGCTATCTTTCAGTTCCTCCTACTAGTGGAATCAGTGATCGATACCGAGGGCCTTGTTTCAGTAGTTACAATGCCAATACCAGGTTCCTTCCTATCTTTTGATCATTCCCTTCGATTCACTAGCACCAATTCTGTGGTTTAAAAAAAACTTTCATCTTTTTTCTATCTATCCTGTAGGGAATGGTCCAGCGTTGATGCACGGGCGCTTGTCGGTCTGTAACTACTATTGTAATTTTTAAAAATACTTCTCGGAGTAGCTAGTCCTGAATATCATATTTTATCGTTCTTGTGGTGTATATAGGCCGCAATTATTCGTTCTGTCAGGGTGGAATGGTTGGTGATGAACAACCATCGGCTTTCACCGGAGGAATTTCGTAAGTGAAATCGCGTTTACTTTTTCCAATTCGTGTAGTCATCGATAAAATAAAACTATTTGCACAAGTACAGATTGTAATTTTCGAATGGTTTGCTGAAATAGAGATGCTACAATTGATGCTGGTTTTGATCGCGTTGGGCCACCCGATGTTCTGGCTCCGAGCCTGGACAATCCAGCAGGTTCATATTTGATCACCCACTGTATATTGTAGAAAAATTTAACTGCTGCTTATTTCTGTAGACTAATTGAAATTTTGCATTGAAATGTCATGATTGCTGGATCAATGTCTACTTATTAATAACTCATTAAGGCAGATGTTGTGGCAGAGTATTTTAAATTCTGATCGATTGTCCATGAATTATTTTGTAGCATTCCAATGGAACCCGGGAGTGGAACGGATCCAGAACTCGAATCTTTTATGGGATCTGATAATAACTAGCACCTTATAATGATGCAATTAAGAAAACTGCAACTTTCATAGACATTTATCTTTGAAAATTTTATTTTGTACAGCTTCCTTGTGCAGAGCTCATTTCTTGCATTGAATGGTCAGGATATCTGCTGCTTTCATTGAGAAGATTTATGAACTCGACTCGAGCAACTCCTGTAAAACTTTGCAGTGGGACCCACAGTAACAACGCAGTGGGTCCTGCGCGCTTGTAATGTGTTATAAATAATATTTATGCTTAAGTAGGACCACAGTAAGCATGGGTTGAATTGGTGATGTTAAAAAATTAAGACAACAAATTCTTTGCACTGCTCTCCCTAATGAGCACAAGCAAACATTTGCAAAAGATTTTCTTGATTACACCAAGAAGTTGCAAAAGGTTGCAAATGCAGATATTTGAAATGTAAAAGTTTGCATTAAAAACTAGCAAAATGTAAGCTTTTGCAAACTATTGACAACCACTTTACTCTAAAAGCATAAGCTGTTAGAGAGAGGTGAAACAATGTAGTCTAACAGAGGCGGAATGCTGGCCACATAGCCAAACAACTCACTCCAACAACGCCCACCCTTCAGCACTTTGCCAAAGACTTGAACCTGTGATCTACTAGGACCTCCCTGCTCTGATACCATACCCACAACCACTTTACTCTAAAAGCTTAAGCTGTTTGACGGGGACAATATATATCAAAGGATCTACGGGTCTACCAGAGGCAGAGTGCTGGCCACAAAGCCAAACAACACACTCCAACAACACCCCCTTGAGGACTTTGGTGAGGACTCAAGCCCACAACCTATTGGGACTTCCTGCTCTGATACCATTTTGACAACCACTTTCTCTAAAAGCTTAAGCTGTTAGAAGTTAGAACAAGCAGGGTTTAGTTTGTTCAACTATTTTTAGGTCAATCTGTTTGTTCATGTGTTGCAACATTTCTGTGAATCTGATTTTCCTGTGGACGATCTCTTCTGTTGTCCACGACGATGACGTTGGACGTGTATACTGTCGATTGTAATTGCTCTAATTTGTTTAAGGTCACGTAGGGGTTAGGCGCGTCCGCCTAATCCCGAGCTTATCTACCCAAAAAAAATAAAAAAAATTAAATTAAATATTATTATTTCTTTAAGAATAGGTGGACTGTTTAGAATGTTATTTTAATGGCAATTTATAGATAATCAAATTTTAGAGTAATAACGTCATGTTCTTATAACCTTATAATTGCTTACCCATCTCCCTCTAATGTCCCATCACCCAAAAATCATTCTTACATGACGATCCTCGCCATCCTATTAATGGCCATTTTCTGTGAATGTTGCTCATACGTTTTTTCTTTAAGCTTCCAATGAAGGTTCTGTTCTTAGTTGGATGGTGAGGGTCAGTGATTGAATGGTCTGAATCAATATGTTTGTGGGCTTCTTAAAAGTTGGTGGAGTGGCATCTTTCCTGACTATTCTATCCCACCAATTCAATGATTAGACTGCTCATCATCTTGACCATTTTAGGGGCATTCTTGATTGCAGGGGTAGCTGCACTGTTTTAGTTGGGGATGAAAAAACAAGGTTTTCAATGGACCATTATAATGGTTTAACAGACAGGGCATTACCGTTATTTCCGTTATAACAAATATAATGGAAGGTTACGAAAAATAACAAAATAGATATAATGTTTTTATTACATTCGCAAATAATGGCCGTTATATACATTATAATTATAATAGTTTTATAACAGATTTAACGGCCGTTATTTGTGAGAATTTGTAAGGAATTTGAAATTTGAAATTCAAGATTAAAAAAAAAAGTTTAAAACAATTGGAAAAGCGGGAAATATCGAAAAATAACAGTAGTTTTATTTTAAAACGTTATGACCGTTACCATCATTTTAAAATAATGGCCGTTATAATGGGATAGTGTTAAATCTGAAATAACGTAACGGGGACATAGTGTTACCGTTGTAAATTTTGTAGGGGAAATGTTCGAGTACAAATAGGACTTGTGGTGAGAAAAATTTGGCAAAATACAAAAAAGTTTATAAATTAAAAATTCTCTTAAAATTTGATTTTTTTGGATAATTCTGGATAATTTGTGAAATATTCTTTATTTTTTCCGAATTGTTGAAATCTAGGTTTAAAAAAGGCTGTTATAACAAAAACAACGGCCGTTATAACAGCAACGACTCTGTTATTTTCCATTTTTGCCCATGAGCCTTACAAATTGTTATAACGGCCTTTATAACGGAAAAACAGTAACCCCCTAGTCCGTTATACCATTATAGCGGCGGTTTTTTAAACCGTGGTTGAAAGCATGGTTTTAAAAACGGCCGTTTAAACGGTAACGCCCCAAGCCCGTTTCCGTTAAAATCGTTTAAACTTGTTTTGACGCTTTGAATTTAAAGTCCGTTAAAATCGTTTTAACTGCCGTTAAATTCTGAAAATTTTTGTGAAAAAACGGCCGTTAAAATCTGTTAAATTATTTATTTATTTATTTTTAAATTTTCAAATTTTGAATTCAGCACCACTTTACCGTTTTTTCAAATTTTTTCATTTTTTTTCCATTTTTGTCCCTGGCCGTTTCAATCCGTTTTAACGGTAATGCCCCCAGTCCGTTAGACCGTTAAAACGGCTCCTTTAAACCATGGTTGAAAGTATTAACATTATAACGGCCATTTATAAAACTCAAAAACCATAGAACAAACTAAATAGAGAGGTAGTTGTTCTGTAGAAGGAGTTGAATTTTTGGGAGTGTGATTCAACTGGTTGAATTGAGACTAGGATCAAATGAGCTACCTTTTTGTCAAATGAGTAAAGAGGAAGACATGTCAGCTTTAGAACGATTGATGGTTCATAACCTTCCCCCCAAAAGGAGTAACAGTTGTAGACCCCATTTCTCTGATGTCACACTTTGAAAATACTATATTCCTAATACTTGGGTTTGGAAGTCTTGGTGTTTCATCATGTTGGGTATTGATTTATTGGTTTTGTACATGGTTTTAAAAGTTGGTTGTTATAACCAGAATAACAGCCATTATAACAGTAACGCCCCAACTCCGTTATGTTATTTCGAAAATAATGTCCGACAAAAAAAATTAAAAAAAGGGCTTACGGTTATAATTAGCCGTTGTTTTTGAAAAAAAAAAAAAACATTTTGTTACACTTGAATAAGAAAATTTTGATGGCAAATTTTGTTTGCCCACACACAATTTTTAAAGAGTGTTCTGTCAGACCAAACCATACTATACTGTTCAGCTGGCTAAGTAAGCCCGTACAGTGAAGTATTGTTCGGACTTAGCAGGCCAAACAGTTGCTGCTATACAAACAATTTGCACAGCATCTTTCTCCCTCTAACAACAACATCAACAACAAAACCCCTCTCTTTCTCCCACATCTCTTCTTCCTCACCATTGTCGTCTCTACTTGCAAAGGCAATCAAAATTATCAATACCCATTTGCAGATATGGCCATGGGAGTGATCTCAAGCTTGTG